>CAWUFW010009112.1:600000-815889 GCA_963921515.1 Calotriton arnoldi
TCTGATAAATCAGTCCCTTCTAAGTCAACACCCCTTAATAACAGCACCGCGACTGTCATCCTCCCCCAGACTGTTTCTAATGCAAACACAGGAACCGGTGCCCCAAGGCCAAATGGAGAATAATAGTCAAGAGAAGCGAACCGACTGTGGGGACATATTAAATACCCCGGTATTACATTCAAAACAGAGTAGAAATCAAGACCAGCAGGACCAGCAGGAACTATCAAGAATAGAAAGAATAGATGATTCAGAGAGAGACAGCCTACAAAATTTGGACATCTCTGCAACCCCCTCTCAATCACTTATGGACATACTGATGATGCTCCAGGAAACCCTGAAAGGGATACTGGAAGTTACAATGTTAAACAATGGGGCTCTGAATACGCAAAAACTATATTTGAAAAAGATTGAGGAGGAGCTGCAAGGCATCAGAGGTCAGATGCCGCAAATGATGAGGCCAGTAGCAGATATTCAGTCTACAGAACAGAAAGAAATGGCAGAAACCTCTCAAAACGTTTATATATCGAAATATCCAATGTTGGTAAAAAGAAGAGGGGAAAATATAAGATATAGCTCCAGGTATAATAGGGGCCAAGCCAAACGAAATATAAGCAGAAAGATGAAATCTAAAGTAGAAATAAGGGGAAAGAATAAGGCAAAGGAGAGAGTGGTTAACTTAAAAATCCCTGCATTGATAAGGGTACCCACTAAGACCCCCGGAGCTGAGGGTAAGAAGAAGGGCCCCAATAAGAAAGTAAATATTCAGAGTAGCACAGACCCAAAAAGGACCCAAAAAGGATCAACCAAAAGTAAAAATGGATCTAAAATTAAACAATGTGGGTAACAAAATAAAATCCCAGAAGTATCAAAGTCAAGGAGTAACAGACCCACAAAAAAGGAAAATAGAAGGAAAAAATAAACAGGGGTACGATAGGTGGGAAACTACCAGACAGGGGGTATAGAGGACCCCGAGATAGGGATAGAGGTGGGAAGCAATAAATGGCTGTACATCGAACCAGAGTATTCAGAAAAAAAGGGGAAAAAAACGAGGAAAATTATACCCTTAAATAGATCCCAAATCCTATTTTCATTTTCTAGATGCCCTAGCCTGAGGGGAATAGGAACAAAAGATTTGAGACAGGTGGGCTTTATAGAAAAAATAAATGGAAAGGAAATTACAAGAGTACTACTCTACTCTGACCTGGTAAAATTGGCAATTTTGGAAGCAGAGAGAGAGATACAGCATGAAGGTATAAGGTTAATCACAGAGAGAGAACTAAAGGGATATTGCCATCCAGGCAGCAGCTTCCTTAAATGTCATGGAGGTCTTGGTAAGAGACAAGTGAGGCTTCGGGAGGATAAAGAAGAAGGAGGGAGTACCCTGAATGTAGTAGTCAATAACTCAGCTACCGATAACTTATGGGGTAACTGGAGTCAAAGAAGTAGTCCGGCAGGTCCCTCCCAGTGGTTTAGGGAAGATATGGTGGAAGATGGAGGTTTAAGTGAGGTTGAATAGGATAAAGGGGTGTCGCATAGCCTAAATCTTTTATCATGGAATATAAATGGTCTTGGAGACATAATAAAACAAGAATGTATAAATAAATTAGGAAGAAATGTTGAAATTATTTGTCTGCAAGAAACCTGGCTATGTGACGAAACCCCAATATTTGACGGCTTTCTCCAGTTCCATCGACCAGCAAAGAAAAAAAGGTTTGGTCGCCCGGCAGGAGGATTATGACCCTACTGTCAACAAAAGTAGCTAACAATGCGATTTTGTTGAAAGTAAAATGTAAGTGGCTCCTGGTATGTAGACTCTCCTTGCTGCTTTCTGAAACAAAAAATGAAAATGTGATCATCATAAATGTGTATATGCAATGGGAGAATGCCAAGGAGTATGGAATTGAGTTGGGGTATTTTAAAGATGATATAGATTTGCTATGTGAAAAGTATGATTTGGATATGTTTTTTATCGTGGGAGATTTTAATCATAAATTGTACCCAAAGGAGGTAGACATTTGGCAAAGGGATATACTAGACGCATATGAAATAAAACAAGCAACATTCCCTGCCTGTGAACCAACAAGACAGGATAAAGACCTGGGCAATTATCTAGGTACGAAGGGTCTATTCTGCCTGAATGGCAGATTAGAATCAGACTGCCCAGCAAAGAAGACATTTACAATAGGCACTCAGAATTGCCCGATAGACTATGTCTTTATGTTTGCCTGGAATTTTTCACTCATATTGGATTTTAAGATATTTAGGGAAGAAGGCAGTGACCACAACCCACTGAAGTTGAAGATTCAAGGGGAACCCCGAAACCCAGAGATAAAGTAATTTTACAACAAGTAGAATATCCTAAAAGAGTGACAACTAGATTAACGGAAGACTATATGGAAAAATTAGGAAAATTCCAACAGACGATATTCCTGGGAGAATTAGGGGTTAAGAAGCTGAAATGGTATGAGGGAAAAATAGACCAAGTGGTGCAATGCCTTCGAATAGAATTAAAAAAGATAAAATAGACCAACAAAAAATGCCAGTTAGGAGGCCAAAATGGTTTACTATAGACTGTCTAAAGAAAAAAAGAGAGCTAAGGAAAGCTATAAGAAACATCAGTAAAAAAATGACCAGAATAGTCAAAGTTATCTTAATAAATTGAAAGGAGAATACAAAAAACTGATTGTGAGTGCAAAAAGGGCGTACAAAGACAAATGCTGGGAAAATCTGCTGGAATCCATTGAATCAAAAAACATAAGACAGTTTTGGAAGCTGGTAAAAGCAGCAACTGATCATCCAGCAGGGGCAATGAATTGTGTAGTAGACGAGGCAGCATGGGAGAGGTATCTGAAGGAATTGTATAGCCCTCGTAGAGAACAAGAAGTCGAAGAGCCCCAGCCGTGGCAAGAGTTAATGGAAGAATTGAAACCGGATTTTGCAGAACAGAATGTAAAAGAGATAATAAGTAAATTAAAATTAACACGAGCTGCAGGACCAGATAATCTCCCAGCAATAATAATAAAGTCACAGATGATTTGGTGGGTGAGATTCTTTTCCCTCATGTTCTCGGTAATTTTAGATGGTGGACAAATACCAAAGAATTGGAAAGGGGCTATAATAAGGCCAGTCCATAAAAAAGGTAATATGAACGCACCACAAAATTATAGGCTGATTAACTTATTAGACATTGGGGAAAAAGTTTTCTCAAAAATAATTTTGAACAGATTACAGAATTGGGTAGAGGAATTTTCAATTGTACCAGTTGAACAGGGGGCTTTAAAGAAGGCCACTCCACAATTGACCACTGTTTCGCTCTGTGGTCAGTGGCACGTAAATCAATAGAACAAAACGGTAAGCTGTGTTGTTGCTTTGTTGATTTCCGTGCAGCATTTGATTCAGTTGACCGGAAGGTGCTCTGGGATACCCTTGTAAAGAGAAATATTCCCGAAGGTCTGTTGGCATTAATAAAAGAGCTACATAGTGGAAATTGGGCACAAATAATTAGAGACACAGAAGGCTCATTGACGCCCAAAATAGCAATTAAGAATGGCCTTAGACAGGGCTGCGTGCTGGCCCCTCTGCTATTTGCCATATTTTTAGGAGATCTACCAGCAAGCTTAGAGGTCGAAAGAAGTGCCAGTCCACGAATGGATGGAAATAAAGTGTCCTGCCTTTTATACGCTGACGATCTGGTAATTCTGGATCAGACTGAAATAGGCCTCCAAAGGAAGTTGAATATTTTTAAGGAATATTGTGAAAGGAAACTCTTAACTGTAAATATGGAAAAGACTAAAATTTTATGTTTTGGGACAAAAGTGATTAGTTTTAATTGGTTTTTAGGAGATCTGAAGCTAGAAATAGTGAATGAATATCGCTATCTTGGGATGTGGTTTGATAGGTTTTTAAAGTGGCACACTCACATAGAAGCCCAGAAAGCGAAAGCTTACACATCGATCTGTGGTCTGAAAAAATTTAATCGAGACTATGGAGATATGTCTCACAGACCATTGTTAAAGGCTTTTAGTGCGATGATACCCCCACAAGTACTCTATGGAGCAGAAGTTCTCTATCTAAGCGGTAAACAAGATTGGGATCTAGAGGAAGGGAGGTGCCTGAAAACTCTTCTGTCATTGCCACACTCGTCAATGATTCAAGCAATAAGAAATGAGTTAGGCACTACTGCATGGAGGGTTCAGTCACAAATGATTTTAATAAGATTTTGGAAACGCTTGGACTTAGAAACAGGCCAAAAGATATCTCAGTGGTGTAGGAAAGAGATCCAATGTAGCAATCTAAAATGGGCTAAAAAGATAAGGAAGGAAATAGTATTGGTTTGTGAGAATGTAAAGGTAAAAATTTGTCCAGAAACCCTGAATGTAGAATTCTGTAAAAGAGACATCAGAAATAAGGGGCTAGAAGCCTCAAGACAAGCAGATATGGATTATCTGGCCAAGAAAAAATCAGTGCAATTCATGAGAGATGCATGGCTAAATGAAAAATGGTTTCCTTATCTGGATATTCTACCAAACTATTGGTATAGACAGGAGATCTTAAGACTGAGAATAGGTATAAATCCATGGATAGTAAATGAAGAATTAAAAACAAAAATGCTGTATCAGGATGGGTACTGTAAGTGTACACTGGGAACCAAAGGTGATATATTGCACATCCTGTTAGACTGTGCAACAGTATTAGAGCAGCGTAAAAGATATCTTCGCCCAATATTTTTAAAATATGATATAAGACTGCGGATACAGGCGGTTAAATTATTTACTGAAATGCCTAATCTCGAGATTGCGATTGCACTAGGGAACTATATGAAGGAAGTCAAAAGGTTCCTTAGGGAGAATTAGTCTTTAATTTTATAAATCTTAAATTAATTCTATTTTATAAGGATAAATATTTGTATAGTATTTTAAAGATGTTTTAAGCTTTGTACAATTTTTAGAAAGGATGGTGATGCCCTGTGCAGAAAAGTCATTATTACTATCTCCTTACCGATAATTTATCAACTTTTCACACTGAGAATGTATAAATTGTGTTGTTTTATATTGTTGTTTTTATTGGTACTATCACTGTTTAAAGACTATGGTCTAAATAAACATAATTTTGAACTGAACTGAGTGGCACACTGTCTGTGTCACTAAGGGATCTGACTTAGTCTCTGTGACAGCACAGGCAGCACCTCCAGCATTTGCTAATTTTAGTTTTAAAGCGCTAGAAAAATAATTTAAGGACTCTTTTTAATAGTAATTAACATTCCGATTTAATGGTAAAATCGACATTTGTATGCCTGTTAAGGAATTTAAGAAACATACCTTTGCCCTCCCTAAAGTCCATGGAAGCTGATCTGCATTTTGCTCTCTTACTCCTACCAGCCAGTAATTAGCTGTTGAATAGGTGTGAATGAGGTGTGAACTTGCTCCCGGGACTGGGACAAAAGATCTTGGGAGTGGGGAAGTGTTGTTCTTCCTTTGACAGGTTATCTATAGGCTGGGTCCAGGAACTTGATTAACTTCAAAGAGACCTAGTCACAGGTAGATGTAGCTAACACCCAGGCCTGCAGTCTTCTTCCACCCCCCCCCCCCAGCCAGACTGACCCCATTCACAGTAGGCCTCTGGTTGACGTAACAATGCCAAGTCCTGCCCTTTGTTTTGCTGGACTGGTCCCCTTTCTGTTGCTTATTGCTATATTTGGGTGTTAAACTGGTACTAATGACGTGCATCCAATGCCCAGAGAGGGTTACCAAGTCTAAAAATGACTAAATAATGTAGTAATACAATTACAAAATGTGTTGCATTATGCCGCATAATTTGCCTTTTCCTACCACATAGTTTAATCAACTCTGCTGCATAATTTGGCCCTCTCCTGCCACATAAGTCCAGTGGCTCTGGTCATAAGGATGAGCCCCTGTTCAAACTACAGGATTAAAACAAGTTACAAGAAGCCTTTCCTGCAGCTGCCCAGCTGATCACTGGCATCTGGACCTAGACTGGCTCTGCCTGACACCCAGAAATCTCTAAATGCTTCCCCACAGGTCCTGGGGGGCTTTGGAAGTGTAATCCTATATTGGGACTTAAAGGATTAAAGTCAGAAGGTAAAATCTTTGACACAGCTGAACCTGGTTAATGTATCTGATGCACTCCATCATGGCCATAGTCAAATTGCGCCTAAGTTCCTACAGTGACCACAGACTACCATTGGCACATTGTACTTTTTGTCACTATTTCTACATAAAACTTTAAAAATTCATATCTCTGGTTCCCCTTATTGGATGATTGTTGTTTTGGTGTCATTTTGTTTATTACATTTTACTCTATTCTTCTAATACATTTTGGGATTTTTATTGTTTTACATTTCAAATTTATTACTGCATAGATACTTTACACATTGCCTCTAAGTTAAGCCAGTCTGCATAGCTAAGAGGTGGTTGAGCTCAGGATTATTTGGTGACTGTAATGGTTCACTGTAGTGATTACTGTGGGACAAATAAGAAATCCTGCAAAACAAATTGGTGAGTATCCATAAATGTATTAAAGTAGAAGATTATAAGTATAGCCCATCAGCTCACATCCTGTGCTCAAGATCCCAACAGTAACTGACTAATAGTTCATATTCAAGAATGCAAACACCGATCGAGTCACAAGAGCTCACGAAACACCAATACATATTAAAACAATGCAGAAAACATAAACAGTATGCAGAAAGCATAATACAATAACTGAATGTAAAAACAACAATAGTACACAAAGATACAACATTCAACCTGACAACGATTGAGATTATTATTTAAGGTTGGTACTTACCTCCTTCAATAACCCAATATCTTACATATACTCTTCATCATCATTGGAGACAGTATTGTTAATATAATATCGCTTTGAAATTCCTATAAGGAGAAACTTTCTGCATACTTTTAGGCCTGGGCGGAAAACTACGCTATGCTCGCGGAGTGTGCGTAGTTTGCGCAACTACGCGCTACGCGAATCGCACGTAGCACAGTGCAAAAACACGTAGCGGGCATTTTTTGCTCGCTCGCGGTCCTCAACGTCAAGTTGGCGACCGCGAGCGAGCAAAATCAACATCCCGAGGAGACTTTTTCCACATTCGCGATCAGCAACATCAAGTTGCCGATCGTGAGCGTGGAAAATAAACCTCCCAGCGAGATTCTCAACACGGGGAGGTCAGGTTTCTCATTGCGAGTGGTCGCGTATGCTTGCGACCGCTCGCAATGAGAAACTACCAGTCCGCGTTGAGAAAGCTGCCGCCGAGTACAAATCTACTCGAGCGGTAGAAAACTGATCCGCTTGCACTGTGCATGATGCCGTTAGCAATGATTGCACAGTGCGGACAAGCATCCGGCACTGTGCAATCATTGCGAACAGCATTTCCCTACCGCACTACGCAGTTCACGTAGCTACGCGTAGCGCGCGAGTGCAAAGTACACTTCGTGTAGCTACGCGTAGCGCGACTACGCGAACTACGCCCAGGGTTACATACTTTGAAATTATGATAATGTAATCAATACTTGACTTTTAATGTGAAGTGTGCATTGATCATCGGTTGAGTTCCTTATATTTTCCATTCTTTTTTTCTCCTGAGACTAAATCTAAATGATCTTCTTGGTCAGAGAATTACAGCTGGACACTTTGAGCAAAGGGACAATCACATTTGCAGATCTGTTTCAGAGAGTTAGGTGAAATTGTAAAGCAATGGTGTGCAGTCCAAACCCAAAAGGATTGGATCCTTGGCACTTTTTCAAGCTGTCCACATAACACACATTTAAAATTAATTAATCTAAATAGAACACATTTACATACTGATTGGTTATCTGAAAACCTGCTCATCAGTTGAATGTATGATGAGCACATACCTCTTCCACAGCTGTTCTCATATTACCCTTAACTGAGTATTGGTTGACTCAAGTATTTGGGACAGTGAGAAAACAGATATTTAACAGTAGCCTCGTGGCTTCCATGTACACTAGCAATGTTTACACTGTAGCTGCACCAGCAAGGCATCATCGTAGTGAGTAAACTATTACATGTTTCAAATGCTTATGGTATCAATAAATACTGGTCAAATTTCAAGCAAACACATGTCCTATTATTAGCCAGGACTAAGTGCATAAATAAACCAAGAAATGTACCCACAAATTACCTCAACTCTGAAACAGATGATTTCATTGCATAATGTCCTGTCTGAGAGACCTTCCACATCAGGAAGCAACGGATATTTCCTAAAAAAATCCTTGTTAATTTAACTGTAAGGTTATTTGCAAAATAATCTATATTATGTGATAAGCTGAAACTCAGATCAAAGTTTTTTAATTTTACACATAATGTTCTGTGGTTCAAAAATACAGTCACCAAAAGGAGCTTCTTATGAACCAACCTGACAAGGTATTACGTTTGCGCATCTACTGATGCGTTCTGCGAGATTCACTATCAAAACTACGAAAACCTATACTTTTTCATAGACCTCAATTAGTGTCATCATCTCAATAAATATAATTGAACAAATGCTGATAATAATGTGAACCCAAATTCAACCAGGAATGCCACCATTATACAACTACCAGAAAGGAGTAAATGTTGTCAAGCATTTCCTTTTGAAAGGGCTCAAATCATCTGATAATTGAGGACTTGTAACTCTGACCTGTAAAGTGAGATGGCGCTAATTTTACCTGGAAAGCTTGCAATGGGGGCCACCCAAAAGGCTAATCAAATTAAGACTCAAATTTGGCTAGACCCCAAAAGAAGAAATACATTTTACCTTGATGTTATTCACGCCTACATATTTAAAGTGCTTCCTTTTTCCAATTTAGCACCAGACAGCCATCAAGGAAATGAACGGCCAAACTCTGGAAATGTTGTTTTATCTACATTCACTTTTTGTTTATGGACTGCTCAGTGAGCTTGGAGAGCCTCCAGCTGTGTTGAAGCCCCACCATGGTGTAATTCATAAAACAAGCCATCTGCGTTTAGCCTAAAAATAATTTGAACATCATCTATCGTTGGTGAAAAATAATCATGAATATGCCAACACTCTTTAAAGTTAGCCAAATATAGCATAATTATGCATTCCTGTTTCAACCCATTATAAAGAGGTATGTTCCACGACTAAACGTCCACAGACGTCACTAAAAGCATGTGTCTGACTGCTGATATGGAGAGCTTGGAGGCTAGGCAGGTGACTAGGGTGAATCATGCACGGGCAAACTTCTTCGTAACGGTCACTCGATCAAGTCAAAGGTCGTTCAAAGGCATTGAAGCAACTGCAAAGTTGTCCTGTTAGCGCCATCATCTTCCAGACATTTCCCCACAGAGAAGATGCTGTGTCAGTGTGACTTTGCACTCAAGGCACTACTTCTTCTTTGTCAAACAAATCCTTCTGTTTTTAAGTTTGAGTCACCAGATGAATCTGTTTCCAGGCTGGACTATCCTACTGAGGAATGACTGAATATGTTTGGCGTGTTTGATGCAGTTAATATGTGTAATGGTCTGGTGTATGCAGAATGACTTTGAATTGTGTTGTACAGCTGCCATACCCTGCTGAACGGTTGGAAGAAAGGGTCAAAGTTCATATGACTACATAAGTTAATCATGTCAAGCACATGTAGCATATATTACTGTATACGCCTCTCATTAGGCATTTTAAAGTATTGGTAAACATAATTGAGGTGCTTGGTCTCGTTACCTCAGAGCACGCAACTCCACCTGCTAAGGTTGGATTTGGGTAGAGTTCTTATTGTAGGTAAGGCTAAGCTATGCCCGTTATTGTTTTGGCTGCACATTAGGTCCACTCCTGAGTTGCTCCCATATGCCAATGCCCTTATAAAAGTTAGTGAACTTGATTATTTTAATAAGATAGTCTGGATATGGAATATGAAATGTTTATTAGCTGCAATTGGACTAGAGGGTCACTGGGATGTCAAGAACCCGACACTTAATCCATCGTGGGGAGTTCATGGATTTTAAATTGATTAGCTCCTTAGAACAATATCTAGATATTATCCAGTCACCCTTAGATAGGAAACTCTATATGCAGTTCAGGTTTGGCTCCCTCTCCTTGAACTTCCTCACAGGCTCCTGGCACCACTCCATCACTTCCCAGTTTTGTTCCAGCAGCACCTCTGTAGTTGAGACAGCTGCCCATGTATTTTTTGCTTGCTCTGTGAACTCTCTCCGGAGAGCCAAATGGCTTAAGCTATTTGCAAGCAGTTGGGAACACGTATCTATGGCGAAGCTCTCTGTATCCTTAGATCTGCCCCAAGACCGACGATTGCTTGTTCAGTAGCAAAGTTCTTGGGTCACATGTGGGCAATTAGGAGGAAACTGCTGAAGCTGTGAGGAAGCTCCTTTTCTTTTTATCTGTTTTATTAGTTTTATACTAATCTAATTTGATTGCTCACTCATATTTGATTGTTAGCACCTAAAGGTCTTGAGTGTAGCGCACCTTGAGAACGCATATAGCATAGCAGACCATGTTGTTCTCTTTAGAATAGGCAGAGGTTTTTGTCGTCATAGGGGTCGATTCCGATTCGGGCCGGAAATTTCCCCGACCGAGCCGGACCCGGAGAGATTTCCGACCGAATCGGACCCGTGCAGTCCGACCGAACGAGTCCGATGCGTCCGTATGTTATCGGACACGAGTCGGTCGGACTCCCATTGAACTCAATGGGAGCCGGTCGTCACAACGCGTACGCGGGCTCCCATTGCCTCCAATGGGTGCGAGGCGGACAAGGGCGCCCCCTACAGCGAGTGCGCCGCGGCGCCGCGGCGTACACGCACAGGTAGGGGGACCCTTGGGTCCCCCTGTGTGCGCCTCGCACGGGTGCGCGTACAGGGGGTCCGACACGGACCCCCAAAGTACGGCTCCGACAGCGAGTTCGAGTCGGACGGCGCGAGTCGGTCGGAGCGGTCGAGGTGCGCATCGTACTTACCCGGCCGGAAAACGTCTCCATTGCGCGGTGCGGATCGGGTCCGACCGAGTCGGTCGGAGCGGTGCGGTCCGGGTACGAGTCGGTCGGAGCGGTCGGGTCGCCCGGACGAGTCGGTCGGCGAGTCGCATCGTACTCGCTCGGCCGGACCAGCGTACGGTTCGGTCGGGTAACAGGCTTTCGCATGGCTTTTTCCCGACCGAATGGTATTGGGTGCGCCTCCGACCGAGATCGGAATCGGCCCCTTAGTCTCTATTGTGCACTAAGTGGTTATTTCATATATTCACTGTATTGCAGATTAACACTCGACTGATGTTTTTATTATGTAAGACATGTTAATTTTTTAGATTTTATTGTATTTATATGAGCTTTATGGCACTTGCACTTTTATGGTCGGATGAGCGAAATAAAGGTTTCTATGATGATGATAAACATAATTGTACATCTACTAATCAATCTGTTCTAGCTCTTTAAGGGAGCTTAAGAAATGTGTCTCTCATATTCATAAGCTCAATATATATTTCTACATTCCTCACATGACCCTGCAAGTAAATACCTGAGGGCAAATTTACTAACATTTTACGCAGCGCTGCTTTGCATGAAAGGGAGACATCAGAAATGCGGCATGTTTACAAAGATATGGTGCATTTCTGCTGCCTCTCTGTACTGGCGCACTGAGTGCTGCCTAGCGCCAATCCAGACATTCTTGCACCATGGTGAAAGAGTGCCTGCATTACACGCAAGATTGTTTTTGTGCAGTAAGTGCCTTACTGAAGAAAAACAATCCTTAAAGGCATTTTCTTTTTCTATATGTGATGCTAAATGCACCACACATAGAAAAAGGAAGTAATGAGGAGGGAGATAAACATATTTTTCCTGTTTACGCCTGGGTCTGGGAGGCATACCCTTTTGACGCATTCCCAGTTTACAACTCTTTGTAAACTGGGAATGTTGCAAAATCCATGGGTGGATGTGTGGGAACACTCACACTCCAACCACAGAATGCCTCTCTACCACAAGGTAATGCAATGCAGTGAAAGCACTGCCTTGCATTACATTAGATTTGCTAAACCATGCAGAGCCATGCAAGGTGGCTTTGATTGGCTTAGTAAATAACACTTAAGGGCTTGCATCACCTTGCTTTATGCAAGGGCAACATAAGCCGTTAGTAAATCTGGCCCGAGGTGTCAATGCAAATGTGTTTTTTTAGTCGAATTTTTTAAAAAAACGTCTGTGCTTTTGCCATTGGAATGTTGAATCCCCTCTTAGAAATGCAGCTGACCATAAGGCACTCAGGATTGGCAACAGGTTCTTAACACATCGCCTGATTTATAGTTTAGTACTCTCTAGTGAAACATTCTTTTGGTTATGTCAAGCGCTTGATAATCTACCGGTATCCCTGACCTGAAGTTTAGGAGTCAATGTAAACTCACCAGCCATGTGCAGCATAGTGTATTGTAACCAAATATATGACATTAGTTTGCATGCGACACATCGCATGCCATTACAATGTGGTCATTACAACGACCGCGTTGTTACATCACATACGATTACAACGCAAGTCATTACAACGACTTGCTGTAGGGGGCGCGCTGGATTTAGGAATAGTATAATTTACTATTCCTACTCCAGTTTGTACAACAGCAGGGAAGGTGTTGGATTGTAAATCCAACACCTTCTGCCCCCTACAGCAAGTCGATGTAACGACTTGCGATGTAATCGTATGCGATGTAACAACACGGTCATTATAACGACCGCGTTGTAATGGCATGCGATGCATCGCATGCGAACGATGTCTCCCATTGTAACCATGTCGTCAATCAGGAGCGTTTTTCAGGAATTACCTTTCATTATTTTGATTTATTTGCCAACTGTTGTCCATACCCACTTCCTCTAAAAAAAAAAAAGTCCATCCCACCCCCAGCAGTTTGAATCCCTACATCTGCAGGTTGCACTATCGCCTGTAACTGATTAGACTTCGGAGTATAAAAAATTGCAGAGCTCCAATGACTGCTCCTACTATGCAATCTTAATTCATGGTCCAATGCATCTTACAGCACACCACACCCCAGCCAGACAAATAGAGTGTCTAACTTTGATACAGAAAATATGTACCGTAACTTATCTCTATATGTATTGTCTCTGCTGCAACAGAAATAAATTCTCTCTCTCACATGAAAAGATCCGGCATTTCCCTGAGAAAGTTTCTCTCATCCTTGATGCACATTATCTCATCTTGTTTGAATGCCAGATATTACAACGAAGAATAGCTTTTGTCCGTGGCCTTAAGTGTGGCGCAATCCTAAGCAACATCAGCTCATTTCCAGAGATTTTTGCTTCAAGGCTATGTAATTCCTTTGCATTCATGGAGACCCTCCCTCACATTGTGTACCTTCCCTGCCTATTCTACAGGCAGATCAATTATATGGAAATCCTGCACTTTTATATAATATAGATCCACATACAAACAATGTTGTTTAGATTAAAAAGCTACTTGTATACAGTTTAGCTAATAGAAATGTTTATGTTTGAAAGAGTGAATATAATTTGATAAAGGCCAGTGATGACTTGTAAGAAAAATAATAAGAAGGGTTTAAATTGGAAAATTAGAATATCCTCAGGTAGCAAAGTGGAGTTTATACTGCAGACCAAGAAGAGGCCCAGAAAGCTGGAACTGGCCTTTGGCAGGCTTCCAAGACACTGAGGGTTGTTTATAACAAACATTTTGGATATTATTGGTTATATCCATCACCATTGCAATGGAGAAACCCACCGCCAAGATCTAAATCAGGCCCTAAGTTCTTTTAGAGCTCCTAATGTGGGCCATTCTGTCATCCTGCCCCTATTATCTGCAGCTGTGTACAACCCCAATGAGGTCTTCTTAAATGTATGGAAAATCAACAGAGCCTGATGATAGGACCTTATGCACCTGGTTGGAATATGACATTTCAGCCTCAATTGGCATTGGCAATCACCGCTCTGATAAATGGCTTTGTAAACCAAGACCAAAACTTGTTATTTCACCATGCCCACAATCAGGAAACAGTATAATCTAGAGAGTATCATGACGATGTGCTTCCAAAGTTTAGCACCTGAAACTGTGGCATTTTACATTTTTGGATGCTTGCTAAGGACCTGACACACACAGCAGTAGGAATAGGAGACAATCACACTGGAATTGCACCCTCTGTGGAGAAGCAACAAACTTTAAGAAAAAATGCCCTCACCTACTAATAGTAGCGTGCTTCATCATCTGCTTGCTAAGGACCTCCTAAGGAGCATCCATAAAAAGCAGTAATTCAGTGCAGTTCTAATAACTGAGAGTGCCAGGGCGGCTCTGTTGTACTCAGATAAGAATGTTATAGTTTATCTAGTAAATGGATGTAGTAAACACAAGAACAGTTTTGGCACGTAATTCCAGGGTAAGTTGATTGTCTAAAACTATACCTAGAAACTAAGTGCCTCATTTAGAGTTTGGTGGAAGGGATACTCCATTACAAACATGGCGAATGCCCCATCCTCTATATTACAAGTGTGTTAGAGCCTATGGAAATGTTCATAGCGAGAATATCTTCCATGTTTGATTGGGTATACCATGTGCCAAACTCTAAATTAGGCCCTAAAGCCTTTTTGCCAATTTAAGTCCACAGTTCCCAATGGTCACAGGGTAATGTGTAGCAAAAGTGTATCTACACCAGTCCTCATTCCCATTACTAGCAGCTCAGTTTTGCTAGAGTTGAAGGCTAACCATCTCTGTTTTATCCATTTTTTAGTATTGGTTTAACAATCCTGTTTAGCATTCTTCCCATAGACACCATTCAAAGGTAGAACCATTTGTGTTTCATTCGCATCTATGGGAACACAGGAAGGCAAAAGGGGATGCAATGACTTCATATAGTTATTAGAACATATAGGGGGTAGCAGAACACCATGTGGCCTCCACAATAGGATTGAACAGAAGGTGCACATGCCACCTCTCCCATGACCTGGAAAGAATCGCTTGAGAGAAAGGTCTTCAACCATTTAAGAGAAGCTCGGTTGATCCCCCTACTACCTTATGGAGATAACAGAGAAAGGTATTATGATTTATGGTGTCAAAAGCTACCAAGCAGTCCAGCAGCGATCACTTCCCTAAGCATTGTTTCCTTCACATGTAGAATGTTAAGCTCTGTTTTTTACACAACAAAATTCAGACTGGGGCTACCCAGTAGATTATACTGCTCCAGATATGAAGAGACTTGCCAAGTTAGAATTTTCTCCAGACATTTTACCAGAAAGTGGATTCCAGCAATTGGTCTATAGCTGGTCAAGTCCATTACAGGAGCGCAACACAGGGCCCTGCACTGCCCACAGTGTGCAGGGGCAGCATTCTGAGGACCCATCTGCAATGACAGTGAACGTAAAAGAATTTGCAAGCCTCTACTATCCACAAAGCTAACATACAAAACATTGCAATATTATTACTGTAATGTTGCCGAGTGCTAAGCATCTCAAGGACGATCACTGGTAGTGGGGTGTGGGTGGTCACTGTACACTGGGCTCAGATCTGAAGCAGGACTGGAGCTGTCTGAGCTGAGCCTGGGGAAATTTGCAGCACCGTTGGGGCACCCTTTACCAGTTCTATCCTTCTGTGCTGCCTATGGCCTCAGGCACAGGCGTACCTGCTCTGCCTTCATATTACTGGGCCACCTCAGCCTCATCCACCACAGCATGCCGATCACAGTCATTGCCTGGGACAGTTTCAAATTGATAGTCTTATTACGATGGTGGTTGGTCAGACGGTCGACCTCTATTGTTTCAGGCTGGAACCGTCTGACAATGAGTCGGCGGTCCTTCCTGCCCTATTAGGATACAACTGCCATGCAAGCAGTCGCAAAATGCTTTTTTCTACTGCAGCTTGTGCTGTGGCCCAGTAAAACGGCAGCACAAACCACAGTAGAAAAAGTCACTTTGTAAACATCTATACACCGTGTGCCAGGCACAATGTAGTGCCTGGCACTTGGTGCATGGATGTGTGGGGGGGCAGCACATGTGCCCCCCAGGCCACTTAGCAGTGGACCACGGGGGACAGGGGCCCTAGTTTGGGCCCCGAAAGTCCCTTTCCATCTGCCCTTTCATAGCAGTGAGACCGCCATGAAAATGCAGTCGGAAAGGCATGTCCTTATCCCTACGGTAGTGCCGGCGCATGCACCGCCTCCATTGTAGGGTTAGGAGTCTGACAGCCGCCCAACGTGATCTGGGATCCTGATGGTGGCAGTGGTCTTGCCCATCAACATTATCACTCTGACAGCCTGTATCAGAATGCGGCGGTCCGATTGATGCCCTGTATGTTGGGTGAACCACCACTGACGACCTGTGGATGGCGGTCTGCCCAACATCATAGTGAGGGCCTTAGAGAGAAGCAATAAACACTTGTTTTAATTAGCACCAAAAGTATTGATGTCACAGTTTCTTGCATCTTTCTTTTACAGTGGTAAATTAAGAAAGCACTGGTCATGCAGCACATAGCATTAGCACCAGTCACGCTCTGAATAAAGTTAATACACCTGCTGCAGAAATCTATGCATATCAAGCAAGTCTCTGTGTACAATGCTAAGATGGTAGCTTAAATGATTAATGCACTTGCAACAGAGAAGTGTGTGCAATCCGCTATGCACACATTTAAAAAAGTATAAATAAGATAATATAGGTGTTGTAGAGTCACAAAGTAGTATCCTTTTAAGATTTTAATAGGCTAATCTTATGATATAATTATGCTAATTTTGGCACATAATGTATTAAAAAAATAAATACTCAAGAATGATTGCAACTGCAACCAGCAAAATTAAAAAGGAGCATGCATTAAATCCTAATGCATCAATGCACATTAAATGCTCCACAACAGTACTGCTGTGCAAATAAATACATGCAGTTATTTATTCACAGAGGAATATAGTGAGAGATCAATTAGTTTGCATTAGTGCAACAGGAATGAGTTTGCACTGCAGCCTGGTGCTCAGCCATTTTCTTAATTATGCCATCTGAAGGTTACTGGATGGGGTATAGAACAGGACTCTAGACCCATCAGGAGAGAATCCTCTGTATTTGGGCAGTACTGTATTTTGCTCAGTTTAATTCTACAGTTTAAGTTTTTATTTTACATAATGCATATGTGAGTTTTCTTATCTTGAATAATTGTTGTTATTGTTGATGTTATTATTAATATTATTATCGTGATCATTATCAATATCATTATCATTATTATTTATATATTTATTTGAAACTAAGGACAAAGCCCCTCTTCAAAGTACTGCAATATTTCCTGAATAGTCTTTTAGAGTAAGGGCCTCATTACGAGTATGGTGGTGCAGGAGCGGGACCGCCCCGCTCCTGCACCGTCAAACCCATTGTTGAACCGTCCGCAAGATTAGGAGTTTTCTCCTGTCTGGCGGGCGATTCTTTGGCATTCCCACAGTCTTGCAAAGTGAACGTCAAAATTAGTGCCTGCACGGCATGAACTGCTGGAGTCCTTGCCGTCCAGGTACTAGGGTGCATGCACACAGGGGGGATGCAAGCACCCCATGTCGCAGAGGCACAAGGGTGCCCTGTAGGGCCCCTTTGTTTCCTCATCAACACACTTTTGATGGGGGTCGCACCACCATGAAAAGTCTGGTGGTGAGGAAACTTGTAATATGATGGCAGGCCGCAGTGGCCTACTAAGCATATTGTGGCCTGGTCATAATATGGTGGTTGGAAGACAGCCATCGCTACACCCCCGCATGTCTGGCGGTCCGTGGACCACCAGACTCATAATGAGGCTCTTCATTCTTTTTCAAAGCATATTTAAAAGATTTTAGGCTGCAAAATGCACAATTTCAGCCCATTTTTTCCAAACATTTCATGGTGGGAGAAACCAAGCCGAATTCACCTGAAAGATGGTCCCATCGTTAGCTTTAAACATTGTATATGGAGGCAGGCGGCAGCACTACTGGAAAAGGGGCAGCACCAGTGAGGAAAACGGCTGAGCCAGTTAAGAAAATGGGTGTTGGCCAGTTAAGTAAAACTTTTGTCACCCACACTTATTTATTTATTTTGCAAAATTTCACATTCAACCTCAATCACATTCTATATCAGTCACAATCTGCACCAGTCTTTCAGTTCACCTGCACAGTCACAATCGGTCACACTATGTCTGTCACACTCTGTTCATTTAAATTGTGTGTCTGTTTGATTCTGCATTAGTTGTGTCGTTTGTTAGTCATATTGTCCAATAGTTGCCTACACCAGTCACACTCTGCACCAGCTATCCTCTGCTGTAGTTGCACTCTGCACCAGTCACATTCTGCATCTGCAACACCAAGCCAATCACACTGTGCATGTGTCACACAGTGAATGGGTTACTTTGTGCTTCACTCTAGTGATCAATGTTAATATGTTGCAAGATTATGGCAAAAGCACAGATACATTGGTACAGAAGGGAAACCCACCAAAGTGCATGCATCAACTTTTAAGAGACTTCCAGTAGATATGCGACTACAAGCCTAGTATTAAAATGACATCAATAATGCAGAGCCTCCAAAGTCACGCAAGTGCGTAAATTAGGATGGCCAACCCCGCTGATTCTCCGTTAAGCCCGCATCATCGATGATCTTTTTTTAAAGATTAAAGGCTGGTAATGGAGAGTATGTGGCCTAATGGCTTGAGCGTGCAACCTCGAAGCTGGGGAACCAGGTTCGAGTCTCCACAAGGACGCTCAACATCCTGTGATTCGGGGCAAATCACTTAATCTCCTGATGCCTAGAAAAAATGAATGTGTCCATCTGTAACACAACTTGCCTTTTCTGTTTTTGCCTTTTCTGGTTTGCCTTTCTCTGTCTTGCCTTTTTTCTGTTTTGCTTTTTTCTGTTTTCCCTTCCACTGCTGCCCCCGCGGCCTCTCCCCCTGCGT
Organism: Calotriton arnoldi; assembly: GCA_963921515.1. Taxonomy (NCBI): domain Eukaryota; kingdom Metazoa; phylum Chordata; class Amphibia; order Caudata; family Salamandridae; genus Calotriton; species Calotriton arnoldi. The sequence goes on from CAWUFW010009112.1 coordinate 618,870, forward strand.
GTTCCCGCTCCCACCTCCCAGCTGCTCACCTTCCCCCCGACCCCTACTTAATGGCGGCTGATCCGCTGGCGTGTCAAAGGCACGCCAAAGGCAAGCCCGTCTGCTCCCATCCGTGACCCTGCCACGACCAGCAACAGGGACCCTGGTCCCCTGACCGCCGCTGCTATAACCTCAGCACTCTCCAAGCACTCAACCTTGGACGCAACAACAACTGTCAGATCTCGTCACCGAGCAACACCCATTGCCTGACCTCCTGCCGATACTGCCTCTGCACCTTCACCCACCTCCGGACCCTGGCATCCACCCCCAACCCACCGGACACCACCGTACACAAGCCCCTGAGCTGTATCCTCTTCAATGTACGCTCCCTGCACAGACACGCCATAGAAATCTGGGTCCTCCTCAACACTCAGTCACCCAACGTCGCCTTCCTCACAGAGACCTGGACCAAAGCTAGCTCTGCTCTGAAATCCAACCGCCATCCCTGATGGATACAAGATCCTGAGGAAGGACCACACCAACCACCCAGGAGGAGGCCTTGCCATCATCCACAAAAGCTCCCTCTGACTAACAACAACCAACTCGGATGGCACCCTGCCCCTCATGGAACACATCCACTTCCAGATCCAGCCCATTCCTAGAACGATGCTCCATGGAACACTCGCCTACAGACCTCCCGGGCCCCGCACCCCTTTCACCAATGCCATCTTAGACCACATCGCTCCCCACACCCTCGCCTCCACAGACTACATACTGCTCGAAGACCTGAACTTCTACCTAGACAACCTCAGCGATCCCAACACCACCGCTCTCCTGGAAAACCTCACCAACGCAGGACTGAAGCAACTTGTCTCCACCCCCACACACACAGCAGGACACACACTCAACCCCATCTTCGCCAGAAGAAAAAACATTTGCTTCAGCCACACCATGGACCCAATCTGGACCGACCACCACTGCATCCATTTCTCCTTCTTGAAACCCAATGTACACAAGCGCATGCCCCGCTTCCCATGCAGAAACTGGAACAAAATCTTCAAAGAACACCTCACCTCTGCCCTCAGCTGCACTCCTCTCCCTACCACAACAGACACCAACACAGCAGTAAGCAACCTCCAACAATGGGTCGCCAACTGCGCCAACACTCTCGCCCCCCTCCAGAACACCACGAGATGACACAACACAAAAGCTACCTGGTTCACCACAGACCTCCGAGAATCCAAGTGGTCTTGCCAACGACTGGAGAAAATGTGGAGAAACAGCAAAACCCCGGAAGCACGCTCCGCCTGCAAAACAGCCATCACAGCACACCAGCAACTCATCAAATCAACAAAGAAAAAACTTCATCCAAGACAGAATCCTCGCCAACGCCCACAACTCCAAGGAACTCTTTGCCATCATACAGGAAATCACCAAACCAAACAGTGAAACAACCGACGTCCCTCCCTCCCAAGGCCTCTGCAACAAACTCAGCTCCTTCTTCCACCTCAAGATCAAGACGCTCTACGACAACTTTGATGAACAAGACCATGACACTGCCTCAAAACCCCCCCAGCGATGCCATCCAACAGACCCTCCTCACCTGGACCCCTCTCACCACAGAAGACACCGCAAAGACAATGAAAAGCATCCACTCCGGAGCACCAACTGACCCCTGCCCGCAGCACATTTTCCACAGGGCCGCCACTACCATCGCACCCGAACTACGTCGAACTATCAACTGCTCCCTTGAGCCCGCCACATTCCCAGACAGCTGGAAATGCGCCAAAGTCAAACCCCTCCTTAAGAAGCCCCCTGCAGACCCGACGGATCTCAAGAACTTCAGGCCCATCTCACTTCTCCCTCTTGCCACCAAAGTCATTGAGAAAGCCATCAACACCCAGCTAGCACACTTCATAGAAACCAACAACATCCTAGACACCTCTCAATCCGGATTCTGCAGCAACCACAGCACCAAGACCACCCTCATAACCACCACCAACAACATTCGCGCCCTTGTCGACCAAGGCCACACTGCAGCCCTCATCCTCCTGGACCTTTCAGCAGCCTTCGATACCGTCTCCCACCCCACACTAGCTACCAGACTCCACGACGCCGTCATCCAGGGAACAGCCTTAGACTGGATTCGATCTTTCCTCAAGAATAAGATTCCCGCCCTTTCTCTCCGAACCAACAGAGATTAGATGCAGAGTATCCCAAGGATCCTCCATGCTCTTCAACGTCTACATGGCCCCCCTTGCAACCATTGTCAGAAAGCATGGACTCAACATAGTCTCATACATAGGCAACACCCAGCTCATCATCTCCCTCACCAAGGAACCCGACCTCACCATGAACCGCCAGATCAATGCCGTGTCCTCCACTTGCTTCAACACCCTCCACATCCTTCGCAAAATCTTCAAATGGATCCCCCTGACGCCAGGAGACCGTCATCCACGCACTCATCACCGGCAAACTGGACTACAGAAACGCCCTCTATGCCGAAATCAACAAACAATTCCTCTGCAAACTCCAGACCGTCCAGAATGCCGCAGCCAGACTTATCCTCGACATCACATGACATGACCACATCACCCAACACCTTTGTGACCTCCACTGGCTCCCCGTCGAAAGAAAAATAACCTTCAAACTGCTCACACACACCTACAAAGCCCTCCATAACACTAGACCCCAATACCTCAATGAACGAATCTCCTTCCACGCCCCAAGAGAAACCTCCGCTCTGCCGACCACGCCCTAGCCATGGTCTCCCGCATCCACAGGGACAGAGCAGGATGCAGATCCTTCTCCTACTTCGTGGCCCAGACCTGGAATGAACTCCCAACCACAATCAACAAAGCCTGACACTGCACCAATTCAGAAAGGACCGCAAGACCTGGCTCTTTGAATGACCTACGCAGCTGCTCACACCCCCTAGTGCCTTGAGACCCTCACAGGTGAGCAGTGCACTTTAAAACCCCTGATTGATTGATTGATTGATTGATTGATTGATTGATGGATCAAACTGGTGCTCATGTAAAGCACTCTAATACCTTTGGGTCGAGTCTGCGCTATATAAAAACAAAAACAACAAAAAATACCTGCTTAATTCTGTCTATGGCAGCTCTCTGAGACCAGGACTCGTGGGGGGGTCTTTTCTGGAGCTTTTCTTGTCATTTTGAGATCGTTGCTATCGGAAAGTTTCTCACCAGTCTTTCCAGCAAGGCTCTGCTGAAGTTCCTGTCAGGAAGGTGGAGTCATCTTTAGGAAAGGGCGCAGCTGAGGCCTAAACTACTCCCACAGTTGGTTTTAGCTGCTGCACAGCCTTTGTTTGTGGTGACTTTCATTCAGATTATTTTATATTTCCAATTAAAACTACGCTTGTATTTAATACAGTTTATTTGCTAATATGAAGAGAAAAAATGTACATGTTGTGAATAATAAACATGAAAAAAACAGCATCTAATCCACCGGTTGAATCGAAAATTGTAGACTCTAATGAGCCCTCTTTATCAACTTTATTGGAAGAATTATAGGTAGTTTGTTTAAATACAGATAATATAGCATCAGATATTAAAAATATACGCAAAGACATGGCTAGTCTCCCTATGAAAGTCTCTGATAATACAATTAAAATTCAAGACAACAAATCACAAATTGACAGTCTGACACCTATTGCAGCCACAATGTTTGCCAATGAGTAACCTATTATTGGATTTAGAAAATCACAATTGACAGTATAATATGCACATCTTTAATTTACCAGAAGATGTAGAATGCAATGACAGCAGGCAGTATTTGGAAAAAGTAATACCTGGTCTTTCGCATTTAAAATTCCCAGAAAGATTTGAATTGACAAGGCACACAGAGTTCCCTCACACCGTAATCCATGTCATGAAAAACCCCGTCAAATGATTTTTAAAGTTCTGCGCCACCATCGTTTAGTGATTATCTGGAAAGCAGCTAGAGACATCCCGTCTCTAATGATGAATGGTAATAAAATGTACAAACATCAAGACTTTGCAAAGGAAACACAAATGCGGGGTTGATACCTCCGTCCTCCTTGGATACGTCCTGGTCTAAAAACCTCAGGGCGTCTCTGCTCCGGTGAAATGCTCGGCGAAGATGACTTAAAAAGGCTTGTAATACAACGGTACAAATCCCTCTCCCAAGCGCTGTTCTTTTATAAGATCTCTTGGGCGGAGCCTGACACACTCCCTGCAAGTTCCTTGCCTTGTTATTTATATCACGGCACCACCCATCAAAAATTGGGTCCGTTGGCGTGCAAAGCGTCACGTATAGTCGCCAGTTGGTGCAGACTGCAGCCTTTTTATGTCATCTTCGCCGAGCATTTCAGAGGAGCAGAGACGCCCTGAGGTTTTTATACCAGGACGTATCCAAGGAGGCCGGAGGTATCAACCCCGCATTTGTGCTAAGGAGAGCAGTATTTCTGCATCAATCACGACAGGAATCTTCTTTTCCTTTTCCCAAAAGTACATACAAGGTACTTTCATTTGTTCTGTGCAAGATCAATTAACTCAGAGAGTCACATATACAGTCTTGAAAAAGATGGTGTAATAATTTTTTCCATCGAAACGCGTCGACGCTTCATGACATAATCCGTGGAAAGGCTGGAACTACAGATCACTAATTAATTCTACAGTATCGGGTTCCAGCGTTTATTATTGTGTTACCACGGATGTGTGGTTTGTCTATGACAAAGTGTATTGTCTTTTGTGTGTACTCTCTCTTGTTAGGCTTTATTGTCTGTGTATTGTGTCACAGTTTCATTAATGATTTACAGATTTCATGTTAGTCCTGTCACAGATTTTGTGTTAGCCTTGTCACAGACGAACATTAGTTACAACGTTTGTGAATCCATCTACCTAGTGCTACGATTAACAAAGTTTGTTTTTAAAATAAGTACATTAGATTGTTTTTAACTCATGAAGTGATTCATATTTTGTTATGTATTTCTTTTTGTTACCATGATTAATAAATAGATGCATTTTTTTATAATTGTGTATTGTAACCTTGGGCTTGCCATTATATCCCCCTCGTGTGTATGGTGAATGATAAGTGGTTTGAGTTTGTGAGACCATTGGGAGCAGTGGAGGATGTGGTAAGTAGTATTGGTTTGGCTTAGAGTTTAGTCCAAAGGATACCCTCTTTGTGATACTATTATTTAACCTTATACAATATTCCTCCATCTGGTGATACCTCGCATATTGATAATTTCTTGAAAAGTTGTAGATTACCCAAAATTTCCCAATCAGTTAAAGATAAATTGGATTTACGTACTTCTGTAGAAGAAGTTGAATTGACTATTAAATCCCGCTGAATTTTACAAGGAATTGTCTTTGCTCCTTATACCTCATTTGCTCAAGCTTTTTACCCATTTTCGTATTTCAGTGTCCTTCACTGAAGCCCTGATTATAGTTCTTCCCAACAACTAGGTTGACATCTGTGCTTGATTCCCTTATTCATATTGATCAATCTGATTTCATGATACATAGACATTCTGTAAATAATAATAAGAAATAGATTGTTACACAACAGTGAAATAATATGGCAAAAACAAAAACTTAAATATCTTGGTATTCTATTTTCCCACACCATTAAACAACCTATTACATTGAATTGTGAATGTATTCTACATCATATCAAAGACACATTTCAAAAGTGGTCAGCCTTGCATCTATCATGGCGGGGAACAGTAGATTCTATAAAAATGGTTATTGCTCCAAAAATATTTTACCTCCTTTCTATGATCCCTATTCAATTTCCTCTTAAGTTTTATATAAATGTAGATAAACTTTTATCCAAGTTTATCTGGAATAACAAAACTCCTTGTATAAGATATAAAAAAATAAACGAATGCTAAATACAATGAAGGTTTTGGTTTATCAGATTTTCTCAACTACCATAAAGCATTGCTATTAAAACAAAGCTCCTTTTGGTTCAGTCCTACTCACCTTAATAATACACCTGCATGGCTTCTCATATAAAAAAGTTTGATATCACCATTTCCTTTACCTGCTTTACTGACTATGTCAAATTCAACCACTTTACTAAGAAACCTCATTATATTGAAATCTACAAAATGTATATTACAAGTTCTAGACACTTTTTCTATTCTCATATATCACTAACCTTAAATATGTCATTATGGCATAATCCATTGTTAAACTTGCCCAAAATTCACAATTTTGGCAATCCTGGATAAAGCTGGTATTTTATATCTTAAAGATGTTTATTATAACAATACTTTTTTAACCTTTTGATGAGTTACGACAAAAATGTCTTCGGCCTCCTTCAGATCTCTCTAAATATGAAATTTTATGTAATTCTATCCTTGATTCTTTTCCTTACAATTTTCCTTTAAATACCACCTCTGACTTATAAATTAACATTCAAATGGTAGCTACGTCATCTCATGTTGTATCAATGTTTTATTAAAATAATTGAACAATTTTGAAGGAGATAATATTAACTTTCTCTCTACTTTTTGGAATACCGAACTAACTTTATCGCTTTCCCATGCTATATGGAAGAAAATTTGGAAGAATAATGTATCTGGATGGCTACCTGTGTCTCTGTGCCAAACCAATTTCTTCATACTATTTAATTTCCTATGATCTCCATTAAAGTTATCTCATGCAAAACTTTTACCTTCTCTTAATTGTTGGCATTGCAATTTGAATCCAGGTTTGTTAAAACATGTTTTGTTATTGTAGCATTATTTCAAAGTTTTGGAGGGAGGTTTGGGATGTCATTACAAAAATATTTAATTTCTATGATATTCTTTCGTATAAAATGCTGATTTGTAAATATGTATCACTTTCCACTAACATGTCTGATTTAAATTACAAACTTCTAGATTTTTAATCTCTGCTGCTTTAAAATCTATTACTGCTAATTGGAAAAATGCTTTGTTATTATCAATCCATACATGGTAGTCATGGATAGTTTTTATTAGAAGAGGTATTAAGCTGACTTTATCAGCTGTAGTACACAACAAATCTACTTATCATTCATTTTGGAAACCTGTTGATAATGATATAGCACTATATTTATAAGTAAGTATTTCTAATATGCTATTTAATTGTTTAATATGTAAAGAATTCAAGGTTAAGTAAGAAGCTCTATAAAGAAATATTTGTATAGATGTTTAATTTATGTATTTCCCCCTTATTATTTAATTTTACTTTTAACATCATATTAAAATTGTAATTTTATAGGTACATTAATTATATTAATGTTGATGTTATTTTATAATCTTGTAAGTACCTCTTTCTGTGCTCTTTTCTGTATAGGCTAAGGCCTTATTATAAAATTCAATAAAATATTTTGAACAGAATAATGCAGAGCTTCACATGATTCCTTTTTAGGTACAAGTCACAAAACAATACGGGACTTACCCTAATACTCAGAAAAGGGACAAGTATGTGAAGAACAAAGACAAAGATTCCCTTTCCATGAACAAATAAAACAACACTAATTCGTATTACAACTCGGCAAACCCAATATAAAACCCTTGTGATATGATATTTTAAAACTTCGCTCAAAATATATTATTAAATATACAAAGAAAGAAAACATCAAGGTTGCGCAATTGTGAGGTGATGATAATCATAAACTTGAAAACGATATTAAAACAAAACTAAATGTAAATTATATATTGGAATGTATTGTGCTTTATTAAAAAACATCCACAGTAATTCAAACATGTGATAAAGTGCAAATGCATAGATGAACAAATCATGTAAACAATATCATATATACATAAGTACCATAATCATTGTATGTAACATTCATGTAATTAAAAACAATGTGTTTGAAAATAATGTTAAAAATTCATAAAAACTGTAAAACAACTGTCGACGTGGCGTTTCGGTGAAAGGTAAAGATTCGTCACCTTCTTCAGGACAAGTATTGCACATTATATAGTCATCACTATGAAGAAAAAATAATTGTTTTAATATCTAAAAAATATATTACATTATGCAAAAATACATCTCACTGCAAACTGATATTGATTTTGTCAAACATAAGAATATTTTAAAAATTAAGAACAATTTAAAAATACCATTCACAAAGAGTATTTATCTATTGGTAACTTTTGTATAACCGGCAACACCCGTTTTGTGATGATCTTTGTGAATGGTATTTTTAAATTGTTCTTAATTTTTAAATTATTCTTATGTTTGTTTTTAATTACATGAATGTTATATACAATTATTATGGTACTTATGTATACATGATGGTGTTTACATGATTTGTTAATCTATGCATTTGCACTTTATCACATGTTTGAAATACTGTGGATGCTTTTTAATAAAGCACAATACATTCCAATATATAATTTATATTTAGTTTTGTTTTAATATCGTTTTCAAGTTTATGATTATCACCACCTAACAATTTCGCAACCTTGATGTTTTCTTTCTTTGTATATTTAATAATATATTTTGAGTGAAGTTTTGAAATATCATATCACAAGGGTTTTCTATTGGGTTTGCCGAGTTGTAATACGAATTAGTGTTGTTTTATTTGTTCATGGAAAGGGAATCTTTGTCTTTGTTTTTAGGTACAACCACAAGGAGTGAATATGCTGCAAGAGAGACCAACATAGGCTGGAAACAGCTAGATGTTCTAGTAAATAGCACAAACAATTGACGAGTTCAGTAGAGTTATGGTGGCTCTCACTACATACACTGTGTTGTACTGGGAAATGTCAAACCATTGCTCCCTTTCAGATGTATTTGCTACATTAAAAAAGGCAGCTGAGGTATCAATGACCACAGGTGCAGATTTCTCAGAAAGGCTTTTGTACTGAATCGGATCAGAATAAATGCAGTAATCTGTCAACCATTCACTACCCTACCGATCAGCACTCCACCCATCTGAAAAACTACTTTAGTGCCCCAAAACAGGGTGTGAAGAACTGTATGAATGTTACAATACAATGCAATTTACTCCAACCATCTTCTTTATAGGGAAATTTGGCGCACACTATAAGCAAATCGCATACATCATTAGAATAAAATAAAACAAAGAATTAAAGAGAGATTTTTCAATTTATCAGAGGATTTTTGAAGAATGGATCATGTCATGTGAGCACATTACAGGGTTTCAAAATAATAAATCATATCAGTATTTACATGCATAGTTGTTATATAAGATTGTTCCATATCACAATGAATGTACTGTTTAACAGGAATTCTTTCAACACTATTTTGAATACAGATTAGAGGTAGACTCAGAAATATGTATGTCTATGCATCTGTATATGTTATTTCTAATGCAAACCTGGGCAAAAGGCATTGGAGTGCTAATGTACTATGAGAAGAAGCTGGAAAGATGGAAAGGAGAAATCAGAAATGGCATTGATGGAAAGGACGTATCACAAGCTATATTGGGCACTGGAAATGTACTTTTCAACAGGACAAAGAAAGTACAGTTGTTCGCTGCCGTATTTGATACACTTCTAACCATATATGTATGTTTGTAAAGGTATTTGCAGAGTGAATATCCACCTGGAAAGCAATGGAACACTACACAAGAGTATATATGCCAATGTAGATTCATGATTATTTACAACGAGGCAGAATATTTATGTGGTAGTTAGGTGGTAATGTTTTCTGAATAGGTCAGTCACATGTTCCTATATGAATTTTAGGGGAGTAAAAGCAGTTCTGGTGTTAATGGGGATATAGTTCCATATCCTGGATGCATAGATCAAGAAGGTTAGTCTTCTGGCTTTCTCTTTCTTACATGTCTTAGTTCCAAGCCAGGGAATGGCCCCTGACTCTGGATGTGAAGCTGTCCACTAGAGAAAGGTTAATTTCTCAGCCAGATATGCACGATTGCCATTTAAGGTGGCTTTATAAATAGGGCAGCTGGCATTGAAGTAAACGCAGTTTTGAATGGAACTCCCAGTGTAGTCCCTGTAGCTATGGGCAGAACTTCAGGCATTTTATAAGAAAAGGAGAAGTTAGTAGGATGCCTTTCGAGGACAATATGGTGTTGAGTGAAAGTCAAGCAGTGTGTTGCCTCCATCCACCTCCATCCAGGTGAGAAAAGAATAAGGCTTGAACTGTTGCTCTGAAGTGGACTTCAGGTAAGAAAGTTCTTATGTCTTCCAAGAAGGACACAAGGTACCAAGCTGGCTTGGTTTTCTTGGCTATGAGGGCTTACGAGAGGACTGGACTGTATTTAGGTGGAATCTGCTTTTTGTATAGGATTTCAGTTGGGGGAAGGGTTGGACTGGTCAATAAGGCATTCAGGCAATGCCCAATAGGCCGGGGCAGACAGGTCAGTGTGTGGGCCGTTTCTTGACTGTTTGTGGGCCTGTTTTATGGTCTACTGGGATGGCTTTTATCGTTGATTCCCCTGAAATTAAAACAAACATTGCCTGCAGCAAACTCAAATCCATGCAGTCTTACCTTGCAAAACACTTACACAGTGTGTCTTTTCAAATGCAAAACTGCCCCAATTTGCAAACGTGGGACACTTTTTGGCTATTTAAGTCACTAATTGGGGGCCACTTTCATTCTGGTGTTCAGGCCTATTTTCTGCCCCCATCTGACCGTGGCTGGGGGTCGGAGAGTAAGCTTTAAAAGGCTGATCTCAGATATCTAGGCTGGAATCTGTGGTTATTCAGTGCTGTTGATGAAAGAGAGGAATTCTGTGCTGAATGGGTTCATATTAAGGAAGGTACTTGACATCCAATTGGTGTACTATCAAGGTATGCTTTGAGCTATTGGATATCATGGGCTGTTTAGATTTCCAGGCAGAGTTATGAGTTGTCAGCACATTGGTGGATCTGAGTGCTGCTATCTGCAAGTAAGAGAGAACACTGTGAGTATTAATTATTTCGCTTGACATTGAGCTGTATTGAGGTGATATGTAAACTACAAGCTTGGCAATAGATGTAACTGAGGGATAAAACGACTGCATGATCCATTAAAATCTATACTGTAAGGTTAATATGTTACAATCCCTAGCCATGGCATCTTGAGCACATTCCTGCATCATAGACAAACCAAAAATATGTCAGCACCACAACTACTGTATTGAACATTCCTTTCTTAATTAAGCAGCATCCAAAACAGACGGTTTTACTCAGTGTGCACCAGGTTTTTAGCAGCACTTGAAAATATTTAAGCACATTTATTGGAAGTATCAAACACAAGGATGGCGCACAGTAGGTATACTACTGTTCTGTAAAAAGGTAACATGGATAACTGCATTTCCAAAGGAAGGAAACTGATTTTAAATGAATGGGTGAAGACACTAATGGTGACAGTTTAGCTGTCAATTATTTTTTAATGGATTTTATTTGTATCTGTGCAACCCTTTCCCTGACGACCTTTTTCTTACGAGCTACATTGAATTATGTTTTTGTGTGGTGAGATACAGGCACAGTCCCTCTGTCCCTGTTCTGTAAATTTGATTTTTGAATGCCCTTCTATCTTTTGATGTTAATTTTGTCATTCAAACTGTTACTGATATATTGGGTGTGGATTGCAGGACTGGGGTACTTTAACATAGTGGTGACTGGGTGATTGTACGTTGGGGTCGCTCATGGAACCATACAGGGTGGTCCCCTGAAGTTTCATTACACCACTGGTCCCTAGAGCATTAGTTTGACTTTTTTTTAGCAGCAGGGTCACCCGCGATTTTTTTCAGGCAATCTAGAATGGAAAATGCAATAAAGGAGCTATTAATAATCGTAGTGATAATAGGCACTAAAACTAGAAAAAGGTTTCTTGACCAAGTAGGAGGGACAAGGGTCCCCTGAACTTTGAGAAACATTCATGGAGCTGATGGTAGATTCTATTTTGGCTGAAGTTGCCTTAACCAGTGAGACATGTAAGACAGATGGGACAAAGTTAGAGTCATTTGGCAAAAATATGGCATCAGATCATGTGTCATCCCCTGGATAAGCAATACTTTCCTGAACCTGCCTAATTGTATCCATGAAAATACTCAGTGTCAATCGCAGAGAGTGTGACTTCAGGGGGTCAGTGTGTTTTTATTGGTTAGTGGGCAGAGAGCTATTTGCTCTACAAGATTTCTGGTGGACTGTCCACTTTCCAGCTTCTAACAAGAAAGTCAAACAGGTGTGGTACTGGCTGCAATCAAGCCACCAATGGCTTGCGAACACCTGATATAAACATATGCATATCCAGCATGCATTAATAGGTCATTGGCAGACCCTTCATGTAAATGCCACTGACCTACAGTGGAAAGCTTACTGTTGGGCATCACATATAGGCAATAATATCAGCTCATAGGGAGAGGAGAACAAACCAATTCTTATTAAAGGTTTAACTATCATGAAAGTGGTTTGTTTTACCAATACCATTAAGATATTATTGAAATGAATGTTAGCAGCTGGCTGCTAAACATGACATAGTGCTCCACATTTGATAACAATCCCTATGCAGTATAGCAAGCATGTGCAAACTCATATTGATACTGTTGTAATCTTCCCTCCTGTTTCCCCCTCTCCCACTCCTTAGTACATTCCCTCCTCCTTTTTCCCCCCACTCCCTTGGAACATTCCGCTGAAGTTCGCCTTAGAATGTTGGCATGCTTCTGGCAGTTACAGAGAGTGGATGACAGAATAAAGACGTTTGTACTCACATCTGCGTCAGAGTACTTCTTTACAACACTGGCGACGATTTGGTGCAGGGGGCCAGCTCTGTCATTTCCCCTTTCAGTACTCTCTCCATTCTGTACATCAACGTGCTGGTTCTGCAGTTCTGCATTGCTCCGTCTGCCACCCTGTGTCCAGGGTCCTCTGGTTCAACCCTATCTGCCACCTGCCTGATGTAACTGAAGCCTTCTCCACGCCTTTCCTAGTCCCTGTGAAGACTCTTCGGTTTGGCTGGAATCAGAACTCCATTTACTGAGAACCTCATCATCCTTGCTGCCCCACCTCCTTCTCCATGAGGACATTGCCTGCATTATTCTCTGGTGCTTTTCTTTGCCTGCCCGGTGGTCTCGGAGGTCACGAGGGAAGCCTGCGGGAATCCTGCTCTGCTAACCTGTGCCCCAGAGTTCATCGTTCCATCGATTCCCTGCCAGACCTCGTCTGCCTGAGGTGACTCAGAGTTCACGGAAGGAAACAGTGCCTGCCGACCTCAAGATTTCCTGTTCCCTTGCGCCTGCGCATCATGAGGTAAAATCATCCCTCTCATGGTGGTGCACTTTCATCTCTCTCGCCAAGATCACCGCCACGCCTGCGCTCCTTGAGGTAAAATGTTCCTTCCTCTCAAGGCGGAACATTTCTTCACTCGTCAGCTGATAAGACCTGAGGAACTGTGCATTTCATACCTTCTTACTGCCTGTGCACACGTTCCTCCCAGTTCAGTGCCACCGCTTCATGCAGTCAGCTCCACCTTTTATGGTTACTCCTTTCACCCTGCAAGCCTGTGCGGGCACACGCTATTCGCGGTGATACGCACACCTCTTTCCCCTCAAACTTTTGCGCTGTGTGTGCACCTGTACACGGTGACATGCACACCTTTCACTATAATCTCGCCACTGTGTGTGCACTCCATTTTCGGTGACATACACACCCTTATGTTAACATTCCATTCATACCTGCCTCACCCCTAAGTAGTGTGTGCACTTCTTTGGTGACGCGCACACCTGCACTCCCATTTCTAGTGCTCTAATGCGTACCTCAAATGGCCTTACTTTCCTCAATGTGCAGAGCTTATTGCGAATTGTGTTGACTTACTTACCTCCTTCCCCCTCGCCATTAGCGTTCTTCACTTGGAGGAACTACGAGTCTTGCCGACCCTACAGTTCGTTGTGCACATCGTCTGACAAAGACCTGAGGTACTGTGCATTCTCTTCCTTTTAATCTGCATTTCAGTCCTAGTTTGTGGTTTCCGCCTCTTACAGTCATCGTCAGGTCACCTTCTTCCTGCAAGTTTAGGTGTGCACATGCTCCTCGTGGTGACACACACACCACCTACCCTCAGACTCCTTCTGTGTGGGCGCCAGTTACACGGTGACACGCACACCTTCACCCTATTTTCCACCGTGTATGCACTCTGTCCGGTGTTTCCTCCTACCTTCCCCATCAGTGTGTGTGCACCCTACGGTGATATGCACACCTTACTCTGACTTCAAATATTCAAACACGTACCCATGTGCCAGTATATTTTCAGGTTTTGAGGACTTTCATTTTAGTTTTAGGTTGCGATATAAGTGGACTTACTTACCGGCAGTACTTCTTTTCTATCTAGTGTTGATTATCTGTGCACACCTATACTAAGATCTCTAGTGATCCAAGTACATCCTATGCGACAGTACATGTTCTGGTTTTAATGTGACTGTCAGTTGTGGGGATTAGCATCTACGTTGACTTGCTTACCGGCAGTACGTCTGCTCTACTAGTGTTGGTTAGCTGTGCACTGATTGCTCCGTGTTCACTCTGTGATTCTTATAATAGCTTTTTGGCAGGGTATTTGTATTAGCATCTTCTACCTTTACCATGGCTGTACCAGCTATGAGTCAACCACCCTCTTTCTTAATGAGATTGGGGAACCGGAAATCCACTGGAAGGAATGGATTAATTTGTTTGCTTCATACCTTATCGCCATAGGTGGCGAAAGGTATTCTGCCGTTCGCAAAACAACACATCCTATTACATAACTTAGGTATTCAAGGTAGAAAGATATACGACACCTTACCTGAACCGGAGCTAGAAGTGGATGAGGAGGATATGGATGAGTTTAAAGTTACCCTTTTGAAATTAGAGACACATTTTGGTGACAGGATAAATGTAGTCTTGGAGCGGCATAAATTCTTTACTCGTATCCAAGGGAAACAAGAATCCGTCCACCAACTACATAGCGGCACTCAGAGGTCTAACCAAGTTATGTGATTTTGGGGAACTCAATGATTCCCTTATCAGGGACCAATTAGTCAGGTGCACCAATAATAGTCGCATACAAGAAAAACTTCTGGCAAAAAACCCTACTCTAAAAGAGGCTTGTAGCATAGCACTATCTATAGAGCACACTGCTAAGTGCATCAAGGAAATGAAAACTCCTAATGAACTAGTTGCCAATGTTCTCAACACCAGTAGTGCACACGACAGTTGCAATGATACGGAAATACTTGAAGTTAGACCCGGAGAAGTCAACGTTAACAAACCAGTCAGAGTAACCGAGGGTTTAAAATGCTACAGATGTGGCAGCAGCGATCACCTTGCGAACAATATTCGTTGTACTGCCCGCAATGTGACATGTAAAAGGTGTAACAGGAAGGGGCACTTTGCTAGAGTTTGCAGAGGTGGGGAGAACAGTCAGGTGAAAGTGGTTTGCAGTGAGGGGGACCTATCCCCCAAGTATGTATTTCAAGTAAAAGATACCGACAATGACGCCTCTCCAAATCCTCCTGAATATACTAAGTATCCTAAATGTACCATTCATTTGAACAGTAAGCCCCTGGTTGTGTTTGCTGATTCGTGTTCCCCTTTTACTTTAATTAATCTTGACGATATTAATGATCTGTTTGACATCTCTAGTCTTGATGTGTTGGAACCTGACATTTCACCAAAAGGATACGCCAGAGAAACCATTCCAATAGTGGGGATGGTGAAAATGCTTATAAATTTCAAGGGGAGACCTACATGGGGTAAAGTGTACATTGTAAGAAAAGGTTCAAATCTGTTGGGCTGGCATCATCAAAAGGAGTTGGGGATCATGTTGATCCAAATAATAAAGACCAAGTTCTCCTCGTGGAATCCCCTATGTTACCAATTGCTGTGGAGCGGGAGGTGGGAACCAACGAGATTGGTAAGGAGCATACTGAATTGTTCTCTGGAAAATGCCACAGAGGTGGCATTAGCAATCTCCTTTTTAACAATGTCCATTGTACTGCCCGCAATGTGCCTCCGGGTGGGCATTACGAACTACTCCTCCAGGGCACCTGTAGTAGTGGGTATACCAGATCAGTTATCTGCCATAACAGAAAGCGGATGGGATAAATGTATGTCTGATGATAAAGATCTGTACATGCCCAAAAACCCAGTAGCAGTGCCAAGTATACCATGGACCAAGCTGGCCAAGGACGTAATTGGTCCCATGAACCACTTGGGAGTCCAAAAGAGATTCATGATTGTACTCATTGACTACACCTCTCATTGGATCAAGAACAAGTTTGTGTCATGCACCACGACAGGCGTTCTCATCGAATTCTTAAGAGACTCATTCACCAGTGAAGGTGTACCAGAAACTTTAGTCATAAACGAGGGTATCAAATTCTCTTCGACTGAAATGATGGAATTCCTAAGTGAGCTGGGCATCAAGCAAGAGAAAACTGCCCTACCTGGTCACATGACCAACTGCCTCGTTGAAAGGACAATCCGCATGATTATAGGACACATTCTATTAGCCCTTATCAACAGTCACGATGTGGATAAGACCGTAAGAGAAGGAATATGGACATATCACACCTCTCCCAACTTGGTAACGGGAATCTCCCCTTTTGCCTCCATCAGGGGAAGAGGACCAAGCGCTAATAGCAATCCCTATGTTACCAATACACTAGAAATCAGCTATATGACCGCAAACACAGAGTCCGTGATCTCAACTGGATGTCGGGGACTCTTTCGAGCCATTATAGCAACCAAAGGAAAAGTAGTCCAAGTAAACTATAATACACACAGCAATGTATCCACATAAGCGTTCTTCAGATTGACTTGTTCAGATTGACCCGTCACACTCCAGGGAGAAATATCTTTGTTGTTGTGGGCACTGACTCCACGGTCCACACCTTTTGTTGGCTCTAGGGCCTTTGCACATTTGCTGTTCCGGTTACATTGCGGTTCCTTCTTGTCCGTGTTCCTGCCCCATTATTTTGTGTTCAGATTAACTCTGTCAAGCATGGAAGGGAACCCATCTGGTATCTTTAGCACCTACCTGTTCTTTGGCCGTAGGGAGATGTGTTGTAATCTTCCCTCCTGTTTCCACCTCTCCCACTCCTTAGTACATTCCCTCCTCCTTTTTCCCCCCCACTCCCTTGGAACGTTCCGCTGAAGTTCGCCTTAGAATGTTGGCATGCTTCTGGCAGTTACGGAGAGTGGATGACGGAATAAAGACGTTTGTACTCACATCTGCGTCAGAGTACTTCTTTACAACAGATACATAAACTCAGAAACGTACACTTCAATGGAGCCTGCACATAAACCTAAATAATTCCACGTGGAATGAATGTGAATGTGAATGTGAATGTGACTTTTTTTCTTTGACAAAATATGTGTTATTTAAATGAAAATTATGTGAAATTATTTGCATTATGTAAAATGCACTTAGCTGGTTCCTCGCATGCAAATGTCTAGCAAGATACCAACCGGAGACTGGTTCAAGAAGAACATGTCTCTTCGCCGTAGTTTTACTGTTTTCAGCGAGACCTGCTCAAATCAGTCTCCCATGGGTGATAACTAGGTGAAAAAGCATAACCATTAGGCAGACTTGCGTGTGAACAGCGCTGTCCTAGAACATACACCAGCCTTGTCAACAATATTTAAACCAGCACACACTACTAGAATGGGGACGCAAGAGCATGGGAAGGCCCTGGCAGCCCTTCGAGCTCTAAGAGCAGTGTGCAGCTCACTGAGAGAATGCAAGAATAGCAGAAATGCAATTCAGCTCTATTTGCAAAATACACACATTTTGCAAGTTTTGGATGCATTATTACAAGCTTCGCCTGTGCTTAGTTCTTCACAGGCATGGAGGAAGCGAACGGAAGAAAAAATGTGGATAATGTTTGCCTTACTTCAATAATATGGTCTTCCCCTACCTTCCCAAATGTCTTTCTAGATCTGCATTGCTTTTATATACACATTTCACTGTAGACTGTATTTCGCGTTTTCTCTTTGTGAAAAGCATCAGATGCCAAATGCAAAAAAACGACTTTACTTTAATATTCCATGAAAGTCTGATATGGAAACGGAGAATTAACCATATGAGAACAAACTTCTAATTTTCATTCTGTATCAGGCCTTTTATGTCTAATAGAATTACAAGCCCTTAGAGTCTCTGCCACTGGATAGCACCATTGCACAGAGACTGCCATCCTCGTAGGTTCCCTCATAGGCTGTCAATTTATGAGCATGATTCAGAGCTTGTTCTACTAACACTGTGCTTCGGAGACTGTCAGATGATCGTCATGTCTCAGAGACTCTGAGACTAGGAGCAAACTATAGAGACTGTCATACAAGCAGCATAGATAATGCACTGTCACTCCAACAACATGACAAAGTGTCAAACGAACAGCACTCTTCTGAAACTGTGATACAAGCAACAGGCCTCAGCGCCACAGGCAGCAGCAGCAAGATAAACATATTTCACTCCATTAGCAGCTCTGATACATAATTAATTATCAGCGAATACTGAGGATGGCCTCCCGCCCCTTGTTTTATTTAAGCTATTTGGAAATGCCACATGGAATGTTTTGCCTCTAAGACACAGGACACATTCACTGAAGTATACAATTGTGAGGTCTTACACTGAATGTGATGGGAGGGAAACTGCAATGATGAACACCGCAGCTGAGCTTAGACCCCCTGTCTTTGAGGTAAAGCTCCCCGAGAGTCCCTATAAAGTCACGTTAGTTGCTACACCTGTGCTACCAGAGGGCGTCAAAGATTCATTACCTCTTCATTGCCGCTCCTTGTCCTAGTCATAATGCTTCAGACCTTGCCTTCCTGTCAGCAGCCTTGCAAGATCAACATAAACTTGTAGTCCTTTTTTGTTTCTAGGACTACTATAAAGTCCCTCCCTACTCTGAGCCACTTCCTGCTTGTCGACCATGTCGGTGTTCTCACGAGGTGCCACTGTGTGTATGTATGTGCTATTTCTAGCGCGAAGCACGGAGTGGCTTTTTTACAAATACAAGGTGGAGGATATATTTCAGTGTTTTGAAGTTATGTTACCTTATTTTTTCCATTATTTATACTGCAAGGCCAGCTGGGCTGCTGGCGCTACCCTAGCACAGTGGAGCCCATAACTCTATTTGCTGATTTGCTGGGCTGGGGCAGGGAACACTGATGAGACTGGCTCAGCCGCATTCTGAGACCTGCGCGTGTTGGTCCTGGATCATTTGACAGCAGGTACTTATCACACGTTATTTTGAGTTTTTCAGTGCTGGGGGTGGGGGGGCAGTATCAGCTGTGCAGTGCTAGCGCGCTGTGTTTTTCAAGAGTTTTAAACCTAGGTTTTTAGAAAAAAGTAATCTTGGAATCATTGTAGGATGGTGATTATTTGTTACTATTAAAAGTTTATTTTTCTTACCTCTCACGCTATCTAGCCCTACAGGTATAGTGTATGGTTCAGTGTGTGTGGCAGCATGTCTCTAAAAAGTGTAGAAGAGAAAGGAGAGGGCCTAACATAACCCTATTTATGGATGCTTGGGATTAATTAAAAAGTGAATTGGTTAATTACTGGCCCTTAATAAGAAGTCACATAGCTAGAAGTTGGGGAATGTTTAGACTAGAGCCAGATCAGTGTGAGTCACGCTGATGGAGGAGTCTCTGCAGGTTGCTATGGAGGCCAAGAAGTGTACCCAGAAAAATTATCTTTAAGGTCCTCCTGGGAAATGGAGGATGGAGAGCTGCTTTCTATTTCCAGAGGGAAATTGCAGTGAATTCAGCATTGGCTGAGCCACAGGATAAGAGACAAAAGCTGGACTCTGATGAGGACTCTGAAGAGGGTCCTAAGGGAAAATATATTCAAGGTTGTCAGTTGGTGGAGTTGACAGTCGACATAAGAGACATCTTAAAGTTTCATAATAAACCTCAGCAGTAAGAAGAAGGTTTCTTTGCACAATATAGTGCATCTCAGTTGGACGCTTTCCCATTTCATGATGTTGTAAAGCCCATGGTATTAAAAGAATGGAAGGACTTGGAGAAGTCTTCTTTCCTGAGGTTCCAAACATACAGATGGTTGTATGTGATTTCATAGAAAAACGATTTCATGGAATACCATTACTGTGAAAACAAGTAATCTAAACTGTTTAATGGAAATCTTCAGAATGAATGGCATTTACGTTTTCATTTAAACCAATTCATAGAATGTCTTTTTGTCAAAATATGCTTTTGAATGTTTATTTTCTAAGTGTAAATGCAATGTTTGCAGGTCTTCCTTATAGAAATCGTTTTGTTGAAGATGTTTAATTTAGTGCTTTACTTAAAGGGACATAATTTCATATTTATTTACATTGTCAAACAATTACTTCAGATGCTTTGAATTCGCTGACCTCTCACCAATCGTAATCACCATCCATCGCTGATGCCTCACAAACGCTTTATACATCAATCCCTGCCCCATAAAATCTGCCTCCACACCTAAACTACACTCATCCCTGAAGCCTAAAAGCCCTTCTGCCCCAATTATCCACCATCCCAAAACCATAAAATCACTCACTACCCCTAACTCCACCCATTCCTGAACCCTGAATAATCCTCATCGCCCTTAAATGCCAGCCATCCATGGCCCATAAGAATGCCTCATCGCCCTAAACTACTCATCCCTGAATCCTAAAATCCCCTTTCTACATCTAAATTCCACCCATCCATGAAACCCTAAAACCCTTCACCACCCTAAACCCCACTCCATCCTGAACCCTAAAAACTCATCACCATCCCCTCTGCTACCCATAATAGAACCTTTTAAACCCTTGTCAGGCCTAAACTCTGCTTATCCCTGAAAACTAAAAACACCTCACACACCACTCATATGTGAACTTTAAAAACCCCTCACCACCCCTACACTCCTCCCATCTCTGAATCCTAAAAACCTCTTTCTATGCCCGAACTCCAATTATTCCTGACCCATAATTAACCCTCATCACCCTAAACATTACCCATCCCTGAATCCAAAAACCCCACAGTACTCCTAAACTCAACCCATGTTTATTGCAATTTTGGATGTTTCCTTAAAATTATCTTTCCTTTAAAATGTTTCCTTTAATTGTTGATTTATTTTTAGGTTGAGCCTAGAGCAGCGCGCATGCGCTGCTCTATGGGAGGCTTCATGTAATCACTGTAAACTTTTGTGTGTGGGTCTGACTCCCCCCACGCATTTGGTTGGCTGTTGGCTGTGTCAATTTTAAATGGGAGGCTGCAAATGGTTAAAGGCGGGCGCATGTCCCACCTCTTTTACAAATGTTCACTCCCACAGCGTTTTGCTTGCGGGAGCGAGCAGTGGCGCGCAGGCTGGCAGCTGCATTACTTAAATTCCTTGCAGCGCGCGCGCGCGCACCACTCGCGGGCTTGTTTTTTTTTTTATCATGGCGCCCGGCGCTTCCTGGAGCCGCCACACACATAGCCCACTGAGCCTCCGGGGACCTGCGTTTACAGGGGCTCTTGCAGTTGGTAGCTTTGTTAATGTGCCTCCTGCCTGCCAACAGCATGGTGAAGCACCTTTATTTATTCTTTCGTTTCTGGTCGGCTCACTCGACGTCCTCCGGCTGCCTTTGCTTTCCTTTCCCCCTCCTTCGCTGGCCTCTCTGTCCCCAGTCACCAGGGTGTTCCCCCTCTTCTCTTTAGTCTGCGTTCCTCCTTTCCCCCCTTTCCACACTAGTGCTTTTCTGCCCTTTTCCCTTATCCGGTTTGCCCGGTCGCTCGCCCACTTTTCGTTTAGTTTCTTTTCGCCTCTCCCCCCGGTTTCGCTCCTGTGCTCTCATCGCTCCCTTTCCTCGGTTGCCCTGTCTCTGTGCTCTGCCTCTCTTCCTCCTCTGTTTCTCTACTCTCTCTCCCCTGCCTATCTCACCCTCGCCCTCCCTCTCAGGCGCTCTGTTTCCAGCTCTGGGCCCCCGCCCTCTGACAGGAAAGCGAAACTTGCCGGTCCCCGCGCTGCTGACACGGACCGGCCCCTGATCAGGAGGGGGTGCCTTGGTGAGCACATGGCTGCTCAAACTGATGTATTCTGGGAGCTGTAGTCCTACGGGCACAGCTGAAGCACTGGGCTTAACGCACAAAACAGTAATTGTTTTTAATGGAAGCCCAAAGTTGCAAATGAGGGGTCCCTTAAACAAGGGGAGCAACTAGTTATTAGATATTCCTAAAAGGCCGAGAGAAGCAGGCTGTACGCCCTGGGGGGTCTCTGGAACACGGCTTATGCAGATGCCACGCGCCTTCACACTGAAACACCCTGAGACAGGTCTATTACTCCATACAACAGCACTCCCCTTTCCTAGACTTCTAGGCACTTCCCATGGCTCAGGTCCAGGCTTGTTATAGAGCATGGGGTTTAATTGTGGGGTTTACCTTCATGATTGCACTGATGGCGCAGTGTTCCTATGGTTGTAGGGTTTCCAAAGAACCGCTGCTGACCAGAAGAACAAGCTACTTACCAGGGCCCCCAGGGGAGGCTATAGCAATTACCCGTACTTTAATAATAATTTAGCAATCACTTCGCTTGGGGCTTGGGATAGTGTCTAATACGTGGCACGCGCACCCGCTCTAATCCAGATGTAAATGTGTTCATGAAGCCTAGTTTAATTTTAATACTTGATACTTTCAGCTGCTGTACAACATGGCTAAAAAAAACAATTGACAAAGACAATAGATCTTCCATTGACGAGACCTATTGGCTTTGGAAATGCTTGTTTTAATTCCCTTCAAATTAGCTTGCCCTAAAATAGTTTTTCCATGATTTGGTTTCCTCCAATGCAATTTCCCAATTTTCGTTTTTCATTAATTCACACACATCACAATCAAATATCCTCTGGAGCAATGTTATCTTTCCCCTAGTATATACGGTTAATACAATTTTGGCAAGCATGGCTCCCACATCATTCTCAGCTTCTGAGAAGTCTTCTGTTCTGGATGCTGTGGCTCGCAAAGTAGAGAGTGCATTCAAGGGAAGTTATTTAAGAGCAAATCCATATGCTGCCTATGTTTCCCAAGCAATGTGGAAATATTTTCAATTGCTCTCTGACTGTTTGGATGAGGGCAAAGATCCCACAGAGATATTAGGAAAGCCAGAACTTCTTGCACAGATTTTTTTCAGATACTGTGTTTGATTCTTTTCTATGCTACGGGATTTGTAGAGCGCTCGGCAACCCAAAGGCATCCCAGCGCTGGTAAGGATAGGATGCACAGCAAGACAGAGATCAGCATCACCTGAGAGGTCAAGGCCAGGTTTTGAGGGCTATATGAAAACGCAGCTCAGTGTCTAAAGTCCTGATCGGCAAGGGGCAAGAGATCCAGAGCTTAGCAACAGTAAAGCTAAATGAGCATCCTCTTTTTCTGGCTCTTTTAAATGCAGGGTCAGTGACCAAATGTAGTTGGCGGAAAGTAGTGCTATTTATGGGCAGCATCAAGAGCTTCAATAGCTGCCATTGGTAGAAGGAGGATGATGTGGCTGAAACTGTGGAAGACAAAGGAAGCACATAGATGATTGATATATTAACTCTTATTTATTGTTGACTAATTATTTGATTCACAATTGGATGACATGGTAAAATAATTGGCAGAGGAAAGAAAGATGCTATTTCTCTTTTGTTATCCTCTAGCACAGAAGTCACTCTTTCAAAGGAAGCCAGGTCAAGATACCAGGGGTAAAAAGCACCCTTTTGATGGCAGGGTCAAAGTTTGGGGGCTGCGCTGTTCTTTAAATCCTGGACACAGTCAGACAGTCAACCCCAAGATTATTCACAAAGGTACTGATGGCAGTTTCTTTTTTACGATTAAAAGGGGTACAATTGTTTCCTTATCCAGATGACTGGTTGATTTCTGGCTCTTCTGTCTTGAAGGTGGAGTCTACTGTGAAGAGGGTGTACTCCTGTCTCAAGGACTTGAGATTCATTGTGAACTGGCAAAAGTCCAGTCTACCCCCAGAGCAGTTGAAGATATTCATTGGGGCACCAATAGACACTCAAACGGGGCAGATGTACTTGTCGGAGAGCAGGATCCAGTCTCTCCATGCTAGGGTGTCCCAGATTATGTCAATTGCCCATGCAAAAGCCATACAGTGGTTAATCATTCAGGGTTTGATGTCAGCTATTACAGCTGTGGTTCCCTGGTCCCGCCACCACTTAATACCAGTGGTTTATCATCTTCTGAACAATTGGTCTCCAGTAACTTAGACGCTTGAGGTGTTGATCCCAGTGCCAGAGGAAATAAGGGTTCCTTTTGGTGGTGGTTGGATCCAAAAAATCTAGAATAGGGCATGCGCTTTCAATACGCAAGCCATAAAGTGGTGATGTCAAATGCAAGTGTATGGAGTTGGGGATCCACTCTTGAAGGGTTGTAAGCAAAAGGAGAGTTGTCAGACACAGAGAGATTGAACTCCTTAAATCAGAAGGAACAGAAGGGGGTTTGTGTGCTCTTCAAAGCTTTTCACCCCAATTAAAGAAAGCTGCAGTTTTGGTGAGAATGGACACCCAGGTAGCAAAAGCTTATCGCAACAGGCAAGAGGGCACAAGGAACATGAATTTTGCCAGGTAGTCCATGGAAATCATCTTATGGGCAGAGAAACTCCTCCTGGAATTGAGGGTGATGTACATCCCAGGAATGGAGAATGTGTTGGTGGACAGGCTAAGTTGCAATCTTCCGACATCAATCTCTTATCACCTGAGCAGGAAGGTTTTTCAGGGGATATTGAGGAGGTACAGGAGGCATTGGTTGGATCTATTTGCCTCTCTTAGCAATGCCCTTCTCGCTCAATTTTGCTCAGAGCCTTGGTGTCCAGGAGTGTGGGCAGTGGATGTTATGTCAACCCAGCGGCCAGCACGCCTACTGTTTGCATTCTCTCCAGTACTGTTCCATCCAAAGGTACTGCAGAAGGTTCAAAGAGAGCAGGTTCAGTGAATCCTTACAACATCCTTTTGGCCGGAAGAGCTTCATTTCCATTGTTGAACCTTTTGGCGCAGGGACAGTACTTCCACCTTCTACTTCAGCCTCCACTGCTTGGATCTCCAGTGCGGTCTCTGGCACAGTTGACAACTTTAAATCTCATGGTTTGGAGGTTGAACAGTAGGGCTTACAAAATTTAGGCTGTTCAATGGAAATAGCTATGGTTATCCAAATGTTTAAGAAACCATCAACTATTACACTATATGCTAGACTTAGAAGTAATTTGGTAATTTTTGCCAAAAGAAGGGAACTGGTCCAAGTTCTTGAGACAAAGTCCTTGTTTTGGATTTTTTTGCATGATGGTTTTGTGTTGGGATTGACTGGTAAACGCTGTTGGCACAATGGGCAGTGATTAAGGGCAGTTGAGATCCGGCTGGTAATATTAAAAAAATATGCCTTTGGTTGTCAAACTTTTAAAACGTTTTAGATTGAAAAAACAGTAATACATCCTCCTACAGATACATGAGGTTTATACACAGTGCTGAAGGGCATGCAGGAAAAGCTCTTTGGACTGTTGAAATAGGCAGATATGTCCTGAGAGTCAGCATAGTTGGCTTTTCTCTTGGCAGTAGCTTCTGTCAAAAGATTGGAGGAGCTTAGGGCATTTCTTATTAATTATCCTTAACTAAGGTTTCTCGTAGATAGGGCAGCATTGAGACCTGATCCTAGGTTCAAGCCTAAGGCGCAGAAGCAGTGTCACTTTTTGCAAGAAATAATTTGCCAGTAGTAGCTGAAGTTGTGGGATCTGTCCTCCCTGAGTCTCTAGATGAGAAAAGGGCTTCAGTGGTTTATTTCTCTAGAACAAATGAGTTTTGTTTATCAAATGCTTTGTTTGTTGCTCATGGTGCTGCGAATAGAGGTTAAAAAATTTGCAACAGCAACTTTGAGCAGATGGCTGAAGTAGGTTTATGCTTCTGGTGGTTGTGAAGCCCCGGAGGGTTGCAAGGGAGATCTACAAAGTTTGTGTCCACATCTTTGGCGGAATCTGTTGGGGTTTCTCTACAAGAAATTTGTAGAGCTATTACTTGGTCTACTCCTAATACTTTTGTGACATTATAGGTTGGATGTTACTCTGTATCAGGAGCTTCCCATCCCAATCTGCCAGCATGGCACGGATAAACTGGCTTGTAAAGATAGGACGTGTTTTGGGGTAAGTAGGGGTTTTATGGTAGTCCTGGAAACAAAAAAATTATTAAATGTTTTTGTTGGTCTTGGGGGGGGGGGGCTGACTGGGATGAGGAGCTCCAAATTCAGAGTAATGAAGATTACAGGTAAATCATGGATTCATTTTCTCTGTAATTTGGCAATCGCTTTAGAGGAAAGATTGTAATGATTTCTTTAACACAAATACACGAGACAAATCCCTTTCCTCATCTCTGCTGTATTTAATTTTAAAGCATTTGTGAGCAGAAAATGTGATCGCCTTACAAGTGACCGAAGTATGGTAATACGCGTAGATTCATTCCTTAATACAGTACATTAACAGTGCTGTTTTGTAGTTGGTAAAGATGCGGGTCATGGCCTTTGCCATGTATCCCCGCACCTTGGCAATCAGCTCCCATCCTGCTGCCAGCGGGTCTATGTTACAGTCTACAGTCACAAACCAGACATGCCCGTTCACTTGTCCCTACAAAGTACACAACGCAAATACGCTCATTAGATTCGAGTTCCTATCTGACCCTGAGTGAAAATGCTTTGGAATGGTCAACATGAAATCCACACCGGAAGTGAACGTCCTTACAACGTGGTAAACAAGCTCTGAAGTGCAGCTGGGCGCGCAAACGATTATCAAGAGACGGCATTTCTCAGCACAGGACAAGCAAATTCAATCTCCCAGCAGATAATAATTGCTTTTTCTCATGCACATGCCAGATTACTTCTCTCTCTTCGCTGCTGTTGCTGCGCCCCTCCCGGCTTTAATAATACCATCCATTTGGGGCAGGCTCCATTCCTGAGCTGCTGCCAGAAAATCTAATGGCCGCCAATTGACAGAGGAGAGAAAAAGATGTGCGCGACTGCTGATGCATTCATGTAGCCAGTGACTATGAGATGGTGGCGAACTACAGAAGAGGCATTGATTTATTTCAGCAAGCAGAAGCCACTAAAAGCTTGTAAACCAGAGCACGCGAAATGGAAGGAAGGGGAAATGAACCCTCCCTCCTCTGCTGCACAAAAGCTATAAATATTGTCGCAGCACTTAATCATGCATCAAGCTTTGTGCTTGCCGCCGATTTTTAGCTTCTGTTGTAACAGGTACGCAGCTCAGGGTCCATTCATCAGGCTTTTACAAGCTGGTTGCACGCAGCCATGTACCCTTGGAAAAAACTAATGAGCACAAACTTGCTTAAGAGGCACCTAAAGTGCTGATGGATAGAGCCTTTAATTATCTGGCGCAATTATACAATAGCTGAACATATTTACATATCTCTTCTGATGCAGATTTTTCCCTCGCACAAAACAAAGTCCGCGGAATACTAAGAGCGCGCATCTTTAATGAGATTCGCAGGCGCGATTCCCGCTGCAGACTGACACATTTGCATTTTCTTTCAAACGGAGGTCCTGATTCAATAACGTGACGCGCGTTTCTGCCCTTTGTATGACTCAGGAAATGAGGTTTGGTGCAGGCTTAACCTTATTATGAGACCGAATTGATGGAATAGCGAATTAACGTATTCATCCGTGCCTCATGCCGAGGGAATAGGGCCTTCATGCAATGTGAAAAAAAATGAATCTGTTTATACAAATAGCAAGTGAAGTATTCACACAAGAAAGACGTGCCACTGTAGTGCTCTATTACAAAGACATTTGTAAAGCTGGCTGCGCTTATCTAGCCTTAATTATGCGCGCGCTACAGATGATATGAGGTTAACCCTGGGGCCTGCTTGAGCACAGATTTAAGTGAAAAGAGCCATTAACATGATACTACTATTTTCTAGCAAGATGACCTCTAATGTGACAGAAAAAATGTTCTTCCTAACAATGAATGGCTGTTGCTAGACACGGAACCGCTGTTACTTGGCAGTGCTTTTCATTTTGTAAAAGTAAAGGGAAAAAAGGCGCTTATTTTCTAAACACACATGGTCTAATTCACACAGCTTTTCCTTTGTTGAGTGCTGGCGTTTCTTTAGTAGAAGAAAGAATTCTCTTGTAATTCCCAAATTACACAATGCATGCAAAGGTTTTATATATGTATAGATATTTATTTTATGGAATTTTATATGCGCGAACTTGACCCGAATCGGGTATCAGAGCGCTTTACATAGCACCAGTTGTATTAAATGAGGACACATTCATTTTTGTTAGGCACTGGGAGATGAAGTGATTTGCCCAGAATCACAGGATGCTCAGCCTCATTGCAAAGACTAGAACCCAGTTCCCCAGATTCGAGATCGACCGCCCTAGCCGTTAGGCCAACTCCTCTCCCCAGATATATAGATATATATATATAGTATACCTAAACTACACACGCTGTTCAACAAGGATCTAGGGCAATGCTTTCCGAACTGTGTGTCGCGACACAGTACTGTGTCGCCTCCCATGTGTGGGTGTGTCGCGCGACGATGATGTCTGGGGGAAGATTAGGGCGAATACTCTCTTGGAGCGGACGTTTCCATTCAGTGACTCAGTACGCAGAGGAGGAAGGAGAAGCGTTAGGCGAGCGTGAGCTGAGCGTGCAGCCTTGTTCCCTTTGCGACGCAGTGACCACAGAGCCGCCTCTGCTCCCCATCCCAGGCAAAGGTAAGGTACATTTTCGAAATTTTACACCTCTGGGACGCAGTTTGCAAAGCTTGGAAGCATACAAGGTTTCGCTGGGCCCTGACGGGGCCTCGAAACTATGATAGAGTTTACTTTACACACTGCTCTCTGCAGCGGAAGCATGGACCCAGTGAATTCTCTTTTCCTAAGAGCCTGCACTTCGTAGATGCATTTTGTCGCCTTAACAAGGAGTAAATGGTCCCGATTCCATGCTAATGAGATTGGATCCTCATCCTGTGCGACGTTAGTCACTGAGGGAGCTGTTGTGATAACAGCCACAAAGCTGGCAATGCCCTCACTTTATCGGCCTCTGCCCTGGCATTGTACTATGGCACTGGATGCAAATACTAACGTCAGAATCGGCTCCCGGGCTCGTATAGTCTGCCCTGTGTAGTGCCCAGCTCCGCCTGTCTTGGCATTTCAAGGCGCACAAACAGGTAACGTTCCTTTGCTCTCACAGACACAATTCACTATTTTTCGTGTCACTTTAGCAAGGCACACATCTCCTTCTAAAATAGTGACTGTAGACTTTTCACATTACACACTGAACTTGTGCCCGTCACTGTGTTACATTTGCATTAAAAGGCTGGGCACTGACAAAAGTCAATAGGTCCCTCTGTGTTTTCATCATAATAAGGTGCATTATGAGCATCATATAGTCATACGCCTAGGACAGCCATATACCCGTACATTTCCTATAAATACAGCACTACGTGTATCATTACCCAAAAGCAGCTAAACCCAAACTCCAACGAAGGAAGATGTACATAGTGCAACCACACACATACAAACTGTAAACACTGCATTATTTGTGTAACAGTAAACAGTGCACTAATTGAATTATATGTTTAATTCAGCTTGACACACACATTCTGTAAAAAATTTACATTGGTCTAATGTACATGGTGCAGCAAGACACACAAACGGTTACCTGTATCATGTGTCTAGTGAAGCAAGACACATACCTGCTGTAATAACTGCAATATTTGTGTCAGACCAAGATCTTAAACAGGGCACTATTTGTATAACGTGTTATATAGAGTGGTACACAGTCTATAAAAAAGGCAATGTGAGTTTAGGGCAGTGAGGCACACAGACATCCTGTGTAAATAATAGTGAACTGGTATCACATATGTAGTCAAGCCTGACAAATAGGCTTTAAACACTGCACTAGGTATATCATTATGTAATGCAGGCATGTACACTCTTAGCACTGCACTATATGTGTCGCGCCCAGTGGGGGTCTCTAGATGTGGATTTTTTGGGAGGGAGACATAAATAGGGCCCCAGATAAAACTAGTGGGGCCTCATGCCTTTTTCTTTTGTGTGCGAGCTGTTGAGTGTGTTTGTCTGCCTGCGGAGGTTTCTGCGTTTGTTTTGCGTGTTTTTTCACAGTTGTGTGCGAGTTTAAAGCCAGTTGTATTTGAAACATCTAGCAGGGCAGACATGGTTTCAGTTACTTGAGGGTGTACTGTCAAAAGTGCAGATACCTACTATATTTTTGTGTCCCTGAATCACCGAATTAGTATCAGAACTGAGTGGTAAAAGGTTTGTGTTCCAAAACACTTGCAGGGCTCTTGTTCTGAGATCCCATCTGTTAATAAAAGAAAGGGCGTCATAGCCCCAGGGCTGATATTATGTTGCTTAATGTACTTCTACCTCCGTTATTACAACGCTTGTGTTCCAAGTTCTAAGCCTGTGACGACTCTGCATTATGTTCCTGCATTGTATTTATGTCGTTACCATTTGCTAACTTGAGCTGTGATTGAGAGGTATAGTTACAGAAGAGTGAAAAGATAAAAGTAAAGATCCATAGAATATTATGTTTTTTGAAACAGAGGAGCAGATGCACAGTCATCACTGGGATTAGTCATCCTTCTTATCTTCAACTAATTGAACATTTTTGCAATTTATAGTGCTTCACAGAAACTCATCGATAAATCTTGCACATTTATGCCTAACAAACACTAACAGACCTGGGGCTGACCAGGCTACTCAAATTCCAGAAGATACTTTTCCATTAATGTATGCTGGATTGAGATGTTTGTGAATATAACTGTAAAACTAGAGTTGTTCAGTTAGCCATTAAGATAGTGTTGCACTCTGGTTGTTTGTACATTCCAAAAGTCACGTTTCAAGCAAGCTGTTTTTTTGCTGTTAAGTACATGCTTTGTTTATATTTCTGACTTTCAAAATTGGTTGAGATTCCAGCTCTGTGTTTACTGCTTACTCTTCCAGTGTAAATTCATTGTCATATAGCTGGGTCTGAACTGAGGTGGCAAAGTGAGCTAAAGAATGATGATGGATTCAACCCAGATCTGTTGCCTTTTGGCGCGCTGCTGAGGAAAGCGGTCCCACCTGAGTTCAATGCGCAGAGACCGGCTGATAAGTTGCATGATTGTTTTACCACTCACAATTCCCCCTTCCTGAGCGGATTTTGTATAACTCATATTCAGCAAGGCAGCAGGCGGACTTTGTGCATTGTTGAAAGGGTTGGCAGTGCGTGCACCCGCCCTTTTTGTGCCGTAAATCACTGGGGCGTGTGTCAATGTGTGCATGATTATATTGTTGTTTCAGGCACAGACCTAACCTTGCTTACACCCAGTTTTGCCAGTCACTGTCTTTGTTAGAACAGATTCACAATTGCTTTATTAACCTTCCTGCTTTCTCAAATTTGCTTGAAAATGCACCATTTGCCGACTATTTTTTCAAAATTTTCGCGGGGGAGAACCCCCCCGAACCCCCCTTAGGTGGTTCAGGCTTGCTCGCTGCCCCCGCTCGCATTACCGTGTCGCAAAATGAAGATTGTCTAAAAGGTGTGTCACCAACATGAAAAGTTTGGAAAGCTGTGGTCTAGGGGAGCTGGTGATCACCACCTTAGGCAGACTGAGCTGCAACTTATAATGGCATTTTCATTTTCAGCACACTGTATCTCTGGGTGCCGTATTTTCTCACCCTCTATATCCTGAAGCGAAAAACACACCTGGTAAACTTGTAAATAAACCGATTGGATTTATCGTACACAAGCATGATATAAATCCCCCCGCACGAGTGTTAATGAGGGCCATAGTGTAGCGTCTATTAAGATTATGACAATAGTCAATGAGGTTCCAGTGGCTAGTTAGTGTATTAAAACAATCTGTTTCCCTTTTCAAAGCCAGACTGCGTCCTTGATTAGGAAATATCTCTCTTTGATCTCATTGAAAATCTATGATTTTGTCAAATCAAGAAACGTGAACATACTCACCTTTGAACCCTTGTATCTACTTATAGTTCCTCAAGTTGCATGTGACACATGTAGTTTGTACATTTTTAAATGAGACAAGTAAAGTTGTCAGTTTACCCTTTCCTGAAAATACACCAGCGGTATATCTTTTCAATATATCACATTAATCAGTATCAAGTTCAATTAATTATCTGTAATGCTTTTTTCACCTAACTCTTTTTTCCAGGCACCCTGTCTATCAAATGTTCATTCTGCGTTAGCCTGAGATATCAAAATATCATAGATGTGTTACTGACATCCTTTTTTGATTGTGTCTCTTGAAATAACTCCTTCCTCTTCTAATCCAGAATTTGTTGGGACTTCTACAATATTTTTTTTTCTTGCAGGGAAGGGGTGCATACAGTGCTCCTCACCCACCAGATCTTACCTTTCCCTTCCCTCCCTTATTCCCCAAGCCCTCGTTACTCCCTCACCCTTTAGGGATGGTGGTAAATGTATGCCTTAAACTCCATAGAAATTGGACTTCTGTGTGGTTTTACGACAGGCATATTCAGGCCCACACTGTAATTATCGGTTCCATGGGGCTTAACTTGTAATTGTAGGTAATACATGGACTTACATAGTAACTATACATTTGCATGCATATTTACCAACTCAAAAATACCTTGCAACTCATATTAGGGAGTTTTTCTGCACCAATGTGCTCGTTATCTATTTTTCTGATTTCACAGCATCTACATTTGAACTCTTGGTGCGATGAGCACCCTTTACAGGAACATGTTGTTGCAGTAATTATTGTTTCATTTACCCCTACAACTCTGATTATGAGTCAGGCAGAGGAGAATTGCTGTATGTAATTCAGCTCTATCTGATTCAGAGTAGGCAGGTGATCCTGTACCCAGGTTTCCCAGGTGTGAGAACACTAGACCGTAATTTTCTGAGTGGTAATTTCACCTGTAAAAACAGCATGAGGCAAGCCTCATTCCCCATTTTATTCTTGGAGGGAGGGAGGGCATACTGCGCTCCTCACCGACCAGATCTTACCTTTCTCTTCCCTCCCTTATTCCCCAAGCCCTCGTTACTCCCCGCACCCTTTAGGGATTGCGGTAAATGTATGTGTTAAACTCCATAGAAATAGGAATTATGTGAGGTTTTAGACAGGTAAATCCAGTCCCACACTGTAGTTTTCTGTTCCATGGGGCCTAACTTGTAATTCCAGGTAATAGTATGGACTTACATATTAACTGTACATTTGCATGCAAATTTACCAACTCACCAGTACCTTGCAACTCGGAATCGAGGACTATGCAGGCAGTAACCATCATTTGTTTATTTACCTATGTTATATATAGAACACCATAAGTGTAGAGAGAATCATATGTAATTCAATCCTATTTAGTAAATTTCAAATGATGCCATATTTGTATGTCCCCTAAAGTTGAGGAGTAGGGAATCTTACTTCTTAAGGTTACTGGACTCTCTCCCACATGAATGTTATGTTATGTAATGTTATTTAAGCTTGTATAGCGCACGGTTACCCTAGGGTGTCCTGGCGCTGATGCATGCCTGCTGGTCAACTGAGAATAGAGATTACTGTAAAAAAAGCCAGGTTTTCAACCCTTTCCTAAAGGAAAGGAGATCCGCTGCGTTCCTCAGGTGGAAAGGGAGCTCATTCCATGCCTTAGAGGTGCAGGTAATGAAGCTTCTACCCCCCCAGCTGGCTCTTTTGATCCGAGGAACTAGAACTTGTTTAGTTCCCAAGGACCGAAGGTTTCTAGCGGGAACATACCATCTGAACTTTAATCTCAAATGGTCGGGACCAATTCCATTTAGGGCCTTAAAAGCTACACAGAGGGCCTTAAAACGTGCCCTTAACTTCACGGGGAGCCAATGTAGTTGTCTCAACTCCTTCTTTACAGAGGCAAATTTGGGGGTACTAGTAATCAGTCTGGCTGCGGCATTCTGTACAATTTGCAGCCTGTTGACATGCTGTTTTTGAGCATTTAAGTATAGACTATTACAATAGTCGATTCGAGACATGACAAGGGCTGTGACCACTGTCCTAAGGCTGTTATCAGGAAGGAAAAACTTAATTTTCCTTATAGTTCTCAGGATACGGAAACAGGCCGAAACCACCGAGTTTATGTTGTCACAGAAAGAAAGCCTATTATCCATAATCACCCCTAAGTTTTTTGCTTTCAATGTGGGGATAGGACAGGGGCCCAACTCAGCTGGCCACCAATCAGGTGTCCACATATTGGGGTTGTTACCGAATGTGACAACTTCTGTCTTGCTTCGAATTTAGTTTTTAGGCAGTTGGATGACATCCAATCCGAGATGGCCCTCATGCAGTCGTGGAAGCGAGCCCCGTTTCCTTCTCTTCCCCTTCTCTTATTGACAACACTATCTGTGTGTCATCTGCATAAGAAGTGATTTTGAAACCAAAAGATTTGATTAGGCCTGCGAGAGAAATCACATACACATTGAACAGGGTCGGGCTCAACGATGATCCCTGCGGCACCCCACACGGGAGTGAAAAAGGTTCAGAGCTGTGATTGTCCAATTCCACTCTTTGCGATCTGCCAGAAAGAAAAGATCGAAGGAGGTTCCAGGCTGTCCCTTGCACTCCTACCTCCGACAACCGGTGCATCAAAACTTCATGATGGACCGTGTCGAAGGCAGCTGACAGATCCAACATTATCAAAATTGCCTTCCCTCCTCCGTCCAGTGCTTCCCGAATCTCCTCTGTAGATTTGATTAGGGCCAGCTCAGTACTATGTTCTGCTCTGAACCCATATTGTGATGTGTCCAGTAAGTTATTAGTTAGCAGAAAGGTGCTGAGCTGAGTGTTCATGGTCTTTTCAATAATCTTGGCGGGAGCGGAAGTCTTGAGATTGGCCTATAATTATTTGTATCACTAGGGTCAAGAGTAGGCTTTTTCAGAAGGGGAAGAATAGAGGACTTTTTCCAATTGCTGGGAAACTTGCCCATTGTTATTATGTTGTTCAGCAGTGGTGTGAGGGTTGATCCTATAACTTCTGGAATTTGCTTTAGTACTGATGCAGGGCAGGGATCTGACGGGGCACCAGACCGAATAGAACTCAGAAGTTTGATGGTATCTGATGTCTCTAACAAAGAGAAATTGGCTAGTATTGGTTTTTTGTTCCAGAACTGGGGCAACATCAATATCCCCCTGAGCTAGCCTAAATGAGGAAAAGATGGTTTCCACTTTATACTGGAAACATTTTGCCAGCTTTTCGCAGAACTCTGGACTTCTCTGACTCTTGGGGGTCTTAGGGGATACTAGTTTAGAGATAGTTATGAAAAGCTCTTTGGTGTTGGATTCAGCCTGGGAAATTTGTTCAGTGAAGTACTTTCTTTTGAATTCCAGCAGCTTAGCCTTATATTGTCTAAGGCTAAGCTTGTAGCTAGCTTTGTCTGCGTTATGGTAGCTTTTTCTCCATATCCTTTCTAAACGCTTACAACCTTGTTTTAAAATTTTTAGTTCATCACAGAACCAGGGGGCAGATGGAGAAACCCTTTTGGGGGTCCATAATTTTACAGGAGCAATTGTATCACATGCTTCTTTCAACCACTTCACAAATACCGAGGAAGCTTCATCAACCTCAGGAGGGAAAGTTGGCTTGGTTTTATTCAATGCCTCACCTAATTCTGTGTAATTAACGTTTTTCCAGGCTCTTTTTCTGATAGCACCTGAGATCTCTGAACTGAGTTTGTGGTCTTGCCACTCATTTAACTTAAAAAGAATGGCACAATGATCGGACCAAACCAAAGGGAGAATTGATAAAACTTTAAGTAAGGGATTGTTGGAGAATATCCCATCCAACGTGTGCCCCTTGTCATGTGTGGGTGCTCCGATCAGTTGCTTCATTTCCCCTGCCTCCATTATTTGCCCCAGGAGAATAGTGTCTGGGTTGGATTGATCCTCCAGATGAAAGTTAAAATCCCTAATAATGTAAAGGAGTCTGCGCATAGCCCATCTTCGAGCAGTGCCCCAGCAAATCTAGGAATCCTGTCCTAGGGCCAGGAGGCCGATAGAGGAGTAACCCCTTGAAGGTGCTATGTTGTGAGGTGCGTAGGTTAATTGAAAGTGCCTCACATGTGGCATTTGACGCAGTATGAAAAGCGGGCTTCAGTGAATCATGATAAATGACTGCTAGTCCCCCACCTCTCCCATATGGTCTATCCTGAGTATGACAGAGGAATCCTGGGGGGGTAGCCTTCACTAGATCAGGACCAGATGACATGTCAGTCCAGGATTCAGTGATAAAAGCCATTTTAATATCATGTTCCTCAATAAACAAAGCACACTCCATACTGTGTTTAACAAGAGATCTAGCATTCAACAGCATACATCTGAGGCAGGTTTCATCGAGAGCCCACCGGCTTTGGACTGTGGTCCATGGCGAGCTGCTCTTAAGTATTGAAGCTAGGCTGTGTGATCAGGAAGTAACTACACTTCATGGGGTTTATTGAGATTAAAATTGTGTAATGCTAGGCAGAAAATTATTTCATTGAAAGCAACTTCCTATCACAAAATTAAAAATTAGTGTTGATCCTGAAATGCGTGATTAAGAAACTACATAATCACAAAAGAATTCACTTGTATCTGCCCTTAAAAAAGTAGCCTAAAAAAAGTTTAGAGCATTTATCAGGACTGTCAGAATACAGTCCCGTCAAAGTCATTCTATCAAAGAAAACATACCAGTTCAGTTATTGCTTTGGTCTAGTGACCCCGAGTAATTTTACGAAGTGTTCCACGGGTGAGGGAATGTCGTGTTCTTCAAATGCACCCATGCGATGATCGCTCCTTACGTGTACACCTATGACCTCTCCACTGCCTGCTACACTTACGTGCTCAGTCTTCCTAAGTACAATAACCATCCCTAGTTTTTTTCATCTTTAACATAAGTCATATATGACCTATATTTATTAATCAGAACATGCAAAGTAGGTGCTAAATTGAGATGAAGCAAATGTTATTTTTAAGTTAGAAATTCAGGAAGTGGTTTTGCACTGGAACATTACTCTAACCTTCTCATTACTGTTCATTGACTTTTGCAGGAAAAGATTTAACAATGCATTAAATTTGAATTACTGCAGAGAATTCATGCAGATATAGGCACACACTATTCAAGCACTGCTGTCTCCCAGGCGTAGCAAAACTGCTTTCATGCAGTTTTAAAAAACCACTCAAGCAACTCGAACATTTCCCACATGATGAAGCTGAGCCAGCTTCTTCACAATGCAAACAGATGAAATAGCTGGCAGCAATATGAGTTGTCTGTCAGAAAAATAAGTATTGGCCCGGTTGCTGAGTAGTCTATTTAAGCACACAGATCCACGGTGTTACAGAAGTAGTATACTCACGGGCGAGCTGTCATTTAGGCTAATGATTGTAAATTATGCAGAGGGTCAAATCCTCTAGGTTGAAAATCATTTCCATAGTCTGCTAACAGACATCCTAGCTCGTCTCAACTGCTCTTTGTCAGAGGTTTTCTGCTAATGCACCACAAGCGCCCACTTTTCTAACGCACCACGCACGTTTAACCCCTTCGCTGCTAGGCCTTTTCCCCCCTGTGATAAGCCTTTTTTTGGCTATTTGGGGTAGTTTGCGCTTAGGCCCCTGTAACTTTTTGACCACATAAGGTATCCACGCCAAATTTGCGTCCTTTTCTTCCAACATAATGGGGATTCTAAAGGTACCCAGGGTTTGTGGATTCCCTCGGAGGGGACCCAGAAATTAGCCAAAATACAGTTACATTTTGTATTTTTGGGAAAAATGGGAAAAAAGTGCTGCAAATGAAAGCGCCTGGTTTTTTCCCTGCAAATGGTATCAACAAAGGGTTTATGGGGATGAAATCACCATTTCCCCAGCTTTTAGGGAATGATAGACTTTTGTCAGAAAAGCAACATTTTTTACACAGTTTTGGCATTTTACTGGGATATAGCCTATTTTTGCAATTTTTGTGCTTTCAACCTTCTTCCAGTTAATGGTAGAAATGGGTATAAAAGCAATAATGGATCCAGGAAAGCTATACATTTTAGAAAAGTAGACAACATTCTGAATTCAGCAAGGGGTCATTTGTGTAGATACTTCAAGGTTTATTTATAGAAACTAACAGTTAAATATAGGAAAAATTGAACATTAGTTGAAAAAAACAGCGATTTGTGCCAACGTTTTCAACTGTAACTTCTTCTAATTCTGACAGCTGTTTAAAAGCAATATACCGTTACATTTGCTGGACATTTCTGGTTGTGGGGATATATAGGACTTGTAGGTTCACCAAGAACGCGACGAACCCAGAGCCAATAACTGAGCAGCGTCTTGCAATGGTTTTTCATTATGTACCGCGTATATAGCAATTAATTTGGGAAAATATATACATGGAAAAATCTGTATGAAAGACACCTATGTATTTCTGAAATTGGAACAAAATATAGAGTTTAGAAACAGTAGATATTTGCACATTTCCGAAATTGTGAGTACCCATACTAGCATGAGAATTATAGGTCATTTTTCAAAATGACTTCTTTTTACACATTGTCTTTCATTTGGAAGGCAGAAATGCATCGAAAGTCAATAGGTAATAACAGTTGCTTTACAATTCTGTGTTACCCTAAGTCTCCCGATAAATATGGTACCTCACTTGTGTGGGTAGGCCTAGTGCCCGCGACAGGAAATGGCCCAAAACGCAACGTGGACACACTTTATTTTTACTGTGAAAACTGACCCTTTTTTTGCAAAGTGCCTAGCTGCAGATTTTGAACCCTAGCTCTGCCGGCACCTAGGAAAACCTAGAAAACCTATACATTTTTGAAAACTAGACACACAGGGGAATCCAGGATGGGGTGAATTGACTGGTTCTCACTAGGTTCTGTTACCCAGAATCCCTTGCAAACATAAACATTTGTCAAAAAAACCAAATTTTCCTCACATTTCTGTGGTGGAAAGTTCTGGAATCCGCATGGATCCACAAAATTCCACCCACCCCGCGTTCCCCAAAGTCTTCCAGATAAATGGTACCTCACTTGTGTGGGTAGGCTTAGTGCCCGCAACAGGAAACGGCCCAAAACGTAATGTGGACACACCACATTTTCACAGTGAAAACGGACCCTTTTTTTGCAAAGTGCCAAGCTGCAGATTTTGAACCCTAGCTCTGCCGGCACCTAGGGAAACCTAGCAAACCTATAACATTTAAAAAAAACTAGACACCCAGGGGAATCCAGGATGGGGTGACTTGACTGGCTCCCACCAGGTTCTGTTACCCAGAATCCCTTGCAAACCTAAAAAGTTGTCCCAAAAAAATACATTTTCCTCACATTTCTGT
Source organism: Calotriton arnoldi (assembly GCA_963921515.1). Taxonomy (NCBI): domain Eukaryota; kingdom Metazoa; phylum Chordata; class Amphibia; order Caudata; family Salamandridae; genus Calotriton; species Calotriton arnoldi. The sequence goes on from CAWUFW010009112.1 coordinate 658,075, forward strand.
GGTGCAAAGTTCTGGAATCTGCGTGGATCCACAAAATTCCACCCACCCCGTGTTCCCCAAAGTCTTCTGAGAAAAATGGTACCTCACTTGTGTGGGTAGGCCTAGTGCCCGCGACAGGAAACGGGCCAAAACACAACGTGGACACACCACATTTTCACAGTGAAAATGGACCCTTTTTTTGCAAAGTGCTAAGCTGTAGATTTTGAACCGTAGCTCTGCCGGCACCTAGGGAAATCTAGCAATCCTATACATTTTTACAAACTAGACACCCAGGGGAATCCAGGATGGGGTGACTTGACTGGCTCCCACCAGGTTCTGTTACCCAGAATCCCTTGCAAACCTAAAAAACTGTCCAAAAAATCACATTTTCCTCATATTTCTGTGGTGGAAAGTTCTGGAATCTGCGTGGATCCATAAAATTCCACCCACCCCGCGTTCCCCAAAGTCTTCTGAGAAAAATGGTACCTCACTTGTATGGGTAGGCTTAGTGCCCGCGACAGGAAACGGCCCAAAACACAATGTGGACACACCACATTTTCACAGTGAAAACGGACCCTTTTTTTGCAAAGTGCCAAGCTGTAGGTTTTGAACCCTAGCTCTGCCGGAGCCTAGGGAAACATAGCAAACCTATGCATTTCTGAAAACTAGACACCCAGGGGAATCCATGATGGGGTGACATGACTGGCTCTCACCTGGTTCTGTTACCCAGAATCGATTGCAAACCTCACAAATTGTCCAAAAAACCACATTTTCCTCACATTTCTGTGGCGGAAAGTTCTGGAATCTGCATGGATCCACAAAATTCCATCCACCCCGCGTTCCCCAAAGTCTTGTGAGAAAAATGGTACCTCACTTGTGTGGGTAGGCCTAGTGGCCGCAACAGAAAACGGCCCAAAACGCAACGTGGACACACCACATTTTCACAGTGAAAACAGACCCTTTTTTTTCAAAGTGCCAAGCTGTAGATTTTGAACCCTAGCTCTGCCGGCACCTAGGGAAACCTAGAAAACCTATACATTTTTGAAAGCTAGACACCCAGGGGAATCCAGGATGGGGTGACTTGACTGGCTCCCATTAGTCTCTGTTACCCAGACTCCCTTGCAAACCTAAACAATTGTCAAAAAACCCACATTTTCCTCAGATTTCTGTGGTGGAAAGTTCTGGAATCTGCGTGGATCCACAAAATTCCACCCACCCTGTGTTCCCCAAAGTCTTCTGAGAAAAATGGTACCTCACTTGTGTGGGTAGGCCTAGTGCCTGCGACAGGAAACGGGCTAAAATACAACGTGGACACACCACATTTTCACAGTGAAACTGGACCCTTTTTTTTGCAAAGTTCCAAGCTGTAGATTTTGAACCCTAGCTCTGCCGGCACCTAGTAAAACCTAGCAAACCTATACATTTTTGAAAACTAGACACCCAGGGGAATCCAGGATGGGGTGACTTGACTGGCTCCCACTAGTCTCTGTTACCCAGACTCCCTTGCAAACCTAAAAAAGTGTCAAAAAACCCACATTTTCCTCACATTTCTGTGGTGGAAAGTTCTGGCATCTGCGTGGATCCACAAAATTACACCCACCCCGCGTTCCCCAAAGTCTTCCGAGAAAAATGGTACCTCACTTGTGTGGGTAGGCTATGTGCCCGCAACAGGAAACAGCCCAAAACGTAATGTGGACACACCACATTTTCACAGTGAAAACGGACCCTTTTTTTGCAAAGTGCCAAGCTGTAGATTTTGAACCCTAGCTCTGCCGACACCTAGGGAAACCTAGCAAACCTATACATGTTTGAAAACTAGACACCCAGGGGAATCCAGGATGGGGTGACTTGACTGGCTCCCACCAGTCTCTGTTACCCAGAATCCCTTGCAAACCTAAAACATTGTCAAAAAACCCACATTTTCCTCACATTTCTGTGGTGGAAAGTTCTGGAATCTGCGTGGATCCACAAAATTACACCCACCCCGCGTTCCACAAAGTCTTCCGAGAAAAATGGTACCTCACTTGTGTGGGTAGGCTATGTGCCCGCAACAGGAAACAGCCCAAAACATAATGTGGACACACCACATTTTCACAGTGAAAACGGACCCTTTTTTTGCAAAGTGCCAAGCTGTAGATTTTGAACCCTAGCTCTGCCGACACCTAGGGAAACCTAGCAAACCTATACATTTTTGAAAACTAGACATCCAGGGGAATCCAGGATGGGGTGACTTGACTGGCTCCCACCAGGTTCTGTTACCCAGAATCCCTTGCAAACCTAAACATTTGTCAAAAAAAACACATTTCCCTCACATTTCTGTGGTGGAAAGTTCTGGAATCTGCGTGGATCCACAAACTTCTACCCACCCCACATTCCCCAAAGTCTTCTGAGAAAAATGGTACTTCACTTGTGTGGGTAGGCCTAGTGCCCGCGACAGGAAACGGCCCAAAACGCAATGTGGACACACCACATTTTCACAGTGAAAACGGACCCTTTTTTTGCAAAGTGCCAAGCTGTAGATTTTGAACCCTAGCTCTGCCGGCACCCAAGGAAACCTAGCAAACCTATACATTTTTGAAAACTAGACAACCAGGGGAATCCATGATGGAGTGACTTGACTGGCTCCCACCAGGTTCTGTTACCCAGAATCCCTTGCAAACCTAAACATATGTAAAAAAAAACAAATTTTCCTCACATGTCTGTGGTGGAAAGTTCTGGAATCTGCATGGATCCACAAAATTCCACCCACCCCGCGTTCCCCAAAGTCTTCCGAGAAAAATGGTATCTCACTTGTGTGGGTAGGTCTAGTGCCCGCGACAGGAAACAGCCCAAAACACAACGTGGACACACCACATTTTAACAGTGAAAACAGACCCTTTTTTTGCAAAGTGCCAAGCTGTAGATTTTGAACCCTAACTCTGCCGGAGCCTAGGGAAACATAGCAAACCTATACATTTCTGAAAACTAGACACCCAGGGGAATCCATTATGGGGTGACATGACTGGCTCTCACCTGGTTCTGTTACCCAGAATCGATTGCAAACCTCACAAATTGTCCAAAAACCACATTTTCCTCACATTTCTGTGGCGGAAAGTTCTGGAATCTGCATGGATCCACAAAATTCCATCCACCCCGCGTTCCCCAAAGTCTTGTGAGAAAAATGGTACCTCACTTGTGTGGGTAGGCCTAGTGGCCGCAACAGAAAACGGCCCAAAACGCAACGTGGACACACCACATTTTAACAGTGAAAACGGACCCTTTTTTTGCAAAGTGCCAAGCTGTAGATTTTGAACCCTAGCTCTGCCGGCACCTAGGGAAACCTAGAAAACCTATACATTTTTGAAAACTAGACACCCAGGGGAATCCAGGATGGGGTGACTTGACTGGCTCCCACTAGTCTCTGTTACCCAGACTCCCTTGCAAACCTAAAAAATTGTCAAAAAACCCACATTTTCCTCACATTTCTGTGGTGGAAAGTTCTGGAATCTGCGTGGATCCACAAAATTCCACCCACCCCGCGTTCCCCAAAGTCTTCCGAGAAAAATGGTACCTCACTTGTGTGGGTAGGCTATGTGCCCGCAACAGGAAACAGCCCAAAACGTAATGTGGACACACCACATTTTCACAGTGAAAACGGACCCTTTTTTTGCAAAGTGCCAAGCTGTAGATTTTGAACCCTAGCTCTGCCGACACCTAGGGAAACCTAGCAAACCTATACATTTTTGAAAACTAGACACCCAGGGGAATCCAGGATGGGGTGACTTGACTGGCTCCCACCAGTCTCTGTTACCCAGAATCCCTTGCAAACCTAAAACATTGTCAAAAAACCCACATTTTCCTCACATTTCTGTGGTGGAAAGTTCTGGAATCTGCGTGGATCCACAAAATTACACCCACCCCGCGTTCCCCAAAGTCTTCCGAGAAAAATGGTACCTCACTTGTGTGGGTAGGCTATGTGCCCGCAACAGGAAACAGCCCAAAACGTAATGTGGACACACCACATTTTCACAGTGAAAACGGACCCTTTTTTGCAAAGTGCCAAGCTGTAGATTTTGAACCCTAGCTCTGCCGACACCTAGGAAACCTAGCAAACCTATACATTTTTGAAAACTAGACATCCAGGGAATCCAGGATGGGATGACTTGACTGGCTCCCACCAGGTTCTGTTACCCAGAATCCCTTGCAAACCTAAACATTTGTCAAAAAAACACATTTCCCTCACATTTCTGTGGTGGAAAGTTCTGGAATCTGCGTGGATCCACAAACTTCCACCCACCCCACGTTCCCAAAGTCTTCTGAGAAAAATGGTACTTCACTTGTGTGGGTAGGCCTAGTGCCCGCGACAGGAAACGGCCCAAAACGCAATGTGGACACACCACATTTTCACAGTGAAAACGGACCCTTTTTTTGCAAAGTGCCAAGCTGTAGATTTTGAACCCTAGCTCTGCCGGCAAGGAAACCTAGCAAACCTATACATTTTTTAAAACTAGACAACCAGGGGAATCCATGATGGAGTGACTTGACTGGCTCACACCAGGTTCTGTTACCCAGAATCCCTTGCAAACCTAAACATATGTAAAAAAAACAAATTTTCCTCACATGTCTGTGGTGGAAAGTTCTGGAATCTGCATGGATCCACAAAATTCCACCCACCCCGCGTTCCCCAAAGTCTTCCGAGAAAAATGGTACCTCACTTGTGTGGGTAGGTCTAGTGCCCGCGACAGGAAACAGCCCAAAACACAACGTGGACACACCACATTTTCACAGTGAAAACAGACCCTTTTTTTGCAAAGTACCAAGCTGTAGATTTTGAACCCTAGCTCTGCTGGCACCTAGGGAAATCTAGCAGACCTATACATTTTTGAAAACTAGACACCCAGGGGAATCCAGGATGGGGTGACTTGACTGGCTCCCACCAGGTTCTGTTACCCAGAATCCCTTGCAAACCTAAAAATGTGTCCAAAAAAACACATTTCCCTCACATTTCTGTGGTGGAAAGTTCTGGAATCTGCATGGATCCACAAAATTCCACTCACCCCGCGCTCACCAAAGTCTTCTGAGAAAAATGGTACCTCACTTGTGTGGGTGCGTCAAGTACCCGCGACAGGCAAGGGCCCAAAACCTATTGAGGCGACATTAAAATTACCTATTGCAAAACAACCTGGTTTTGCAAGGGGGGTCCCATGAGTTTTTGGCCCCGGGCTTGGCGGCCATCTAGGGAAACCTACCAAACCCTCACATTTCTGAAAACTAGACACCCGTGGGAGTCCAGCGAGGTATGGCTTGCGTGGGTCCCCTAACATTTTCCTACCCAGAATCCCCTGCAAACCTCAAATTTAGCTGAAAAATTTTCTCAAATTTCTGTGTGGGAAAGTTCTGGAATCTGCGTGGATCCACAAATTTCCTACCACCCAGTGTTCCCCCATGTCTCCCGATAAAAATGGTACCTCACTTGTGTGGGTAGGCATTGTGGCTGCAACAGGAAATGGCCCAAATCGTACTGTGGAGACTTCAAAATTACTTATAACAAAACTACCTGGTTTTAAAGGGGTCACCTGGGGTTTTGGCCCGGGCTCGCCGCTATCTAGGGAAACCTACCAAACCCACACATTTCTGAAAACTTGACACCCTGGGGAGTCCAATGAAGTATGGCTTGCGTGGATCCCCCAACATTTCCCTACCCAGAATGCCCTGCAAACCTCAAATTTAGCTGAAAAAACCACATTTTCCACATATTTTTGGGTGGAATCACCATGCCGGCACAAATGTCCTACCTCAGTGATGTCATTTGAAATGTCATCAGTGATGTCATCAGTGATGTCACTGACCATGTCATGAGTGATGTAATATGTGACGTCATCAGCAGTGCATTGCGGGGGCGCAAGTTATAGTTACCTCAACTAACTATAACGGCCGAATTTCTCTGGTTTTGTATGCCTGAAATGTCCAACTAAATATAACGTCCCTGAAACCTGTGGTTTTTTCAGTGAATTTCTAAGGTTTTTTAAATGCTAATTTCTAACTATAACGTCCCTGAAACCTATGTTTTTTTCAGTAAATTTCAAAGGTTTTTTAAATGCTAATTTCTAACTATAACGTCCCTGAAACCTATGATTTTTTCAGTGAATTTCTAAGGTTTTTTAAATGCTAATTTCTAACTATGCCTACATAGCTAGGACATGTGCAGAAAGAGGAAGAAAGGCGCAGAAAGAAGCAAGAGATATGCAGAAAGAACCAACAGAGGTGCAGAAAGAGGCCTTGTTGCAAAGTCATCCTGTGCACCCAACCTTTTGCTGACTGGTACTGGTGGTAACTGACTCTGACTAACCAGGCCCTGAGCCAGTGTTATGCTGAAAGACACTTAGAATACAGTGAAAACACCTATATACAATAGGGTACACTATGGGTTGGGGTACCCCTGTGATTGGCATGACCTCCCCTGTAAGGCCCTAGTACATAATAGGCAGGGGGATTAAAACTACCTCTAAGTCAGAGGTGCAGAAACACGCAAAGGCAGTGCAGAAAGAACCAACAGAGGTGCAGAAAGAGGCAAGAGGGGTACAGAAAGAGGCAAGAAAAGTGCAGAAAGAAGCAAAAAAGGTACAGAAAGAGGCAAGAGAACTGCAGAAAACAGCAATAGAGGTGCAGAAAGAGGCAGGAGAGGTGCACAAAGATGCAACAGTGGTACAGAAGAGGCAAGAGGTGTGCAGAAAGAAGCAAGAGAAGTGCAGAAATAAGCAAGAGAGGTAGATACATTGGGAAGAGGGGTGCAGAAAGAGGCATGAGGGATGCACAAATTTGCAAAAGAGGTGCAGAAAGAAGCAAGATCAGTGCAGAAAGAACCAACAGAGGGGCTAAAAGAGGCAATAGGGGTGCAGAAAGAGGTAGGAGAGGTGCACAAAGTGGCAAGAGGGATACAGAAAGAGGCAGGAGGGATGCAGAAAGAAGCAAGAGAAGTGCAGAAAGAGGCAAGTGAGGTGCAGAAAGAAGCAAGAGCAGTGCAGAAAGAACCAGCAGAGGTGCAAAAAGAGGCAAGAGGGGTGCAGAAAAAGGTAGGAGAGGTGTACAAAGAGGCAAGAGAGGTACAGAAAGAGGCAGGAGGGGTACAGAAATGAGGAAGAGAAGTGCAGAGAGAAGCAACAGAGGTGCTGAAAGAGGCTCGAAGGGTGCAGAAAGAGTAAGAGAAGTGCAGAAAGAAGCAACAGAGGTACAGAAAGAGGCAAGAGAGGTGCAGAAACAGAAAGGAAAGGTGCAGAAAGAGGGAACAGGGGTGCAGAAAGAGACAAGAGGAATACAGAAATTTGCAAAAGAGGTGCAGAAAGAAGCAAGAGCAGTGCAGAAAGAACAAACAAAGGTGCAGAAAGAGGCAAGAGGGGTACAGAAAGAGGCAAGAGAAGTGCAGAAAAAGGTAAGAGGTGTAGAACGAGGAAGGAGAAGTGCACAAAGAGGCAAGAGGGGTACAGAAAGAGGCAAGAGGGGTGCAGAAAGAGGGGAGAGGGGTGCAGAAAGAGGCAAGAGGGGTACAGAAAGAAGCAAGTGAGCTGCAGATAGAGGCAACAGAGGTGCAGAAAGATGCAAGAGCGGTGCAGAAAGAAACAAGGGAAGAGCAGAAAGAGGCAAGAGAATTGTGAAAAGAAGCAACAGGAGGGTAGAAAGAAGCAAGAGAAGTGCAGAAAGAACCAACAGATGTGCAAAAAGAGGCAAGAGGGGTGCAGAAAGAGGTAGGACAGGTGCACAAAGAGGCTAGAGTCGTACAGAAAGATGCAGGAGGGGTGCAGAAAGAAGGAAGAAAAGTGCAGAAAGAGGCAAGAGAATTGCTGAAAGAAGCAACAGAGGTGTAGAAAGAAGCAAGAGAAGTGCAGAAAGAGGCAAGTAAGGTGCAGAAATAAGCAAGAGCAGTGCAGAAAGAAAGAACCAACAGAGGTGCAAAAAGAGGCAAGAGGGGTGCAGAAAAAGGTAGGAGAGGTGCACAAAGAGGCAAGAGAGGTACAGAAAGAGGCAGGAGGGGTGCAGAAATACAGAAGAGAAGTGCAGAGAGAAGCAACACAGGTGCTGAAAGAGGCACAAAGGGTGCAGAAAGAGCAAGAGAAGTGCAGAAAGAAGCAACAGAGGTGCTGAAAAAGACAAGAAGGGTGCAGAAAGAGGTAAGAGAGATGCAGAAAGAAGCAAGTGAGGTGCAGAAAAAGGCAAGAGAGGTGCAGAAAGAAGAGAGTGAGGTTCAGAAAGAGGCAAGAGAAGTGCAGAAAGTGGCAAGTGAGGTGCAGAAAGAGGCAAGAGAGGGATAGAAAGAGGCAAGATAAGTGGAGAAAGAGGCAAGAGAAGTGCAGAAAAAGGCACTTGAGCTGCGGAAAGAGGCTCAAGAGGAACAGAAAGAGGCTCGAGAAGTGCAAAAAGAGGCACGAGAAGTGCAGAAAGAGGCAAGAGAGGTGCAGAAGGAAGAGAGTGAGATGCAGAGAAAGGCAAGAGAGGTGCAGAAAGAGGCAAGAGAGGAGCAGAAAGAGGCAAGAGTGGTGTAGAAAGAAGAAAGAGAAGTGAGGAAATTTGCAAAAGAGGTGCAGAAAGAAGCAATAGTAGTGCAGAAAGAACCAACAGAGGTGGAGAAAGAGGCAAGAGGGGTACAGAAACAGGCAGGAAAAGTGCAGAAAGAAGCAAAAGAGGTACAGAAAGAGGCAATAGAACTGCAGAAAATGGCAAGAGAGGTGCAGAAAGAGGCAGGAGAGGTGCACAAAGAGGCAAAAGGGGTACAGAAGAGGCAAGAGGGGTGCAGAAAGAAGCAAGAGAAGTACAGAAATAAGCAAGAGAGGTAGAGAAATAGGGAAGAAGGGTACAGAAAGAGGCATGAGGGACGCACATATTTGCAAAAGAGGTGCAGAAAGAAGCAAGTTCAGTGCAGAAAGAACCAACAGAGGTGCTAAAAGAGGCAAGAGGGGTGCAGAAAGAGGTAGGAGAGGTGCACATAGAGCAAGAGGGGTACAGAAAGAGGCAGGAGGGGTGCAGAAAGAAGGAAGAGAAGTGCAGAAAGAAGCAACAGAGGTGCTGAAAGAGGCATGAAGGGTGCAGAAAGAGCAAGAGAAGTGCAGAAAGAAGCAACAGAGGTACAGAAAGAGGCAAGAGAGGTGCAGAACCAGGAAGGAAAGGTGCAGAAAGAGGGAACAGGGGTGCAGAAAGAGGCAAGAGGGATATATAAATTTGCAAAAGAGGTGCAGAAAGAAGCAAGAGCAGTGCAGAAAGAACCAACAGAGGTGCAGAAAGAGGCAAGAGGGGTACAGAAAGAGGCAAGAGAAGTGCAGAGAGAAGCAAAAGAGGTGCAGAAAGAGTCAAGAGAACTGCAGAAAAAGGCAAGAGAGGTGCAGAAAGAGGAAGGAGAAGTGCACAGAGGCAAGAGGGGTATAGAAAGAGGCAAGAGGGGTGCAGAAAGAGGGGAAAGGGGTGCAGAAAGAGGCAAGAGGGATGCAGAAAGACACAAGAGCGGTGGAGAAAGAAACAAGGGAAGAGCAGATTGAGGCAAGAGAATTGTGAAAAGAAGCAACAGAGGGGTAGAAAGAAGCAAGAGAAGTACAGAAAGAGGAAGGTGAGGTGCAGAAAGAAGCAAGAGCAGTGCAGAAAGAACCAACAGAGGTAGGAAAAGAGGCAAGAGGGGTGCAGAAAGAGGTAGGACAGGTGCACAAAGAGGCAAGAGAGGTAAAGAAAGATGCAGGAGGGGTGCAGAAAGAAGCAAGAGAAGTGCAGAGAGGCAAGAGAATTGCTGAAAGAAGCAACAGAGGTGTAGAAAGAAGCAAGAGAAGTGCAGAAAGAGGCAAGTGAGGTGCAGAAAGAAGCAAGAGCAGTGCAGAAAGAAAGAACCAACAGAGGTGCAAAAAGAGGCAAGAGGGATACAGAAAAAGGTAGGAGAGGTGCACAAAGAGGCAAGAGAGGTACAGAAAGAGGCAGGAGGGGTGCAGAAATACGGAAGAGAAGTGCAGAGAGAAGCAACAGAGGTGCTGAAAGAAGCAAGAGCAGTGCAGAAAGAACCAACAGGGGTGGAGAAAGAGGCAAGAGAGGTACAGAAAGAGGCAGGAAAAGTGCAGAAAGAAGCAAAAGAGGTACAGAAAGAGGCAATAGAACTGCAGAAAACTACAAGAGAGGTACAGAAAGAGGCAGGAGAGGTGCACAAAGATGCAAAAGGGATACAGAAGAGGCAAGAGGGGTGCAGAAAGAAGCAAGAGAAGTACAGAAATAAGCAAGAGAGGTGGAGAAATATGGAAGAAGGGTGCAGAAAGAGGCATGAGGGATGCACATATTTGCAAAAGAGGTGCAGAAAGAAACAAGATCAGTGCAGAAAGAACCAACTGAGGTGCTAAAAGAGGCAAGAGGGGTGCAGAAAGAGGTAGGAGAGGTGCACAAAGAGCAAGAGGGGTACAGAAAGAGGCAGGAGGGGAGCAGAAAGAAGGAAGAGAAGTTCAGAAAAAAGCAACAGAGGTGCTGAAAGAGGCATGAAGGGTGCAGAAAGAGCAAGAGAAGTGCAGAAAGAAGCAACAGAGGTACAGAAAGAGGCAAGAGAGGTACAGAAACAGGAAGGAAAGGTGCAGAAAGAGGGAACAGGGGTGCAGAAAGAGGCAAGAGGGATACAGAAATTTGCAAAAGAGGTGCAGAAAGAAGCAAGAGCAGTGCAGAAAGAACCAACAGAGGTGCAGAAAGAGGCAAGAGGGGTACAGAAAGAGGCAAGAGAAGTGCAGAGAGAAGCAAAAGAGGTGCAGAAAGAGGCAAGAGAACTGCAGAAAAACGCAAGAGAGGTGCAGAAAGAGGAAGGAGAAGTGCACAAAGAGGCAAGAGGGGTACAGAAAAAGGCAAGAGGGGTGCAGAAAGAGGGGAGAGGGGTGCAGAAAGAGGCAAGAGGGGTGCAGAAAGAAGCAAGTGAGGTGCAGAAAGAGGCAACGGAGGTGCAGAAAGACGCAAGAGCTGTGCAGAAAGAAACAAGGGAAGAGCAGAAAGAGACAAGAGAATTGTGAAAAGAAGCAACAGAGGTACTGAAATAGGCAAGAGGCATGCAGAAAGAGGCAAGAGGAGTGCAGAAAGAAGCAACAGAGATGCAGAAAGAGGCAAGAGGGGTGCAGAAACAGGCAGGAAAGGTGCAGAAAGAAGGAACAGGGGTGCAGAAAGAGGCAAGAGGATACAGAAATTTACAAAAGAGGAACAGAAAGAAGCAAGAGCAGTGCAGAAAGAACCAACAGAGGTGCAGAAAGAGGCAAGAGGGGTGCAGAAAGAGGTAGGAGAGGTGCACAAAGAGGCAAGAGGGATACAGAAAGAGGACAGAGGGGTGCAAAAAGAAGGAAGAGAAGTGCAGAAAGAAGCAACAGAGGTGCTGAAAAAGACAAGAAGGGTGCAGAAAGAGGCAAGAGAAGTACATAAAGAAGCAACAGAGTTGCATAAAGAGGCAATAGAGGTGCAGAAAGAGGCAAGAGAGATGCAGAAAGAAGCAAGTGAGGTGCAGAAAAAGGCAAGGAGAGGTGCAGAAAGAAGAGAGTGAGGTTCAGAAATTGGCAAGAGAAGTGCAGAAAGTGGCAAGTGAGGAGCAGAAAAAGGCACTTGAGCTGCGGAAAGAGGCTCGAGAGGAACAGAAAGAGGCTCCAGAAGTGCAGAAAGAGGCAAGAGAAGTGCAGAAAGAGGCAAGAGAGGTGCAGAAAGAAGAGAGTGAGGTGCAGAGAGAGGCAAGGGGGGTGCAGAAAGAGGCAAGAGAGGTACAGAAAGAGGCAAGGGAAGTGCAGAAACAGGCAAGAGAAATGCACAAAGAGGCAAGAGAGGAGCAGAAAGAGGCAAGAGACGTGTAGAAAGAAGAAAGAGAAGTGCAGAAATTTGCAAAAGACATGCAGAAAGAAGCAAGAGCAGTGCAGAAAGAACCAACAGAGGTGGAGGAAGAGGCAAGAGGGGTACAGAAAGAGGCAGGAAAAGTGCAGAAAGAAGCAAAAGAGGTACAGAAAGAGGCAATAGTACTGCAGAAAACGGCAAGAGAGGTGCAGAAAGAAGCAGGAGAGGTGCACAAAGGCGCAAAAGGGGTACAGAAGAGGCAAGAGGGGTGCAGAAAGAAGCAAGAGAAGTGCAGAAATAAGCAAGAGAGGTGGATAAATAGGGAAGAAGGGTGCAGAAAGAGGCATGAGGGATGCACATATTTGCAAAAGAGGTGCAGAAAGAAGCAAGATCAGTGCAGAAAGAACCAACAGAGGTGCTGAAAGAGGCATGCAGTGTGCAGAAAGAGCAAGAGAAGTGCAGAAAGAAGCAACAGAGGTACAGAAAGTGGCAAGAGAGGTGCAGAAACAGGAAGGAAAGGTGCAGAAAGAGGGAACAGGGGTGCAGAAAGAGGCAAGAGGGATACAGAAATATGCAAAATAGGTGCAGAAAGAAGCAAGAGCAGTGCAGAAAGAACCAACAGAGGTGCAGAAAGAGGCAAGAGGGGTACAGAAAGAGGCAAGAGAAGTGCAGAGAGAAGCAAAAGAGGTGCAGAAAGAGGCAAGAGAACTGCAGAAAAACGCAAGAGAGGTGCAGAAAGAGGAAGGAGAAGTGCACAAAGAGGCAAGAGGGGTACAGAAAGAGGCAAGAGGGGTGCAGAAAAAGGGGAGAGGGGTGCAGAAAGAGGCAAGAGGGGTGCAGAAAGAAGCAAGTGAGAGGCAGAAAGAGGCAACAGAGGTGCAGAAAGACGCAAGAGCTGTGCAGAAAGAAACAAGGGAAGAGCAAAAAGAGGCAAGAGAATTGTGAAAAGATGCAACAGAGGGGTAGAAAGAAGCAAGAGAAGTACAGAAAGAGGAAGGTGAGGTACAGAAAGAAGCAAGAGCAGTGCAGAGAGAACCAACAGAGGTACAAAAAGAGGCAAGAGGGGTGCAGAAAGAGGTAGGACAGGTGCACAAAGAGGCAAGAGAGGCACAGAAAGATGCAGGAGGGGTGCAGAAAGAAGGAAGAGAAGTGCAGAAAGAGGCAAGATAATTGTAGAAAGAAGCAACAGAGGTGTAGAAAGAAGCAAGAGAAGTGCAGAAAGAGGCAAGTGATGTGCAGAAAGAAGCAAGACCAGTGCAGAAAGAAAGAACCAACAGAGGTGTAAAAAGAGGCAAGAGGGGTGCAGAATAAGGTAGGAGAGGTGCACAAAGAGGCAAGAGAGGTACAGAAAGAGGCAGGAGGGGTGCAGAAATACGGAAGAAAAGAGCAGAGAGAAGCAACGGAGGTGCTGAAAGAGGCACAAAGGGTGCAGAAAGAGCAAGAGAAGTGCAGAAAGAAGCAACAGAGCTACAGAAAGAGGCAAGAGAGGTGCAGAAACAGGCAGGAAAGGTGCAGAAAGAGGGAACAGGGGTGCAGAAAGAGGCAAGAGGGATACAGAAATTTGCAAAAGAGGTGCAGAAAGAAGGAAGAGCAGTGCAGAAAGAACCAACAGAGGTGCAGAAAGAGGCAATAGGGGTACAGAATGAGGCAATAGAAGTGGAGAAAGAAGCAAAAGAGGCAAGAGGACTGCAGAAAAAGGCAAGAGAGGTGCAGATAGAGTCAGGAGAAGTGCACAAAGAGGCAAGAGGGGTACAGAAAGAGGCAAGAGGGGTGCAGATGGAAGCAAGAGAAGTGCAGAAAGAAGCAACAGAGGTACTGAAAGAGGCAAGAGGCATGCAGCAAGAGGAGTACAGAAAGAAGCAACAGAGATACAGAAAGAGGCAAGAGAGGTGCAGAAACAGGAAGGAAAGGTACAGAAAGAGGGAACAGGGGTGCAGAAAGAGGCAAGAGGGATACATAAATTTGCAAAAAGGTACAGAAAGAAGCAAAAGCAGTGCAGAAAGAACCAACAGAGGTGCAGAAAGAGGCAAGAGGGGTGCAGAAAGAGGTAGGAGAGGTGCACAAAGAGGCAAGAGGGGTACAGAAAGAGGCAAGAGGGGTGCAGAAAGAAGGAAGAGAAGTACAGAAATAAGCAACAGAGGTGCTGAAAAAGACAAGAAGGGTGCAGAAAGAGGCAAGAGATGTGCATAAAGAAGCAACAGAGTTGCAGAAAGAGGCAATAGAGGTGCAGAAAGAGGCAAGAGAGATGCAGAAAGTATCAAGGGAGGTTCAGAAAAAGGCAACAGAGGTGCAGAAAGAAGAGAGTGAGGTTCAGAAAGAGGCAAGAGAAGTGCAGAAAGTGGCAAGTGAGGTGCAGAAAGAGGCAAGAGAGGGATAGAAAGAGGCAAGATAAGTGGAGAAAGAGGCAAGAGAAGTGCAGAAAAAGGCACTTGAGCTGCGGAAAGAGGGTCAAGAGGAACAGAAAGAGGCTCGAGAAGTGCAGAAAGAGGCAAGAGAAGTGCAGAAAGAGGCAAGAGAGGTGCAGAAGGAAGAGACTGAGGCGCAGAGAGAGGCAAGGGAGGTGCAGAAAGAGGCAAGAGAGGTACAGAAAGAGGCAAGGGAAGTGCAGAAACAGGCAAGAGAAATGCATAAAGAGGCAAGAGAGGAGCAGAAAGAGGCAAGAGAGGTGTAGAAAGAAGAAAGAGAAGTGCAGAAATTTGCTAAAGAGGTGCAGAAAGAATCAAGAGCAGTGCAGAAAGAACCAACAGAGGTGCAGAAAGAGGCAATAGAACTGCAGAAAAAGGCAAGAGAGGTGCATAAAGAAGAAGGAGAAGTGCAGAAAGAGGCAAGAGGGGTACAGAAAGAGGCAATAAAACTGCAGAAAAAGGCACGAGAGGTGCAGAAAGAGGAAGGAGAAGTGCAGAAATAGGCAAGAGGGGTACAGAAAGAGGCAAGAGGGGTGCAGAAAGAGGGGAGAGGGGTGCAGAAAGACGCAAGTGAGGTACAAGGATGAGGCAACCGAGGTGCAGAAAGACACAAGAGCGGTGCAGAAAGAAACAAGGGAAGAGCAGAAAGAGGCAAGAGAATTGTGAAAAGCAACAGAGGGGTAGAAAGAAGCAAGAGAAGTACAGAAAGAAGAAGTTGAGGTGCAGAAAGAAGCAAGAGCAGTGCAGAAAGAACCAACAGAGGTGCAAAAAGTGGCAAGAGGGGTGCAGAAAGAGATAGGACAGGTGCACAAAGAGGCAAGAGAGGTACAGAAAGATGTAGGAGGGGTGCAGAAAGAAGGAAGAGAAGTGCAGAAAGAGGCAAGAGAATTGCTGAAAGAAGCAACAGAGGTGTAGAAAGAAGAAAGAGAAGTGCAGAAAGAGGCAACTGAGGTGCAGAAAGAAGCAAGAGCAGTGCAGAAAGAAAGAACCAACAGTGGTGCAAAAAGAGGCAAGAGGGGTTCAGAAAAAGGTAGGAGAGGTACACAAAGAGGCAAGAGAGGTACAGAAAGAGGCAGGAGGGGTGCAGAAATACGGAAGAGAAGTGCGTAGAGAAGCAACAGAGGTGCTGAAAGAGGCACAAAGGGTGCAGAAAGAGCAAGAGAAGTGCAGATAGAAGCAACAGAGTTACAGAAAGAGGCAAGGGAGGTGCAGAAACAGGCAGGAAAGGTGCAGAAAGAGGGAACAGGGATGCAGAAAGAGTCAAGAGGGATACAGAAATTTGCAAAAGAGGTGCAGAAAGAAGCAAGAGCAGTACAGAAAGAACCAACAGAGGTGCAGAAAGAGGCAATAGGGGTACAGAATGAGGCAATAGAAGTGCAGAAAGAAGCAAAAGAGGTACAGAAAGAGGCGAGAGGACTGCAGAAAAAGGTAAGAGAGGTGCAGAAAGAGGAAGGAGAAGTGCACAAAGAGGCAAGAGGGGTACAGAAAGAGGCAAGAGGGGTGCAGAAGGAAGCAAGAGAAATGCAGAAAGAAGCAACAGAGGTACTGAAAGAGGCATGCAGAAAGAGGCAAGAGGAGTGCAGAAAGAAGCAGCAGAGATGCAGAAAGAGGCAAGAGAGGTGCAGAAACAGGCAGGAAAGCTGCAGAAAGAGGGAACAGGGGTGCAGAAAGAGGCAAGAGGGATACAGAAATTTGCAAAAGAGTTGCAGAAAGAAGCAAGAGCAGTACAGAAAGAACCAACAGAGGTGCAGAAAGAGGCAAGAGGGGTGCAGAAAGAGGTAGGAAAGGTGCACAAAGAGGCAAGAGGGGTGCAGAAAGAAGGAAGAGAAGTGCAGAAAGAAGCAACAGAGGTGCTGAAAGAGACAAGAAGGGTGCAGAAAGAGGCAAGAGAAGTGCATAAAGAAGCAATAGAGTTACAGAAAGAGGCAATAGAGGTGCAGAAAGATGCAAGAGAGATGCAGAAAGAAGCAAGTGAGGTGCAGAAAAAGCAAGAGAGGTGCAGAAAGAAGAGAGTGAGGTTCAGAAAGAGGCAAGAGATGTGCAGAAAGTTGCAAGTGAGGTGCAGAAAGAGGCAAGAGAGGGATAGAAAGAGGCAAGATAAGTGGAGAAAGAGGCAAGAGAAGTGCAGAAAAAGGCACTTGAGCTGCGGAAAGAGGCTCGAGAGGAACAGAAAGAGGCTCGAGAAGTGCAGAAAGAGGCAAGAGAAGTGCAGAAAGAGGCAAGAGAGGTGCAGAAGGAAGAGATTGAGGCGCAGAGAGAGGCAAAGGAGGTGCAGAAAGAGGCAAGAGAGGTACAGAAAGAGGCAAGGGAAGTGCAGAAACAGGCAAGAGAAATGCATAAAGAGGCAAGAGAGGAGCAGAAAGAGGCAAGAGAGGTGTAGAAAGAAGAAAGAGAAGTGCAGAAATTTGCAAAAGAGGTGCAGAAAGAAGCAAGAGCAGTGCAGAAAGAACCAACAGATGTGCAGAAAGAGGCAATAGAACTGCAGAAAAAGGCAAGAGAGGTGCAGAAAGAGGAAGGAGAAGTGCAGAAAGAGGCAAGAGGGGTACAGAAAGAGGCAATAAAACTGCAGAAAAAGGCACGAGAGGTGCAGAAAGAGGAAGGAGAAGTGCAGAAAGAGGCAAGAGGGGTACAGAAAGAGGCAAGAAGGGTGCAGAAAGAGGGGAAAGGGGTGCAGAAAGACGCAAGTGAGGTACAAGGATGAGGCAACCGAGGTGCAGAAAGATACAAGAGCGGTGCAGAAAGAAACAAGGGAAGAGCAGAAAGAGGCAAGAGAATTGTGAAAAGCAACAGAGGGGTAGAAAGAAGCAAGAGAAGTACAGAAAGAAGAAGTTGAGGTGCATAAAGAAGCAAGAGCAGTGCAGAAAGAACCAACAGAGGTGCAAAAAGTGGCAAGAGGGGTGCAGAAAGAGATAGGACAGGTGCACAAAGAGGCAAGAGAGGTACAGAAAGATGTAGGAGGGGTGCAGAAAGAAGGAAGACAAGTGCAGAAAGAGGCAAGAGAATTGCTGAAAGAAGCAACAGAGGTGTAGAAAGAAGAAAGAGAAGTGCAGAAAGAGGCAACTGAGGTGCAGAAAGAAGCAAGAGCAGTGCAGAAAGAAAGAACCAACAGTGGTGCAAAAAGAGGCAAGAGGGGTTCAGAAAAAGGTAGGAGAGGTACACAAAGAGGCAAGAGAGGTACAGAAAGAGGCAGGAGGGGTGCAGAAATACGGAAGAGAAGTGCGTAGAGAAGCAACAGAGGTGCTGAAAGAGGCACAAAGGGTGCAGAAAGAGCAAGAGAAGTGCAGATAGAAGCAACAGAGTTACAGAAAGAGGCAAGGGAGGTGCAGAAACAGGCAGGAAAGGTGCAGAAAGAGGGAACAGGGATGCAGAAAGAGTCAAGAGGGATACAGAAATTTGCAAAAGAGGTGCAGAAAGAAGCAAGAGCAGTACAGAAAGAACCAACAGAGGTGCAGAAAGAGGCAATAGGGGTACAGAATGAGGCAATAGAAGTGCAGAAAGAAGCAAAAGAGGTACAGAAAGAGGCGAGAGGACTGCAGAAAAAGGTAAGAGAGGTGCAGAAAGAGGAAGGAGAAGTGCACAAAGAGGCAAGAGGGGTACAGAAAGAGGCAAGAGGGGTGCAGAAGGAAGCAAGAGAAATGCAGAAAGAAGCAACAGAGGTACTGAAAGAGGCATGCAGAAAGAGGCAAGAGGAGTGCAGAAAGAAGCAGCAGAGATGCAGAAAGAGGCAAGAGAGGTGCAGAAACAGGCAGGAAAGCTGCAGAAAGAGGGAACAGGGGTGCAGAAAGAGGCAAGAGGGATACAGAAATTTGCAAAAGAGTTGCAGAAAGAAGCAAGAGCAGTACAGAAAGAACCAACAGAGGTGCAGAAAGAGGCAAGAGGGGTGCAGAAAGAGGTAGGAAAGGTGCACAAAGAGGCAAGAGGGGTGCAGAAAGAAGGAAGAGAAGTGCAGAAAGAAGCAACAGAGGTGCTGAAAGAGACAAGAAGGGTGCAGAAAGAGGCAAGAGAAGTGCATAAAGAAGCAATAGAGTTACAGAAAGAGGCAATAGAGGTGCAGAAAGATGCAAGAGAGATGCAGAAAGAAGCAAGTGAGGTGCAGAAAAAAGCAAGAGAGGTGCAGAAAGAAGAGAGTGAGGTTCAGAAAGAGGCAAGAGAAGTGCAGAAAGTTGCAAGTGAGGTGCAGAAAGAGGCAAGAGAGGGATAGAAAGAGGCAAGATAAGTGGAGAAAGAGGCAAGAGAAGTGCAGAAAAAGGCACTTGAGCTGCGGAAAGAGGCTCGAGAGGAACAGAAAGAGGCTCGAGAAGTGCAGAAAGAGGCAAGAGAAGTGCAGAAAGAGGCAAGAGAGGTGCAGAAGGAAGAGATTGAGGCGCAGAGAGAGGCAAAGGAGGTGCAGAAAGAGGCAAGAGAGGTACAGAAAGAGGCAAGGGAAGTGCAGAAACAGGCAAGAGAAATGCATAAAGAGGCAAGAGAGGAGCAGAAAGAGGCAAGAGAGGTGTAGAAAGAAGAAAGAGAAGTGCAGAAATTTGCAAAAGAGGTGCAGAAAGAAGCAAGAGCAGTGCAGAAAGAACCAACAGAGGTGCAGAAAGAGGCAATAGAACTGCAGAAAAAGGCAAGAGAGGTGCAGAAAGAGGAAGGAGAAGTGCAGAAAGAGGCAAGAGGGGTACAGAAAGAGGCAATAAAACTGCAGAAAAAGGCACGAGAGGTGCAGAAAGAGGAAGGAGAAGTGCAGAAAGAGGCAAGAGGGGTACAGAAAGAGGCAAGAAGGGTGCAGAAAGAGGGGAAAGGGGTGCAGAAAGACGCAAGTGAGGTACAAGGATGAGGCAACCGAGGTGCAGAAAGATACAAGAGCGGTGCAGAAAGAAACAAGGGAAGAGCAGAAAGAGGCAAGAGAATTGTGAAAAGCAACAGAGGGGTAGAAAGAAGCAAGAGAAGTACAGAAAGAAGAAGTTGAGGTGCATAAAGAAGCAAGAGCAGTGCAGAAAGAACCAACAGAGGTGCAAAAAGTGGCAAGAGGGGTGCAGAAAGAGATAGGACAGGTGCACAAAGAGGCAAGAGAGGTACAGAAAGATGTAGGAGGGGTGCAGAAAGAAGGAAGACAAGTGCAGAAAGAGGCAAGAGAATTGCTGAAAGAAGCAACAGAGGTGTAGAAAGAAGAAAGAGAAGTGCAGAAAGAGGCAACTGAGGTGCAGAAAGAAGCAAGAGCAGTGCAGAAAGAAAGAACCAACAGTGGTGCAAAAAGAGGCAAGAGGGGTTCAGAAAAAGGTAGGAGAGGTACACAAAGAGGCAAGAGAGGTACAGAAAGAGGCAGGAGGGGTGCAGAAATATGGAAGAGAAGTGCGGAGAGAAGCAACAGAGGTGCTGAAAGAGGCACAAAGGGTGCAGAAAGAGCAAGAGAAGTGCAGATAGAAGCAACAGAGTTACAGAAAGAGGCAAGGGAGGTGCAGAAACAGGCAGGAAAGGTGCAGAAAGAGGGAACAGGGATGCAGAAAGAGTCAAGAGGGATACAGAAATTTGCAAAAGAGGTGCAGAAAGAAGCAAGAGCAGTACAGAAAGAACCAACAGAGGTGCAGAAAGAGGCAATAGGGGTACAGAATGAGGCAATAGAAGTGCAGAAAGAAGCAAAAGAGGTACAGAAAGAGGCGAGAGGACTGCAGAAAAGGTAAGAGAGGTGCAGAAAGAGGAAGGAGAAGTGCACAAAGAGGCAAGAGGGGTACAGAAAGAGGCAAGAGGGGTGCAGAAGGAAGCAAGAGAAATGCAGAAAGAAGCAACAGAGGTACTGAAAGAGGCATGCAGAAAGAGGCAAGAGGAGTGCAGAAAGAAGCAGCAGAGATGCAGAAAGAGGCAAGAGAGGTGCAGAAACAGGCAGGAAAGCTGCAGAAAGAGGGAACAGGGGTGCAGAAAGAGGCAAGAGGGATACAGAAATTTGCAAAAGAGGTGCAGAAAGAAGCAAGAGCAGTACAGAAAGAACCAACAGAGGAGCAGAAAGAGGCAAGAGGGGTGCACAAAGAGGTAGGAGAGGTGCACAAAGAGGCAAGAGGGGTGCAGAAAGAAGGAAGAGAAGTGCAGAAATAAGCAACAGAGGTGCTGAAAGAGACAAGAAGGGTGCAGAAAGAGGCAAGAGAAGTGCATAAAGAAGCAATAGAGTTGCAGAAAGAGGCAATAGAGGTGCAGAAAGAGGCAAGAGAGATGCAGAAAGAAGCAAGTGAGGTGCAGAAAAAGGCAAGAGAGGTGCAGAAAGAAGAGAGTGAGGTTCAGAAAGAGGCAAGAGAAGTGCAGAAAGTGGCAAGTGAGGTGCAGAAAGAGGCAAGAGAGGGATAGAAAGAGGCAAGATAAGTGGAGAAAGAGGCAAGAGAAGTGCAGAAAAAGGCACTTGAGCTGCGGAAAGAGGCTCGAGAGGAACAGAAAGAGGCTCGAGAAGTGCAGAAAGAGGCAAGAGAAGTGCAGAAAGAGGCAAGAGAGGTGCAGAAGGAAGAGAGTGAGGTGCAGAGAGAGGCAAGGGAGGTGCAGAAAGAGGCAAGAGAGGTACAGAAAGAGGCAAGGGAAGTACAGAAACAGGCAAGGGAAATGCACAAAGAGGCAAGAGAGGGTCATCAAGAGGCAAGAGAGGTGAAGAAAGAAGAAAGAGAAGTGCAGAAATTTGCAAAAGAAGTAAGAGCAGTGCAGAAAGAACCCACAGAGGTAGAGAAAGAGGCCAGAGGGGTACAGAAAGAGGCAGGAAAAGTGCAGAAAGAAGAAAAAGAGGTACAGAAAGAGGCAGTAGAACTGCAGAACATGGCACGAGTGGTGCAGAAAGAGGCAGGAGAGGTGCATAAAGACGCAAAAAGGGGTACAGAAGAGGCAAGAGGGGTGCAGAAAGAAGCAAGAGAAGTGCAGAAATAAGCAAGAGAGGTGGAGAAATAGGGAAGAAGGGTGCAGAAAGAGGCATGAGGGATGCACATATTTGCAAAAGAGGCAGAAAGAAGCAAGATCAGTGCAGAAAGAACCAACAGAGGTGCTAAAAGAGGCAAGAGGGGTGCAGAAAGAGGCAGGAGGGGTGCAGAAAGAAGGAAGAGAAGTGCAGAAAGAAGCAACAGAGGTGCTGAAAGAGGCGTGAAGGGTGCAGAAAGAGGCGAGAGAAGTGCAGAAGGAAACAACAGAGGTACAGAAAGGCAAGAGAGGTACAGAAACAGACAGGAAAGGTGCAGAAAGAGGGAACAGGGGTGCAGAAAGAGGCAAGAGAATTGCAAAAAAAAGCAAAAGAGTGGTAGAAAGAAGCAAGAGAAGTGCAGAAAGAGGCAAGTGAGGTGCAGAAAGAAGCAAGAGCAGAGCGGAAAGAACAAACAGAGGTTCAAAAAGAGGCAAGAGGGGTGCAGAAAAAGGTAGGAGAGGTGCACAAAGAGGCAAGAGAGGTTCAGAAAGAGGCAGGAGGGGTGCAGAAATAAGGAAGAGAAGTTCAAAGAGAAGCAACAGAGGTGCTGAAAAAGGCGTGAAGGGTGCCGAAAGAGCAAGAGAAGTGCAGAAAGAAGCAACAGAGGTACAGAAAGAGGCAAGAGAGGTGCAGAAACAGGAAGGAAAGGTGCAGATAGAGGGAACAGGGGTGCAGAAAGAGTCAAGAGGGATGCAGAAATTTGCAAAAGAGGTGCAGAAAGAAGCAAGAGCAGTGCAGAAAGAACCAACAGAGGTGCAGAAAGAAGCAAGAGGGTGTACCCCTGTACGAAAGAGGCAAGAGAAGTGCAGAAAGAAGCAAAAGAGGAGCAGAAAGAGGCAAGAGAACTGCAGAAAAAGGCAAGAGAGGTGCAGAAAGAGGAAGGAGAAGTGCACAAAGAGGCAAGTGGGGTACAGAAAGAGGCGAGAGAAGTGCAGAAAGTGGCAAGTGAGGTGCAGAAAGAAGAGAGTGAGGTTCAGAAAGAGGCAAGAGAAGTGCAGAAAGTGGCAAGTGAGGTGCAGAAAGAGGCAAGAGAGGGATAGAAAGAGGCAAGATAAGTGGAGAAAGAGGCAAGAGAAGTGCAGAAAAGGCACTTGAGCTGCGGAAAGAGGCTCGAGAGGAACAGAAAGAGGCTCGAGAAGTGCAGAAAGAGGCAAGAGAAGTGCAGAAAGAGGCAAGAGAGGTGCAGAAGGAAGAGAGTGAGTGCAGAGAGAGGCAAGGGAGGTGCAGAAAGAGGCAAGAGAGGTACAGAAAGAGGCAAGGGAAGTACAGAAACAGGCAAGGGAAATGCACAAAGAGGCAAGAGAGGGTCATCAAGAGGCAAGAGAGGTGAAGAAAGAAGAAAGAGAAGTGCAGAAATTTGCAAAAGAAGTAAGAGCAGTGCAGAAAGAACCAACAGAGGTAGAGAAAGAGGCCAGAGGGGTACAGAAAGAGGCAGGAAAAGTGCAGAAAGAAGAAAAAGAGGTACAGAAAGAGGCAGTAGAACTGCAGAACATGGCACGAGTGGTGCAGAAAGAGGCAGGAGAGGTGCACAAAGACGCAAAAAGGGGTACAGAAGAGGCAAGAGGGGTGCAGAAAGAAGCAAGAGAAGTGCAGAAATAAGCAAGAGAGGTGGAGAAATAGGGAAGAAGGGTGCAGAAAGAGGCATGAGGGATGCACATATTTGCAAAAGAGGTGCAGAAAGAAGCAAGATCAGTGCAGAAAGAACCAACAGAGGTGCTAAAAGAGGCAAGAGGGGTGCAGAAAGAGGCAGGAGAGGTGCACAAAGAGCAAGAGGGGTACAGAAAGAGGCAGGAGGGGTGCAGAAAGAAGGAAGAGAAGTGCAGAAAGAAGCAACAGAGGTGCTGAAAGAGGCGTGAAGGGTGCAGAAAGAGGCGAGAGAAGTGCAGAAGGAAACAACAGAGGTACAGAAAGGCAAGAGAGGTACAGAAACAGACAGGAAAGGTGCAGAAAGAGAGAACAGGGGTGCAGAAAGAGGCAAGAGGGATGCAGAAATTTGCAAAAGAGGTGCAGAAAGAAGCAAGAGGGTGTACCCCTGTACGAAAGAGGCAAGAGAAGTGCAGAAAGAAGCAAAAGAGGTGCAGAAAGAGGCAAGAGAACTGCAGAAAAAGGCAAGAGAGGTGCAGAAAGAGGAAGGAGAAGTGCACAAAGAGGCAAGTGGGGTACAGAAAGAGGCGAGAGGGGTGCAGAAAGAGGTGAGAGGGGTGCAGAAAGAGGCAAGAGGGGTGCAGAAAGAAGCAAGTGAGGTGCAGAAAGAGGCAACAGAGGTGCAGAAAGATGCAAGAGCGGTGCAAAAAGAAACAAGGGGAGAGCAGAAAGAGGCAAGAGAATTGTGATAAGAAGCAACAGAGGGGTAGAAAGAAGCAAGAGAAGTGCAGAAAGAGGAAGGTGAGGTGCAGATAGAAGCAAGAGCAGTGCAGAAAGAACCAACAGAGGTGCAAAAAGAGGCAAGAGGGGTGCAGAAAGAGGTAGGACAGGTGCACAAAGAGGCAAGAGAGGCACAGAAAGATGCAGGAGGGGTGCAGAAAGAAGGAAGAGAAGTGCAGAAAGAGGCAAGAGAATTGCTGAAAGAAGCAACAGAGGTGTAGAAAGAAGCAAGAGAAGTGCA
This sequence comes from Calotriton arnoldi, assembly GCA_963921515.1. Taxonomy (NCBI): domain Eukaryota; kingdom Metazoa; phylum Chordata; class Amphibia; order Caudata; family Salamandridae; genus Calotriton; species Calotriton arnoldi. Next base: position 681,752 of record CAWUFW010009112.1, read on the forward strand.
GAAAGAGGCAAGTGAGGTGCAAAAAGAAGCAAGAGCAGTGCAGAAAGAAAGAACCAACAGAGGTGCAAAACGAGGCAAGAGGGGTGCAGCAAAAAGGTAGGAGAGGTGCACAAAGAGGCAAGAGAGGTACAGAAAGAGGCAGGAGGGGTGCAGAAATAAGGAAGAGAAGTTCAAAGAGAAGCAACAGAGGTGCTGAAAAAGGCACGAAGGGTGCCAAAAGAGCGAGAAGTTCAGAAAGAAGCAACAGAAGAGCAGAAAGAGGCAAGTGAGGTACAGAAAGAAGCAAGAGCAGAGCGGAAAGAACCAACAGAGGTGCAAAAAGAGGCAAGAGGGGTGCAGAAAAAGGTAGGAGAGTTGCAGAAAGAGGCAAGAGAGGTTCAAAGAGAAGCAACAGAGGTGCTGAAAAAGGCGCGAAGGTGCTGAAAGAGCAAGAGAAGTGCAGAAAGAAGCAACAGAGGTACATAAAGAAGCAAAAGAGATGCAGAAACAGGAAGGAAAGGTGTAGAAAGAGGGAACAGGGGTGCAGAAAGAGGCAAGAGGGATACAGAAATTTGCAAAAGAGGTGCAGAAAGAAGCAAGAGCAGTACAGAAAGAACCAACAGAGGTGCAGAAAGAGGCAATAGGGGTACAGAATGAGGCAATAGAAGTGCAGAAAGAAGCAAAAGAGGTGCAGAAAGAGGGGAGAGGGGTACAGAAAGAGGTAAGAGAGGTGCAGAAAGAGGAAGGAGAAGTGCACAAAGAGGCAAGAGGGGTACAGAAAGAGGCAAGAGGGGTGCAGAAGGAAGCAAGAGAAATGCAGAAAGAAGCAACAGAGGTACTGAAAGAGGCATGCAGAAAGAGGCAAGAGGAGTGCAGAAAGAAGCAGCAGAGATGCAGAAAGAGACAAGAGAGGTGCAGAAACAGGCAGGAAAGCTGCAGAAAGAGGGAACAGGGGTGCAGAAAGAGGCAAGAGGGATACAGAAATTTGCAAAAGAGGTGCAGAAAGAAGCAAGAGCAGTACAGAAAGAACCAACAGAGGTGCAGAAAGAGGCAAGAGGGGTGCAGAAAGAGGTAGGAGAGGTGCACAAAGAGGCAAGAGGGGTGCAGAAAGAAGGAAGAGAAGTGCAGAAAGAAGCAACAGAGGTGCTGAAAGAGACAAGAAGGGTGCAGAAAGAGGCAAGAGAAGTGCATAAAGAAGCAATAGAGTTGCAGAAAGAGGCAATAGAGGTGCAGAAAGAGGCAAGAGAGATGCAGAAAGAAGCAAGTGAGGTGCAGAAAAAGGCAAGAGAGGTGCAGAAAGAAGAGAGTGAGGTTCAGAAAGAGGCAAGAGAAGTGCAGAAAGTGGCAAGTGAGGTGCAGAAAGAGGCAAGAGAGGGATAGAAAGAGGCAAGATAAGTGGAGAAAGAGGCAAGAGAAGTGCAGAAAAAGGCACTTGAGCTGCAGAAAGAGGCTCGAGAGGAACAGAAAGAGGCTCGAGAAGTGCAGAAAGAGGCAAGAGAAGTGCAGAAAGAGGCAAGAGAGGTGCAGAAGGAAGAGAGTGAGGTGCAGAGAGAGGCAAGGGAGGTGCAGAAAGAGGCAAGAGAGGTACAGAAAGAGGCAAGGGAAGTACAGAAACAGGCAAGGGAAATGCACAAAGAGGCAAGAGAGGGTCATCAAGAGGCAAGAGAGGTGAAGAGAGAAGAAAGAGAAGTGCAGAAATTTGCAAAAGAAGTAACAGGAGTGCAGAAAGAACAACAGAGGTAGAGAAAGAGGCCAGAGGGGTACAGAAAGAGGCAGGAAAAGTGCAGAAAGAAGCAAAAGAGGTACAGAAAGAGGCAGTAGAACTGCAGAACATGGCACGAGTGGTGCAGAAAGAGGCAGGAGAGGTGCACAAAGACGCAAAAAGGGGTACAGAAGAGGCAAGAGGGGTGCAGAAAGAAGCAAGAGAAGTGCAGAAATAAGCAAGAGAGGTGGAGAAATAGGGAAGAAGGGTGCAGAAAGAGGCATGAGGGATGCACATATTTGCAAAAGAGGTGCAGAAAGAAGCAAGATCAGTGCAGAAAGAACCAACAGAGGTGCTAAAAGAGGCAAGAGGGGTGCAGAAAGAGGCAGGAGAGGTGCACAAAGAGCAAGAGGGGTACAGAAAGAGGCAGGAAGGGTGCAGAAAGAAGGAAGAGAAGTGCAGAAAGAAGCAACAGAGGTGCTGAAAGAGGCGTGAAGGGTGCAGAAAGAGGCGAGAGAAGTGCAGAAGGAAACAACAGAGGTACAGAAAGGCAAGAGAGGTACAGAAACAGACAGAAAAGGTGCAGAAAGAGGGAACAGGGGTGCAGAAAGAGGCAAGAGAATTGCAAAAAAAAGCAAAAGAGGGGTAGAAAGAAGCAAGAGAAGTGCAGAAAGAGGCAAGTGAGGTGCAGAAAGAAGCAAGAGCAGAGCGGAAAGAACAAACAGAGGTTCAAAAAGAGGCAAGAGGGGTGCAGAAAAAGGTAGGAGAGGTGCACAAAGAGGCAAGAGAGGTTCAGAAAGAGGCAGGAGGGGTGCAGAAATAAGGAAGAGAAGTTCAAAGAGAAGCAACAGAGGTGCTGAAAAAGGCACGAAGGGTGCCGAAAGAGCAAGAGAAGTGCAGAAAGAAGCAACAGAGGTACAGAAAGAGGCAAGAGAGGTGCAGAAACAGGAAGGAAAGGTGCAGAAAGAGGGAACAGGGGTGCAGAAAGAGGCAAGAGGGATGCAGAAATTTGCAAAAGAGGTGCAGAAAGAAGCAAGAGCAGTGCAGAAAGAACCAACAGAGGTGCAGAAAGAAGCAAGAGGGTGTACCCCTGTACGAAAGAGGCAAGAGAAGTGCAGAAAGAAGCAAAAGAGGTGCAGAAAGAGGCAAGAGAACTGCAGAAAAAGGCAAGAGAGGTGCAGAAAGAGGAAGGAGAAGTGCACAAAGAGGCAAGTGGGGTACAGAAAGAGGCGAGAGGGGTGCAGAAAGAGGTGAGAGGGGTGCAGAAAGAGGCAAGAGGGGTGCAGAAAGAAGCAAGTGAGGTGCAGAAAGAGGCAACAGAGGTGCAGAAAGATGCAAGAGCGGTGCAAAAGAAACAAGGAGAGCAGAAAGAGGCAAGAGAATTGTGATAAGAAGCAACAGAGGGGTAGAAAGAAGCAAGAGAAGTGCAGAAAGAGGAAGGTGAGGTGCAGATAGAAGCAAGAGCAGTGCAGAAAGAACCAACAGAGGTGCAAAAGAGGCAAGAGGGGTGCAGAAAGAGGTAGGACAGGTGCACAAAGAGGCAAGAGAGGCACAGAAAGATGCAGGAGGGGTGCAGAAAGAAGGAAGAGAAGTGCAGAAAGAGGCAAGAGAATTGCTGAAAGAAGCAACAGAGGTGTAGAAAGAAGCAAGAGAAGTGCAGAAAGAGGCAAGTGAGGTGCAAAAAGAAGCAAGAGCAGTGCAGAAAGAAAGAACCAACAGAGGTGCAAAACGAGGCAAGAGGGGTGCAGCAAAAAGGTAGCAGAGGTGCACAAAGAGGCAAGAGAGGAACAGAAAGAGGCAGGAGGGGTGCAGAAATAAGGAAGAGAAGTTCAAAGAGAAGCAACAGAGGTGCTGAAAAAGGCACGAAGGGTGCCGAAAGAGCAAGAGAAGTTCAGAAAGAAGCAACAGAAGAGCAGAAAGAGGCAAGTGAGGTACAGAAAGAAGCAAGAGCAGAGCGGAAAGAACCAACAGAGGTGCAAAAAGAGGCAAGAGGGGTGCAGAAAAAGGTAGGAGAGTTGCAGAAAGAGGCAAGAGAGGTTCAGAAAGAGGCAGGAGGGGTGCAGAAATAAGGAAGAGAAGTTCAAAGAGAAGCAACAGAGGTGCTGAAAAAGGCACGAAGGTGCTGAAAGAGGAAGAGAAGTGCAGAAAGAAGCAACAGAGGTACATAAAGAGGCAAAAGAGGTGCAGAAACAGGAAGGAAAGGTGTAGAAAGAGGGAACAGGGGTGCAGAAAGAGGCAAGAGGGATACAGAAATTTGCAAAAGAGGTGCAGAAAGAAGCAAGAGCAGTGCAGAAAGAACCAACAGAGGTGCAGAAAGAGGCAAGAGGGGTACAGAAAGAGGCAAGAGAAGTGCAGAAAGAAGCAAAAGAGGTGCAGAAAGAGGGGAGAGGGGTACAGAAAGAGGCAAGAGGGGTGCTAAAGAAGCAAGTGAGGTGCAGAAAGAGGCGACAGAGGTGCAGAAAGACGCAAGAGCGGTGCAGAAAGAAACAAGAAAAGAGCGGAAAGAGGCAAAAGAATTGTGAAAAGAAGCAACAGAGGGGTAGAAAGAAGCAAGAGAAGTGCAGAAAGAGGAATGTGAGGTGCAGAAAGAAGCAAGAGCAGTGCAGAAAGAACTAACAGAGGTGCAAAAAGAGGCAAGAGTGGTGCAGAAAGAGGTAGGACAGGTGCACAAAGAGGCAAGAGAGGTACAGAAAGATGCGGGAGGGGTGCAGAAAGAAGGAAGAGAAGTGCAGAAAGAGGCAAGAGAATTGCTGAAAGAAGCAACAGAGGTGTAGAAAGAAGCAAGAGAAGTGCAGAAAGAGGCAAGTGAGGTTTAAAAAGAAGCAAGAGCAGTGCAGAAAGAAATAACCGACAGAGGTGCAAAAAGAGGCAAGAGGGGTGCAGCAAACAGGTAGGAGAGGTACACAAAGAGGCACGAGAGGTACAGAAAGAGGCAGGAGGGGTGCAGAAATAAGGAAGAGAAGTGCAGAGAGAAGCAACAGAGGTGCTGAAAGAGGCAAGAGAGGTGCAGAAACAGGCAGGAAAGGTGCAGAAAGAATGAACAAGGGTGCAGAAAGAGGGAAGAGGGATACAGAAATTTGCAAAAGAGGTGCAGAAAGAAGCAAGAGCAGTGCAGAAAGAACCAACAGAGGTGCAGAAAGAGGCAATAGGGGTACAGAAAGATGCAATAGAAGTGCAGAAAGAAGCAAAAGAGGTGCACAAAGAGGCAAGAGGACTGCAGAAAAAGGCGAGAGGTGCTGAAAGAGGAAGGAGAAGTGCACAAAGAGGCAAGAGGGGTACACAAAGAGGCAATAGGGGTGCAGAAGGAAGCAAGAGAAGTGCAGAAAGAAGCAACAGAGGTACTGAAAGAGGCAAGAGGCATGCAGAAAGAGGCAAGAGGAGTGCAGAAAGAAGCAACAGAGATGCAGAAAGAGGCAAGAGAAGTGCAGAAACAGGCAAGAAAGGTGCAGAAAGAGGGAACAGTGTTGCAGAAAGAGGCAAGAGGGATACATAAATTTGCAAACGAGATGCAGAAAGAAGCAAGAGCAGTGCAGAAAGAACCAACAGAGGTGCAGAAAGAGGCAAGAGGGGTGCAGAAAGAGGTAGGAGAGGTGCACAAAGAGGCAAGAGGGGTACAGAAAGAGGCAAGAGGGGTGCAGAAAGAAGGAAGAGAAGTGCAGAAAGAAGCAACAGAGGTGCTGAAAGAGACAAGAAGGGTGCAGAAAGAGGCAAGAGAAGTGCATAAAGTAGCAACAGAGTTGCAGAAAGAGGCAATAGATGTGCAGAAAGAGGCAAGAGAGATGCAGAAAGAAGCAAGTGAGGTGCAGAAAAAGGCAAGAGAGGTGCAAAAAGAAGAGATTGAGGTTCAGAAAGAGGCAAGAGAAGTGCAGAAAGTGGCAAGTGAGGTGCAGAAAGAGGCAAGAGAGGTATAGAAGGAGGCAAGATAAGTGGAGAAAGAGGCAAGAGAGCTGCAGAAAGAGGCTCGAGAGGAACAGAAAGAGGCTCGAGAAGTGCAGAAAGAGGCAAGAGAAGTGCAGAAAGAGGCAAGAGAGGTACAGAAAGAGGCAAGGGAAGTGCAGAAACAGGCAAGAGAAATGCACAAAGAGGCAAGAGAAGAGATGAAAGAGGCAAGAGAGGTGTAGAAAGAAGAAAGAGAAGCGCAGAAATTTGCAAAAGACATGCAGAAAGAAGCAAGAGCACTGCAGAAAGACCCAATAGAGGTGGAGAAATAGGCAAGAGGGGTACAGAAAGAGGCAGGAAAAGTGAAGAAAGAAGCAAAAGAGGTACAGAAAGAGGCAATAGTACTGCAGAAAACGGCAAGAGAGGTGCAGAAAGAAGCAGGAGAGGTGCACAAAGGCGCAAAAGGGGTACAGAAGAGGCAAGAGGGGTGCAGAAAGAAGCAAGAGAAGTGCAGAAATAAGCAAGAGAGGTGGATAAATAGGGAAGAAGGGTGCAGAAAGAGGCATGAGGGATGCACATATTTGCAAAAGAGGTGCAGAAAGAAGCAAGATCAGTGCAGAAAGAACCAACAGAGGTGCTGAAAGAGGCATGAAGTGTGCAGAAAGAGCAAGAGAAGTGCAGAAAGAAGCAACAGAGGTACAGAAAGAGGCAAGAGAGGTGCAGAAACAGGAAGGAAAGGTGCAGAAAGAGGGAACAGGGGTGCAGAAAGAGGCAAGAGGGATACAGAAATTTGCAAAAGAGGTGCAGAAAGAAGCAAGAACAGTGCAGAAAGAACCAACAGAGGTGCAGAAAGAGGCAAGAGGGGTACAGAAAGAGGCAAGAGAAGTGCAGAGAGAAGCAAAAGAGGTGCAGAAAGAGGCAAGAGAACTGCAGAAAAACGCAAGAGAGGTGCATAAAGAGGAAGGAGAAGTGCACAAAGAGGCAAGAGGGGTACAGGGGTGCAGAAAGAGGGGAGAGGGGTGCAGGAAGAGGCAAGAGGGGTGCAGAAAGAAGCAAGTGAGAGGCAGAAAGAGGCAACAGAGGTGCAGAAAGACGCAAGAGCTGTGCAGAAAGAAACAAGGGAAGAGCAGAAAGAGGCAAGAGAATTGTGAAAACAAGCAACAGAGGGGTAGAAAGAAGCAAGAGAAGTACAGAAAGAGAAAGGTGAGGTACAGAAAGAAGCAAGAGCAGTGCAGACAGAACCAACAGAGGTACAAAAAGAGGCAAGAGGGGTGCAGAAAGAGGTAGGACAGGTGCACAAAGAGGCAAGAGAGGCACAGAAAGATGCAGGAGGGGTGCAGAAAGAAGGAAGAGAAGTGCAGAAAGAGGCAAGAGAATTGCTAGAAAGAAACAACAGAGGTGTAGAAAGAAGCAAGAGAAGTGCAGAAAGAGGCAAGTGAGGTGCAGAAAGAAGCAAGAGCAGTGCAGAAAGAAAGAACCAACAGAGGTATAAAAAGACGCAAGAGGGTGCAGAATAAGGTAGGAGAGGTGCACAAAGAGGCAAGAGAGGTACAGAAAGAGGCAGGAGGGGTACAGAAATACGGAAGAAAGTGCAGAGAGAAGGAACGGAGGTGCTGAAAGAGGCACAAAGGGTGCAGAAAGAGCAAGAGAAGTGCATAAAGAAGCAACAGAGGTACAGAAAGAGGCAAGAGAGGTGCAGAAACAGGCAGGAAAGGTGCAGAAAGAGGGAACAGGGGTGCAGAAAGAGGCAAGAGGGATACAGAAATTTGCAAAAGAGGTGCAGAAAGAAGCAAGAGCAGTGCAGAAAGAACCAACAGAGGTGCAGAAAGAGGCAATAGGGGTACAGAATAGAGGCAATAGAAGTGCAGAAAGAAGCAAAAGAGTCAAGAGGACTGCAGAAAAAGGCAAGAGAGGTGCAGAAAGAGTCAGGAGAAGTGCACAAAGAGGCTAGAGGGGTACAGAAAGAGGCAAGAGGGGTGCAGAAGGAAGCAAGAGAAGTGCAGAAAGAAGCAACAGAGGTACTGAAAGAGGCAAGAGGCATGCAGAAAGAGGCAAGAGGAGTACAGAAAGAAGCAACAGAGATGCAGAAAGAGGCAAGAGAGGTGCAGATACAGGCAGGAAAGGTGCAGAAAGAGGGAACAGGGGTGCAGAAAGAGGCAAGAGGGATACAGAAATTTGCAAAAAGGTGCAGAAAGAAGCAAAAGCAGTGCAGAAAGAACCAACAGAGGTGCAGAAAGAGGCAAGAGGGGTACAGAAAGAGGTAGGAGAGGTGCACAAAGAGGCAAGTGGGGTACAGAAAGAGGCAAGAGGGGTGCAGAAAGAAGGAAGAGAAGTGCAGAAATAAGCAACAGAGGTGCTGAAAAAGACAAGAAGGGTGCAGAAAGAGGCAAGAGAAGTGCATAAAGAAGCAACAGATTTGCAGAAAGAGGCAATAGAGGTGCAGAAAGAGGCAAGAGAGATGCAGAAAGTATCAAGTGAGGTTCAGAAAAAGGCAACAGAGGTGCAGAAAGAAGAAGAGTGAGGTTCAGAAAGAGGCAAGAGAAGTGCAGAAAGTGGCAAGTGAGGTGCAGAAAGAGGCAAGAGAGGCATAGAAAGAGGCAAGATAAGTGGAGAAAGAGGCAAGAGAAGTGCAGAAAAAGGCACTTGAGCTGCGGAAAGAGGCTCGAGAGGAACAGAAAGAGGCTCGAGAGTGCAGAAAGAGGCAAGAGGGATACATAAATTTGCAAACGAGATGCAGAAAGAAGCAAGAGCAGTGCAGAAAGAACCAACAGAGGTGCAGAAAGAGGCAAGAGGGGTGCAGAAAGAGGTAGGAGAGGTGCACAAAGAGGCAAGAGGGGTACAGAAAGAGGCAAGAGGGGTGCAGAAAGAAGGAAGAGAAGTGCAGAAAGAAGCAACAGAGGTGCTGAAAGAGACAAGAAGGGTGCAGAAAGAGGCAAGAGAAGTGCATAAAGTAGCAACAGAGTTGCAGAAAGAGGCAATAGATGTGCAGAAAGAGGCAAGAGAGATGCAGAAAGAAGCAAGTGAGGTGCAGAAAAAGGCAAGAGAGGTGCAAAAAGAAGAGATTGAGGTTCAGAAAGAGGCAAGAGAAGTGCAGAAAGTGGCAAGTGAGGTGCAGAAAGAGGCAAGAGAGGTATAGAAGGAGGCAAGATAAGTGGAGAAAGAGGCAAGAGAGCTGCAGAAAGAGGCTCGAGAGGAACAGAAAGAGGCTCGAGAAGTGCAGAAAGAGGCAAGAGAAGTGCAGAAAGAGGCAAGAGAGGTACAGAAAGAGGCAAGGGAAGTGCAGAAACAGGCAAGAGAAATGCACAAAGAGGCAAGAGAAGAGCTGAAAGAGGCAAGAGAGGTGTAGAAAGAAGAAAGAGAAGCGCAGAAATTTGCAAAAGACGTGCAGAAAGAAGCAAGAGCACTGCAGAAAGAACCAATAGAGGTGGAGAAAGAGGCAAGAGGGGTACAGAAAGAGGCAGGAAAAGTGAAGAAAGAAGCAAAAGAGGTACAGAAAGAGGCAATAGTACTGCAGAAAATGGCAAGAGAGGTGCAGAAAGAACAGGAGAGGTGCACAAAGGCGCAAAAGGGGTACAGAAGAGGCAAGAGGGGTGCAGAAAGAAGCAAGAGAAGTGCAGAAATAAGCAAGAGAGGTGGATAAATAGGGAAGAAGGGTGCAGAAAGAGGCATGAGGGATGCACATATTTGCAAAAGAGGTGCAGAAAGAAGCAAGATCAGTGCAGAAAGAACCAACAGAGGTGCTGAAAGAGGCATGAAGTGTGCAGAAAGAGCAAGAGAAGTGCAGAAAGAAGCAACAGAGGTACAGAAAGAGGCAAGAGAGGTGCAGAAACAGGAAGGAAAGGTGCAGAAAGAGGGAACAGGGGTGCAGAAAGAGGCAAGAGGGATACAGAAATTTGCAAAAGAGGTGCAGAAAGAAGCAAGAGCAGTGCAGAAAGAACCAACAGAGGTGCAGAAAGAGGCAAGAGGGGTACAGAAAGAGGCAAGAGAAGTGCAGAGAGAAGCAAAAGAGGTGCAGAAAGAGGCAAGAGAACTGCAGAAAAACGCAAGAGAGGTGCATAAAGAGGAAGGAGAAGTGCACAAAGAGGCAAGAGGGGTACAGGGGTGCAGAAAGAGGGAGAGGGGTGCAGGAAGAGGCAAGAGGGGTGCAGAAAGAAGCAAGTGAGAGGCAGAAAGAGGCAACAGAGGTGCAGAAAGACGCAAGAGCTGTGCAGAAAGAAACAAGGGAAGAGCAGAAAGAGGCAAGAGAATTGTGAAAAGAAGCAACAGAGGGGTAGAAAGAAGCAAGAGAAGTACAGAAAGAGAAAGGTGAGGTACAGAAAGAAGCAAGAGCAGTGCAGACAGAACCAACAGAGGTACAAAAAGAGGCAAGAGGGGTGCAGAAAGAGGTAGGACAGGTGCACAAAGAGGCAAGAGAGGTACAGAAAGATGCGGGAGGGGTGCAGAAAGAAGGAAGAGAAGTGCAGAAAGAGGCAAGAGAATTGCTGAAAGAAGCAACAGAGGTGTAGAAAGAAGCAAGAGAAGTGCAGAAAGAGGCAAGTGAGGTTTAAAAAGAAGCAAGAGCAGTGCAGAAAGAAATAACCGACAGAGGTGCAAAAAGAGGCAAGAGGGGTGCAGCAAACAGGTAGGAGAGGTACACAAAGAGGCACGAGAGGTACAGAAAGAGGCAGGAGGGGTGCAGAAATAAGGAAGAGAAGTGCAGAGAGAAGCAACAGAGGTGCTGAAAGAGGCAAGAGAGGTGCAGAAACAGGCAGGAAAGGTGAAGAAAGAGGGAACAAGGGTGCAGAAAGAGGGAAGAGGGATACAGAAATTTGCAAAAGAGGTGCAGAAAGAAGCAAGAGCAGTGCAGAAAGAACCAACAGAGGTGCAGAAAGAGGCAATAGGGGTACAGAAAGATGCAATAGAAGTGCAGAAAGAAGCAAAAGAGGTGCACAAAGAGGCAAGAGGACTGCAGAAAAGGCGAGAGGTGCTGAAAGAGGAAGGAGAAGTGCACAAAGAGGCAAGAGGGGTACACAAAGAGGCAATAGGGGTGCAGAAGGAAGCAAGAGAAGTGCAGAAAGAAGCAACAGAGGTACTGAAAGAGGCAAGAGGCATGCAGAAAGAGGCAAGAGGAGTGCAGAAAGAAGCAACAGAGATGCAGAAAGAGGCAAGAGAAGTGCAGAAACAGGCAAGAAAGGTGCAGAAAGAGGGAACAGTGTTGCAGAAAGAGGCAAGAGGGATACATAAATTTGCAAACGAGATGCAGAAAGAAGCAAGAGCAGTGCAGAAAGAACCAACAGAGGTGCAGAAAGAGGCAAGAGGGGTGCAGAAAGAGGTAGGAGAGGTGCACAAAGAGGCAAGAGGGGTACAGAAAGAGGCAAGAGGGGTGCAGAAAGAAGGAAGAGAAGTGCAGAAAGAAGCAACAGAGGTGCTGAAAGAGACAAGAAGGGTGCAGAAAGAGGCAAGAGAAGTGCATAAAGTAGCAACAGAGTTGCAGAAAGAGGCAATAGATGTGCAGAAAGAGGCAAGAGAGATGCAGAAAGAAGCAAGTGAGGTGCAGAAAAAGGCAAGAGAGGTGCAAAAAGAAGAGATTGAGGTTCAGAAAGAGGCAAGAGAAGTGCAGAAAGTGGCAAGTGAGGTGCAGAAAGAGGCAAGAGAGGTATAGAAGGAGGCAAGATAAGTGGAGAAAGAGGCAAGAGAGCTGCAGAAAGAGGCTCGAGAGGAACAGAAAGAGGCTCGAGAAGTGCAGAAAGAGGCAAGAGAAGTGCAGAAAGAGGCAAGAGAGGTACAGAAAGAGGCAAGGGAAGTGCAGAAACAGGCAAGAGAAATGCACAAAGAGGCAAGAGAAGAGATGAAAGAGGCAAGAGAGGTGTAGAAAGAAGAAAGAGAAGCGCAGAAATTTGCAAAAGACGTGCAGAAAGAAGCAAGAGCACTGCAGAAAGACCCAATAGAGGTGGAGAAATAGGCAAGAGGGGTACAGAAAGAGGCAGGAAAAGTGAAGAAAGAAGCAAAAGAGGTACAGAAAGAGGCAATAGTACTGCAGAAAACGGCAAGAGAGGTGCAGAAAGAAGCAGGAGAGGTGCACAAAGGCGCAAAAGGGGTACAGAAGAGGCAAGAGGGTGCAGAAAGAAGCAAGAGAAGTGCAGAAATAAGCAAGAGAGGTGGATAAATAGGGAAGAAGGGTGCAGAAAGAGGCATGAGGGATGCACATATTTGCAAAAGAGGTGCAGAAAGAAGCAAGATCAGTGCAGAAAGAACCAACAGAGGTGCTGAAAGAGGCATGAAGTGTGCAGAAAGAGCAAGAGAAGTGCAGAAAGAAGCAACAGAGGTACAGAAAGAGGCAAGAGAGGTGCAGAAACAGGAAGGAAAGGTGCAGAAAGAGGGAACAGGGGTGCAGAAAGAGGCAAGAGGGATACAGAAATTTGCAAAAGAGGTGCAGAAAGAAGCAAGAGCAGTGCAGAAAGAACCAACAGAGGTGCAGAAAGAGGCAAGAGGGGTACAGAAAGAGGCAAGAGAAGTGCAGAGAGAAGCAAAAGAGGTGCAGAAAGAGGCAAGAGAACTGCACAAAACGCAAGAGAGGTGCATAAAGAGGAAGGAGAAGTGCACAAAGAGGCAAGAGGGGTACAGGGGTGCAGAAAGAGGGAGAGGGTGCAGGAAGAGGCAAGAGGGGTGCAGAAAGAAGCAAGTGAGAGGCAGAAAGAGGCAACAGAGGTGCAGAAAGACGCAAGAGCTGTGCAGAAAGAAACAAGGGAAGAGCAGAAAGAGGCAAGAGAATTGTGAAAACAAGCAACAGAGGGGTAGAAAGAAGCAAGAGAAGTACAGAAAGAGAAAGGTGAGGTACAGAAAGAAGCAAGAGCAGTGCAGACAGAACCAACAGAGGTACAAAAAGAGGCAAGAGGGGTGCAGAAAGAGGTAGGACAGGTGCACAAAGAGGCAAGAGAGGCACAGAAAGATGCAGGAGGGGTGCAGAAATAAGGAAGAGAAGTGCAGAAAGAGGCAAGAGAATTGTAGAAAGAAACAACAGAGGTGTAGAAAGAAGCAAGAGAAGTGCAGAAAGAGGCAAGTGAGGTGCAGAAAGAAGCAAGACCAGTGCAGAAAGAAAGAACCAACAGAGGTGTAAAAAGACGCAAGAGGGGTGCAGAATAAGGTAGGAGAGGTGCACAAAGAGGCAAGAGAGGTACAGAAAGAGGCAGGAGGGGTACAGAAATACGGAAGAAAAGTGCAGAGAGAAGGAACGGAGGTGCTGAAAGAGGCACAAAGGGTGCAGAAAGAGCAAGAGAAGTGCATAAAGAAGCAACAGAGGTACAGAAAGAGGCAAGAGAGGTGCAGAAACAGGCAGGAAAGGTGCAGAAAGAGGGAACAGGGGTGCAGAAAGAGGCAAGAGGGATACAGAAATTTGCAAAAGAGGTGCAGAAAGAAGCAAGAGCAGTGCAGAAAGAACCAACAGAGGTGCAGAAAGAGGCAATAGGGGTACAGAATGAGGCAATAGAAGTGGAGAAAGAAGCAAAAGAGTCAAGAGGACTGCAGAAAAAGGCAAGAGAGGTGCAGAAAGAGTCAGGAGAAGTGCACAAAGAGGCTAGAGGGGTACAGAAAGAGGCAAGAGGGGTGCAGAAGGAAGCAAGAGAAGTGCAGAAAGAAGCAACAGAGGTACTGAAAGAGGCAAGAGGCATGCAGAAAGAGGCAAGAGGAGTACAGAAAGAAGCAACAGAGATGCAGAAAGAGACAAGAGAGATGCAGATACAGGCAGGAAAGGTGCAGAAAGAGGGAACAGGGGTGCAGAAAGAGGCAAGAGGGATACAGAAATTTGCAAAAAGGTGCAGAAAGAAGCAAAAGCAGTGCAGAAAGAACCAACAGAGGTGCAGAAAGAGGCAAGAGGGGTACAGAAAGAGGTAGGAGAGGTGCACAAAGAGGCAAGTGGGGTACAGAAAGAGGGGTGCAGAAAGAAGGAAGAGAAGTGCAGAAATAAGCAACAGAGGTGCTGAAAAAGACAAGAAGGGTGCAGAAAGAGGCAAGAGAAGTGCATAAAGAAGCAACAGATTTGCAGAAAGAGGCAATAGAGGTGCAGAAAGAGGCAAGAGAGATGCAGAAAGTATCAAGTGAGGTTCAGAAAAAGGCAACAGAGGTGCAGAAAGAAGAGAGTGAGGTTCAGAAAGAGGCAAGAGAAGTGCAGAAAGTGGCAAGTGAGGTGCAGAAAGAGGCAAGAGAGGGATAGAAAGAGGCAAGATAAGTGGAGAAAGAGGCAAGAGAAGTGCAGAAAAAGGCACTTGAGCTGCGGAAAGAGGCTCGAGAGGAACAGAAAGAGGCTCGAGAAGTGCAGAAAGAGGCAAGAGGGATACATAAATTTGCAAACGAGATGCAGAAAGAAGCAAGAGCAGTGCAGAAAGAACCAACAGAGGTGCAGAAAGAGGCAAGAGGGGTGCAGAAAGAGGTAGGAGAGGTGCACAAAGAGGCAAGAGGGGTACAGAAAGAGGCAAGAGGGGTGCAGAAAGAAGGAAGAGAAGTGCAGAAAGAAGCAACAGAGGTGCTGAAAGAGACAAGAAGGGTGCAGAAAGAGGCAAGAGAAGTGCATAAAGTAGCAACAGAGTTGCAGAAAGAGGCAATAGATGTGCAGAAAGAGGCAAGAGAGATGCAGAAAGAAGCAAGTGAGGTGCAGAAAAAGGCAAGAGAGGTGCAAAAAGAAGAGATTGAGGTTCAGAAAGAGGCAAGAGAAGTGCAGAAAGTGGCAAGTGAGGTGCAGAAAGAGGCAAGAGAGGTATAGAAGGAGGCAAGATAAGTGGAGAAAGAGGCAAGAGAGCTGCAGAAAGAGGCTCGAGAGGAACAGAAAGAGGCTCGAGAAGTGCAGAAAGAGGCAAGAGAAGTGCAGAAAGAGGCAAGAGAGGTACAGAAAGAGGCAAGGGAAGTGCAGAAACAGGCAAGAGAAATGCACAAAGAGGCAAGAGAAGAGCTGAAAGAGGCAAGAGAGGTGTAGAAAGAAGAAAGAGAAGTGCAGAAATTTGCAAAAGACGTGCAGAAAGAAGCAAGAGCACTGCAGAAAGAACCAATAGAGGTGGAGAAAGAGGCAAGAGGGGTACAGAAAGAGGCAGGAAAAGTGAAGAAAGAAGCAAAAGAGGTACAGAAAGAGGCAATAGTACTGCAGAAAACGGCAAGAGAGGTGCAGAAAGAACAGGAGAGGTGCACAAAGGCGCAAAAGGGGTACAGAAGAGGCAAGAGGGGTGCAGAAAGAAGCAAGAGAAGTGCAGAAATAAGCAAGAGAGGTGGATAAATAGGGAAGAAGGGTGCAGAAAGAGGCATGAGGGATGCACATATTTGCAAAAGAGGTGCAGAAAGAAGCAAGATCAGTGCAGAAAGAACCAACAGAGGTGCTGAAAGAGGCATGAAGTGTGCAGAAAGAGCAAGAGAAGTGCAGAAAGAAGCAACAGAGGTACAGAAAGAGGCAAGAGAGGTGCAGAAACAGGAAGGAAAGGTGCAGAAAGAGGGAACAGGGGTGCAGAAAGAGGCAAGAGGGATACAGAAATGTGCAAAAGAGGTGCAGAAAGAAGCAAGAGCAGTGCAGAAAGAACCAACAGAGGTGCAGAAAGAGGCAAGAGGGGTACAGAAAGAGGCAAGAGAAGTGCAGAGAGAAGCAAAAGAGGTGCAGAAAGAGGCAAGAGAACTGCAGAAAAATGCAAGAGAGGTGCATAAAGAGGAAGGAGAAGTGCACAAAGAGGCAAGAGGGGTACAGGGGTGCAGAAAGAGGGGAGAGGGTGCAGGAAGAGGCAAGAGGGGTGCAGAAAGAAGCAAGTGAGAGGCAGAAAGAGGCAACAGAGGTGCAGAAAGACGCAAGAGCTGTGCAGAAAGAAACAAGGGAAGAGCAGAAAGAGGCAAGAGAATTGTGAAAAGAAGCAACAGAGGGGTAGAAAGAAGCAAGAGAAGTACAGAAAGAGAAAGGTGAGGTACAGAAAGAAGCAAGAGCAGTGCAGACAGAACCAACAGAGGTACAAAAAGAGGCAAGAGGGGTGCAGAAAGAGGTAGGACAGGTGCACAAAGAGGCAAGAGAGGCACAGAAAGATGCAGGAGGGGTGCAGAAAGAAGGAAGAGAAGTGCAGAAAGAGGCAAGAGAATTGTAGAAAGAAACAACAGAGGTGTAGAAAGAAGCAAGAGAAGTGCAGAAAGAGGCAAGTGAGGTGCAGAAAGAAGCAAGACCAGTGCAGAAAGAAAGAACCAACAGAGGTGTAAAAAGACGCAAGAGGGGTGCAGAATAAGGTAGGAGAGGTGCACAAAGAGGCAAGAGAGGTACAGAAAGAGGCAGGAGGGGTACAGAAATACGGAAGAAAAGTGCAGAGAGAAGGAACGGAGGTGCTGAAAGAGGCACAAAGGGTGCAGAAAGAGCAAGAGAAGTGCATAAAGAAGCAACAGAGGTACAGAAAGAGGCAAGAGAGGTGCAGAAACAGGCAGGAAAGGTGCAGAAAGAGGGAACAGGGGTGCAGAAAGAGGCAAGAGGGATACAGAAATTTGCAAAAGAGGTGCAGAAAGAAGCAAGAGCAGTGCAGAAAGAACCAACAGAGGTGCAGAAAGAGGCAATAGGGGTACAGAATGAGGCAATAGAAGTGGAGAAAGAAGCAAAAGAGTCAAGAGGACTGCAGAAAAAGGCAAGAGAGGTGCAGAAAGAGTCAGGAGAAGTGCACAAAGAGGCTAGAGGGGTACAGAAAGAGGCAAGAGGGGTGCAGAAGGAAGCAAGAGAAGTGCAGAAAGAAGCAACAGAGGTACTGAAAGAGGCAAGAGGCATGCAGAAAGAGGCAAGAGGAGTACAGAAAGAAGCAACAGAGATGCAGAAAGAGGCAAGAGAGATGCAGATACAGGCAGGAAAGGTGCAGAAAGAGGGAACAGGGGTGCAGAAAGAGGCAAGAGGGATACAGAAATTTGCAAAAAGGTGCAGAAAGAAGCAAAAGCAGTGCAGAAAGAACCAACAGAGGTGCAGAAAGAGGCAAGAGGGGTACAGAAAGAGGTAGGAGAGGTGCACAAAGAGGCAAGTGGGGTACAGAAAGAGGCAAGAGGGTGCAGAAAGAAGGAAGAGAAGTGCAGAAATAAGCAACAGAGGTGCTGAAAAAGACAAGAAGGGTGCAGAAAGAGGCAAGAGAAGTGCATAAAGAAGCAACAGATTTGCAGAAAGAGGCAATAGAGGTGCAGAAAGAGGCAAGAGAGATGCAGAAAGTATCAAGTGAGGTTCAGAAAAAGGCAACAGAGGTGCAGAAAGAAGAGAGTGAGGTTCAGAAAGAGGCAAGAGAAGTGCAGAAAGTGGCAAGTGAGGTGCAGAAAGAGGCAAGAGAGGGATAGAAAGAGGCAAGATAAGTGGAGAAAGAGGCAAGAGAAGTGCAGAAAAAGGCACTTGAGCTGCGGAAAGAGGCTCGAGAGGAACAGAAAGAGGCTCGAGAAGTGCAGAAAGAGGCAAGAGAAGTGCAGAAAGAGGCAAGAGAGGTGCAGAAGGAAGAGAGTGAGGCGCAGAGAGAGGCAAGGGAGGTGCAGAAAGAGGCAAGAGAGGTACAGAAAGAGGCAAGGGAAGTGCAGAAACAGGCAAGAGAAATGCACAAAGAGGCAAGAGAGGAGCAGGAAGAGGCAAGAGAGGTGTAGAAAGAAGACAGAGAAGTGCAGACATTTGCAAAAGAGGTGCAGAAAGAAGCAAGAGCAGTGCAGAAAGAACCAACAGAGGTGCAGAAAGAGGCAAGAGGGGTACAGAAAGAGGCAAGAGAAGTGCAGAAAGAAGCAAAAGAGGTGCATAAAGAGGCAATAGAACTGCAGAAAAAGGCAAGAGAGGTGCAGAAAGAGGAAGGAGAAGTGCAGAAAGAGGCAAGAGGGGTACAGAAAGAGGCAAGAGAGGTGCAGAAAGAGGAGAGAGGGGTGCAGAAAGAGGCAAGAGGGATGCAGAAAGAAGCAAGTGAGGTACAAGGATGAGGCAACCGAGGTGCAGAAAGACACAAGAGCGGTGCAGAAAGAAACAAGGGAAGAGCAGAAAGAGGCAAGAGAATTGTGAAAAGCAACAGAGGGGTAGAAAGAAGCAAGAGAAGTACAGAAAGAAGAAGTTGAGGTGCAGAAAGAAGCAAGAGCAGTGCAGAAAGAACCAACAGAGGTGCAAAAAGTGGCAAGAGGGGTGCAGAAAGAGGTCGGACAGGTGCACAAAGAGGCAAGAGAGGTACAGAAAGATGTAGGAGGGGTGCAGAAAGAAGGAATAGAAGTGCAGAAAGAGGCAAGAGAATTGCTGAAAGAAGCAACAGAGGTGTAGAAAGAAGCAAGAGAAGTGCAGAAAGAGGCAACTGAGGTGCAGAAAGAAGCAAGAGCAGTGCAGAAAGAAAGAACCAACAGTGGTGCAAAAAGAGGCAAGAGGGGTACAGAAAAAGGTAGGAGAGGTACACAAAGAGGCAAGAGAGGTACAGAAAGGGGCAGGAGGGGTGCAGAAATACAGAAGAGAAGTGCAGAGAGAAGCAACAGAGGTGCTGAAAGAGGCACAAAGGGTGCAGAAAGAGCAAGAGAAGTGCAGAAAGAAGCAACAGAGTTACAGAAAGAGGCAAGGGAGGTGCAGAAACAGGCAGGAAAGGTGCAGAAAGAGGGAACAGGGATGCAGAAAGAGGCAAGAGGGATACAGAAATTTGCAAAAGAGGTGCAGAAAGAAGCAAGAGCAGTGCAGAAAGAACCAACAGAGGTGCAGAAAGAGGCAATAGGGGTACAGAATGAGGGAATAGAAGTGCAGAAAGAAGCAAAAGAGGTACAGAAAGAGGCGAGAGGACTGCAGAAAAAGGTAAGAGAGGTGCAGAAAGAGGAAGGAGAAGTGAACAAAGAGGCAAGAGGGGTACAGAAAGAGGCAAGAGGGGTGCAGAAGGAAGCAAGAGAAGTGCAGAAAGAAGTAGCAGAGCTGCAGAAAGAGGCAAGAGAGGTGCAGAAACAGGCAGGAAAGGTGCAGAAAGAGGGAACAGGGATGCAGAAAGAGGCAAGAGGGATACAGAAATTTGCAAAAGAGGTGCAGAAAGAAGCAAGAGCAGTACAGAAAGAACCAACAGAGGTGCAGAAAGAGGCAAGAGGGGTGCAGAAAGAGGTAGGAGAGGTGCACAAAGAGGCAAGAGGGGTGCAGAAAGAAGGAAGAGAAGTGCAGAAAGAAGCAACAGAGGTGCTGAAGGAGACAAGAAGGGTGCAGAAAGAGGCAAGAGAAGTTCATAAAGAAGCAATAGAGTTGCAGAAAGAGGCAATAGAGGTGCAGAAAGAGGCAAGAGAGATGCAGAAAGAAGCAAGTGAGGTGCAGAAAAATGCAAGAGAGGTGCAGAAAGAAGAGAGTGAGGTTCAGAAAGAGGCAAGAGAAGTGCAGAAAGTGGCAACTGAGGTGCAGAAAGAGGCAAGAGAGGGATAGAAAGAGGCAAGATAAGTGGAGAAAGAGGCAAGAGTACTGCAGAAAAAGGCACTTGAGCATCGGAAAGAGGCTCGAGAGGAACAGAAAGAGGCTCGAGAAGTGCAGAAAGAGGCAAGAGAAGTGCAAAAAGAGGCAAGAGAGGTGCAGAAGGAAGAGAGTGAGGTGCAGAGAGAGGCATGGGAGGTGCAGAAAGAGGCAAGAGAGGTACAGAAAGAGGCAAGGAAAGTGCAGAAACAGGCAAGAGAAATGCACAAAGAGGCAAGAGAGGGTCATCAAGAGGCAAGAGAGGTGAAGAAAGAAGAAAGAGAAGTGCAGAAATTTGCAAAAGAAGTAAGAGCAGTGCAGAAAGAACCAACAGAGGTGGAGAAAGAGGCAAGAGGGGTACAGAAAGAGGCAGGAAAAGTGCAGAAAGAAGCAAAAGAGGTACAGAAAGAGGCAGTAGAACTGCAGAACATGGCAAGAGTGGTGCAGAAAGAGGCAGGAGAGGTGCACAAAGACGCAAAAAGGGGTACAGAAGAGGCAAGAGGGGTGCAGAAAGAAGCAAGAGAAGTGCAGAAATAAGTAAGAGAGGTGGAGAAATAGGGAAGAAGGGTGCAGAAAGAGGCATGAGGGATGCACATATTTGCAAAAGAGGTGCAGAAAGAAGCAAGATCAGTGCAGAAAGAATGAACAGAGGTGCTAAAAGAGGCAAGAGGGGTGCAGAAAGAGGTAGGAGAGGTGCACAAAGAGCAAGAGGGGTACAGAAAGAGGCAGGAGGGGTGCAGAAAGAAGGAAGAGAAGTGCAGGAAGAAGCAACAGAGGTGCTGAAAGAGGCGTGAAGGGTGCAGAAAGAGGCGAGAGAAGTGCAGAAGGAAACAACAGAGGTACAGAAAGGCAAGAGAGGTACAGAAACAGACAGGAAAGGTGCAGAAAGAGGGAACAGGGGTGCAGAAAGAGGCAAGAGAATTGCAAAAAGAAGCAAAAGAGGGGTAGAAAGAAGCAAGAGAAGTGCAGAAAGAGGTAAATGAGGTGCAGAAAGAAGCAAGAGCAGAGCGGAAAGAACCAACAGAGGTTCAAAAAGAGGCAAGAGGGGTGCAGAAAAAGGTAGGAGAGGTGCACAAAGAGGCAAGAGAGGTTCAGAAAGAGGCAGGAGGGGTGCAGAAATAAGAAAGAGAAGTTCAAAGAGAAGCAACAGAGGTGCTGAAAAAGGCGCGAAGGGTGCCAAAAGAGCAAGAGAAGTGCAGAAAGAAGCAACAGAGGTACAGAAAGAGGCAAGAGAGGTGCAGAAACAGGAAGGAAAGGTGCAGAAAGAGGGAACAGGGGTGCAGAAAGAGGCAAGAGGGATACAGAAATTTGCAAAAGAAGTGCAGAAAGAAGCAAGAGCAGTGCAGAAAGAACCAACAGAGGTGCAGAAAGAGGCAAGAAGGGTACAGAAGGAGGCAAGACAAGTGCAGAAAGAAGCAAAAGAGGTGCAGAAAGAGGGGAGAGGGGTACAGAAAGAGGCAAGAGGGGTGCAGAAAGAAGCAAGTGAGGTGCAGAAAGAGGCGACAGAGGTGCAGAAAGACGCAAGAGCGGTGCAGAAAGAAACAAGGGAAGAGCGGAAAGAGGCAATAGAATTGTGAAAAAAAGCAACAGAGGGGTAGAAAGAAGCAAGAGAAGTGCAGAAAGAGAAAGGTGAGGTGCAGAAAGAAGCAAGAGCAGTGCAGAAAGAACCAACAGAGGTGCAAAAAGAGGCAAGAGGGGTGCAGAAAGAGGTAGGACAGGTGCAGAAAGAGGCAAGAGAGGTACAGAACGATGCAGGAGGGGTGCAGAAAGAAGGAAGAGAAGTGCAGAAAGAGGCAAGAGAATTACTGAAAGAAGCAACAGAGGTGTAGAAAGAAGCAACAGTGGTGTAGAAAGAAGCAAGAGAAGTGCAGAAAGAGGCAAGTGAGGTTCAAAAAGAGGCAAGAGCAGTGCAGAAAGAAAGAACCAACAGAGGTGCAAAAAGAGGCAAGAGGGGTGCAGCAAAAAGGTAGGAGAGGTACACAAAGAGGCAAGAGAGGTACAGAAAGAGGCAGGAGGGGTGCAGAAATAAGGAAGAGAAGTGCAGAGAGAAGCAACAGAGGTGCTGAAAGAGGCAAGAGGCATGCAGAAAGAGGCAAGAGGAGTACAGAAAGAAGCAACAGAGATGCAGAAAGAGGCAAGAGAGATGCAGATACAGGCAGGAAAGGTGCAGAAAGAGGGAACAGGGGTGCAGAAAGAGGCAAGAGGGATACATAAATTTGCAAAAAGGTGCAGAAAGAAGCAAAAGCAGTGCAGAAAGAACCAACAGAGGTGCAGAAAGAGGCAAGAGGAGTGCAGAAAGAGGTAGGAGAGGTGCACAAAGAGGCAAGAGGGGTACAGAAAGAGGCAAGAGGAGTGCAGAAAGAAGGAAGAGAAGTGCAGAAATAAGCAACAGAGGTGCTGAAAAAGACAAGAAGGGTGCAGAAAGAGGCAAGAGAAGTGCATAAAGAAGCAACAGAGTTGCAGAAAGAGGCAATAGAGGTGCAGAAAGTATCAAGTGAGGTTCAGAAAAAGGCAACAGAGGTGCAGAAAGAAGAGAGTGAGGTTCAGAAAGAGGCAAGAGAAGTGCAGAAAGTGGCAAGTGAGGTGCAGAAAGAGGCAAGAGAGGGATAGAAAGAGGCAAGATAAGTGGAGAAAGAGGCAAGTGAAGTGCAGAAAAAGGCACTTGAGCTGCGGAAAGAGGCTCGAGAGGAACAGAAAGAGGCTCGAGAATTGCAGAAAGAGGCAAGAGAAGTGCAGAAAGAGGCAAGAGAGGTGCAGAAGGAAGAGAGTGAGGCACAGAGAGAGGCAAGGGAGGTGCAGAAAGAGGCAAGAGAGGTACAGAAAGAGGGAAGTGCAGTAACAGGCAAGAGAAATGCACAAAGAGGCAAGAGAGGAGCAGAAAGAGGCAAGAGAGATGTAGAAAGAAGAAAGAGAAGTGCAGAAATTTGCAAAAGAGGTGCAGAAAGAAGCAAGAGCAGTGCAGAAAGAACCAACAGAGGTGCAGAAAGAGGCAAGAGGGGTACAGAAAGAGGCAAGAGAAGTGCAGAAAGAAGCAAAAGAGGTGCAGAAAGAGGCAATAGAACTGCAGAAAAAGGCAAGAGAGGTGCAGAAAGAGGAAGGAGAAGTGCAGAAAGAGGCAAGAGGGGTACAGAAAGAGGCAAGAGGGGTGCAGAAAGAGGGGAGAGGGGTGTAGAAAGAGGCAAGAGGGATGCAGAAAGAAGCAAGTGAGGTACAAGGATGAGGCAACAGAGGTGCAGAAAGACACAAGAGCGGTGAAGAAAGAAACAAGGGAAGAGCAGAATGAGGCAAGAGAATTGTGAAAAGCAACAGAGGGGTAGAAAGAAGCAAGAGAAGTACAGAAAGAAGAAGTTGAGGTGCAGAAAGAAGCAAGAGCAGTGCAGAAAGAACCAACAGGTGCAAACAGTGGCAAGAGGGGTGCAGAAAGAGGTAGGACAGGTGCACAAAGAGGCAAGGGAGGTATAGAAAGATGTAGGAGGGGTACAGAAAGAAGGAAGAGAAGTGCAGCAAGAGGCAAGGGAATTGCTGAAAGAAGCAACAGAGGTGTAGAAAGAAGCAAGAGAAGTGCAGAAAGAGGCAACTGAGGTTCAGAAAGAAGCAAGAGCAGTGCAGAAAGAAAGAACCAACAGTGGTGCAAAAAGAGGCAAGAGGGGTACAGAAAAAGGTAGGAGAGGTACACAAAGAGGCAAGAGAGGTACATAAAGAGGCAGGAGGGGTGCAGAAATACGGAAGAGAAGTGCAGAGAGAAGCAACAGAGCTGCTGAAAGAGGCACAAAGGGTGCAGAAAGAGCAAGAGAAGTGCAGAAAGAAGCAACAGAGTTACAGAAAGAGGCAAGGGAGGTGCAGAAACAGGCAGGAAAGGTGCAGAAAGAGGGAACAGGGATGCAGAAAGAGGCAAGAGGGATACAGAAATTTGCAAAAGAGGTGCAGAAAGAAGCAAGAGCAGTGCAGAAAGAACCAACAGAGGTGCAGAAAGAGGCAATAGGGGTACAGAATGAGGCAATAGAAGTGCAGAAAGAAGCAAAAGAGGTACAGAAAGAGGTGAGAGGACTGCAGAAAAAGGTAAGAGAGGTGCAGAAAGAGGAAGGAGAAGTGCAAAAAGAGGCAAGAGGGGTACAGAAAGAGGCAAGAGGGGTGCAGAAGGAAGCAAGAGAAATGCAGAAAGAAGCAACAGAGGTAATGAAAGAGGCATGAAGAAAGAGGCAAGAGGAGTGCAGAAAGAAGCAGCAGAGATGCAGAAAGAGGCAAGAGAGGTGCAGAAAGAGGGAACAGGGGTGCAGAAAGAGGCAAGAGGGATACAGAAATTTGCAAAAGAGGTGCAGAAAGAAGCAAGAGCAGTACAGAAAGAACCAACAGAGGTGCAGAAAGAGGCAAGAGGGGTGCAGAAAGAGGTAGTAGAGGTGCACAAAGAGGCAAGAGGGGTGCAGAAAGAAGGAAGAGAAGTGCAGAAAGAAGCGACAGAGGTGCTGAAAGAGACAAGAAGGGTGCAGAAAGAGGCAAGAGAAGTACATAAAGAAGCAATAGAGTTGCAGAAAGAGGCAATAGAGGTGCAGAAAGAGGCAAGAGAGATGCAGAAAGAAGCAAGTGAGGTGCAGAAAAAGGCAAGAGAGGTGCAGAAAGAAGAGAGTGAGGTTCAGAAAGAGGCAAGAGAAGTGCAGAAAGTGGCAAGTGAGGTGCAGAAAGAGGCAAGAGGGATAGAAAGAGGCAAGATAAGTGGAGAAAGAGGCAAGAGAAGTGCAGAAAAAGGCACTTGAGCTGCGGAAAGAGGCTCGAGAGGAACAGAAAGAGGCTTGAGAAGTGCAGAAAGAGGCAAGAGAAGTGCAGAAAGAGGCAAGAGAGGTGCAGAAGGAAGAGAGTGAGGTGCAGAGAGAGGCAAGGGAGGTGCAGAAAGAGGCAAGAGAGGTACAGAAAGAGGCAAGGGAAGTGCAGAAACAGGCAAGAGAAATGCACAAAGAGGCAAGAGAGGGGCATCAAGAGGCAAGAGAGGTGAAGAAAGAAGAAAGAGAAGTGCAGAAATTTGCAAAAGAGGTGCAGAAAGAAGTAAGAGCAGTGCAGAAAGAACCAACAGAGGTAGAGAAAGAGGCAAGAGGGGTACAGAAAGAGGCAGGAAAAGTGCAGAAAGAAGCAAAAGAGGTACAGAAAGAGGCAATAGAACTGCAGAACACTGCAAGAGTGGTTCAGAAAGAGGCAGGAGAGGTGCACAAAGACGCAAAAAGGGGTACAGAAGAGGCAAGAGGGGTGCAGAAAGAAGCAAGAGAAGTGCAGAAATAAGCAAGAGAGGTGGAGAAATAGGGAAGAAGGGTGCAGAAAGAGGCATGAGGGATGCACATATTTGCAAAAGAGGTGAAGAAAGAATCAAGATCAGTGCAGAAAGAACCAAGAGAGGTGCTAAAAGAGGCAAGAGGGGTGCAGAAAGAGGTAGGAGAGGTGCACAAAGAGAAAGAGGGGTACAGAAAGAGGCAGGAGGGGTGCAGAAAGAAGGAAGAGAAGTGCAGAAAGAAGCAACAGAGGTGCTGAAAGAGGCGTGAAGGGTACAGAAAGAGACGAGAGAAGTGCAGAAGGAAACAACAGAGGTACAGAAAGGCAAGAGAGGTACAGAAACAGACAGGAAAGGTGCAGAAAGAGGGATCAGGGGTGCAGAAAGAGGCAAGAGAATTGCAAAAAGAAGCAAAAGAGGGGTAGAAAGAAGCAAGAGAAGTGCAGAAAGAGGCAAGTGAGGTGCAGAAAGAAGCAAGAGCAGAGCAGAAAGAACCAACAGAGGTTAAAAAAAAGGCAAGAGGGGTGCAGAAAAAGGTAGGAGAGGTGCACAAAGAGGCAAGAGAGGTTCAGAAAGAGGCAGGAGGGGTGCAGAAATAAGGAAGAGAAGTTCAAAGAGAAGCAACAGAGGTGCTGAAAAAGGCGCGAAGGGTGCCGAAAGAGCAAGAGAAGTGCAGAAAGAAGCAACAGAGGTACAGAAAGAGGCAAGAGAGGTGCAAAAACAGGAAGGAAAGGTGCAGAAAGAGGGAACAGGGGTGCAGAAAGGGGCAAGAGGGATACAGAAATTTGCAAAAGAGGTGTAGAAAGAAGCAAGAGCAGTGCAGAAAGAACCAAATAGAGGTGTAGAAAGAAGCAAGAGGGTGTACCCCTGTACGAAAGAGGCAAGAGAAGTGCAGAAAGAAGCAAAAGAGGTGCAGAAAGAGGCAAGAGAACTGCAGAAAAAGGCAAGAGAGGTGCAGAAAGAGGAAGGAGAAGTGCACAAAGAGGCAAGCGGGGTACAGAAAGAGGCAAGAGGGGTGCAGAAAGAGGTGAGAGGGGTGCAGAAAGAGGCAAGAGGGGTGCAGAAAGAAGCAAGTGAGGTGCAGAAAGAGGCAAGAGCGGTGCAGAAAGAAACAAGGGAAGAGCAGAAAGAGGCAAGAGAATTGTGATAAGAAGCAACAGATGGGTAGAAAGAAGCAAGAGAAGTGCAGAAAGAGGAAGGTGAGGTGCAGATAGAAGCAAGAGCAGTGCAGAAAGAACCAACAGAGGTGCAAAAAGAGGCAAGAGGGGTGCAGAAAGAGGTAGGACAGGTGCACAAAGAGGCAAGAGAGGCACAGAAAGATGCAGGAGGGGTGCA
Organism: Calotriton arnoldi; assembly: GCA_963921515.1. NCBI lineage: Eukaryota > Metazoa > Chordata > Amphibia > Caudata > Salamandridae > Calotriton > Calotriton arnoldi. The sequence continues at coordinate 707,273 of CAWUFW010009112.1, forward strand.
GAAAGAAGGAAGAGAAGTGCAGAAAGAGGCAAGAGAATTGCTGAAAGAAGCAACAGAGGTGTAGAAAGAAGCAAGAGAAGTGCAGAAAGAGGCAAATGAGGTGCAAAAAGAAGCAAGAGCAGTGCAGAAAGAAAGAACCAACAGAGGTGCAAAAAGAGGCAAGAGGGGTGCAGCAAAAAGGTAGGAGAGGTGCACAAAGAGGCAAGAGAGGTACAGAAAGAGGCAGGAGGGGTGCAGAAATAAGGAAGAGAAGTTCAAAGAGAAGCAACAGAGGTGCTGAAAAAGGTACGAAGGGTGCCGAAAGAGCAAGAGAAGTTCAGAAAGAAGCAACAGAAGTGCAGAAAGAGGCAAGTGAGGTACAGAAAGAAGCAAGAGCAGAGCGGAAAGAACCAACAGAGGTGCAAAAAGAGGCAAGAGGGGTGCAGAAAATGGTAGGAGAGGTGCACAAAGAGGCAAGAGAGGTTCAGAAAGAGGCAGGAGGGGTGCAGAAATAAGGAAGAGAAGTTCAAAGAGAAGCAACAGAGGTGCTGAAAACGGCGCGAAGGGTGCCGAAAGAGCAAGAGAAGTGCAGAAAGAAGCAACAGAGGTACATAAAGAGGCAAGAGAGGTACAGAAAGAGGAAGGAAAGGTGTAGAAAGAGGGAACAGGGGTGCAGAAAGAGGCAAGAGGGATACAGAAATTTGCAAAAGAGGTGCAGAAAGAAGCAAGAGCAGTGCAGAAAGAACCAACAGAGGTGCAGAAAGAGGCAAGAGTGGTACAGAAAGAGGCAAGAGAAGTGCAGAAAGAAGTAAAAGAGGTGCAGAAAGAGGGGAGAGGGGTACAGAAAGAGGCAAGAGCGGTGCAGAAAGAAACAAGGGAAGACCGGAAAGAGGCAAGAGAATTGTGAAAAGAAGCAACAGAGGGGTAGAAAGAAGCAAGAGAAGTGCAGAAAGAGGAATGTGAGGTGCAGAAAGAAGCAAGAGCAGTGCAGAAAGAACCAACAGAGGTGCAAAAAGAGGCAAGAGGGGTGCAGAAAGAGGTAGGACAGGTGCACAAAGAGGCAAGAGAGGTACAGAAAGATGCAGGAGGGGTGCAGAAAGAAGGAAGAGAAGTGCAGAAAGAGGCAAAAGAATTGCTGAAAGAAGCAACAGAGGTGTAGAAAGAAGCAAGAGAAGTGCAGAAAGAGGCAAGTGAGGTTTAAAAAGAAGCAAGAGCGGTGCAGAAAGAAAGAACCAACAGAGGTGCAAAAAGAGGCAAGAGGGGTGCAGCAAAAAGGTAGGAGAGGTACACTAAGAGGCAAGAGAGGTACAGAAAGAGGCAGAAGGGGTGCAGAAATAAGGAAGAGAAGTGCAGAGAGAAGCAACAGAGGTGCTGAAAGAGGCACAAAGGGTGGAGAAAAAGCAAGAGAAGTGCAGAAAGAAGCAACAGAGGTACATAAAGAGGCAAGAGAGGTGCAGAAACAGGCAGGAAAGGTGCAAAAAGAGGGAACAGGGGTGCAGAAAGAGGCAAGAGGGATACAGAAATTTGCAAAAGAGGTGCAGAAAGAAGCAAGAGCAGTGCAGAAAGAACCAACAGAGGTGCAGAAAGATGCAATAGGGGTACAGAAAGATGCAATAGAAGTGCACAAAGAAGTAAAAGAGGTGCACAAAGAGGCAAGAGGACTGCATAAAAAGGCAAGAGGTGCTGAAAGAGGAAGGAGAAGTGCACAAAGAGGCAAGAGGGGTACACAAAGAGGCAAGAGGGGTACAGTAGGAAGCAAGAGAAGTGCAGAAAGAAGCAACAGAGGTACTGAAAGAGGCAAGAGGCATGCAGAAAGAGGCGAGAGGAGTGCAGAAAGAAGCAACAGAGATACAGAAAGAGGCAAGAGAGGTGCAGAAACAGGCAGGAAAGGTGATGAAAGAGGGAACAGTGGTGCAGAAAGAGGCAAGAGGGATACAGAAATTTGCAAAAGAGATGCAGATAGAAGCAAGAGCAGTGCAGAAAGAACCAACAGAGGTGCAGAAAGAGGCAAGAGGGGTGCAGAAAGAGGTAGGAGAGGTGCACAAAGGCAAGAGGGGTACAGAAAGAGGCAAGAGGGGTGCAGAAAGAAGGAAGAGAAGTGCAGAGAGAAGCAACAGAGGTGCTGAAAGAGACAAGAAGGGTGCAGAAAGAGGCAAGAGAAGTGCATAAAGTAGCAATAGAGTTGCATAAAGAGGCAATAGAGGTGCAGAAAGAGGCAAGAGAGATGCAGAAAGAAGCAAGTGAGGTGCAGAAAAAGGCAAGAGAGGTACAAAAAGAAGAGATTGAGGTTCAGAAAGAGGCAAGAGAAGTGCAGAAAGTGGCAAGTGAGGTGCAGAAAGAGGCAAGAGAGGGATAGAAGGAGGCAAGATAAGTGGAGAAAGAGGCAAGAGAAGTGCAGAAAAAGGCACTTGAGCTGCGGAAAGAGGCTCGAGAGGAACAGAAAGAGGCTCGAGAAGTGCAGAAAGAGGCAAGAGAAGTGCAGAAAGAGGCAAGAGAAGTGCAGAAAGTGGCAAGTGAGGTGCAGAAAGAGGCAAGAGAGGGATAGAAGGAGGCAAGATAAGTGGAGAAAGAGGCAAGAGAAGTGCAGAAAAAGGCACTTGAGCTGCGGAAAGAGGCTCGAGAGGAACAGAAAGAGGCTCGAGAAGTGCAGAAAGAGGCAAGAGAAGTGCAGAAAGAGGCAAGAGAGGTGCAGAAGGAAGAGAGTGAGGTGCAGAGAGAGGCAATGGAGGTGCAGAAAGAGGCAAGAGAGGTACAGAAAGAGGCAAGGGAAGTGCAGAAACAGGCAAGAGAAATGCACAAAGAGGCAAGAGAAGAGCTGAAAGAGGCAAGAGAGGTGTAGAAAGAAGAAAGAGAAGTGCAGAAATTTGCAAAAGACGTGCAGAAAGAAGCAAGAGCGGTGCAGAAAGAACCAACAGAGGTGGAGAAAGAAGCAAAAGGGGTACAGAAAGAGTCAGGAAAAGTGCTGAAAGAACCAAAAGAGGTACAGAAAGAGGCAATAGTACTGCAGAAAACGGCAAGAGAGGTGCAGAAAGAAGCAGGAGAGGTGCACAAAGGCGCAAAAGGGGTACAGAAGAGGCAAGAGGGGTGCAGAAAGAAGCAAGAGAAGTGCAGAAATAAGCAAGAGAGGTGGATAATTAGGGAAGAAGGGTGCAGAAAGAGGCATGAGGGATGCACATATTTGTAAAAGAGGTGCAGAAAGAAGCAAGATCAGTGCAGAAAGAACCAACAGAGGTGCTGAAAGAGGCATGAAGTGTGCAGAAAGAGCAAGAGAAGTGCAGAAAGAAGCAACAGAGGTACAGAAAGAGGCAAGAGAGGTGCAGAAATAGTAAGGAAAGGTGCAGAAAGAGGGAACAGGGGTGCAGAAAGAGGCAAGAGGGATACAGAAATTTGCAAAAGAGGTGCAGAAAGAAGCAAGAGCAGTGCAGAAAGAACCAACAGAGGTGCAGAAAGAGGCAAGAGGGGTACAGAAAGAGGCAAGAGAAGTGCAGAGAGAAGCAAAAGAGGTGCAGAAAGAGGCAAGAGAACTGCAGAAAAACGCAAGAGAGGTGCAGAAAGAGGAAGGAGAAGTGCACAAAGAGGCAAGAGGGGTACAGAAAGAGGCAAGAGGGGTGCAGAAAGAGGGGAGAGGGGTGCAGAAAGAGGCAAGAGGGGTGCAGAAAGAAGCAAGTGAGAGGCAGAAAGAGGCAACAGAGGTGCAGAAAGACGCAAGAGCTGTGCAGAAAGAAACAAGGGAAGAGCAGAAAGAGGCAAGAGAATTGTGAAAAGAAGCAACAGAGGGGTAGAAAGAAGCAAGAGAAGTACAGAAAGAGGAAGGTGAGGTACAGAAAGAAGCAAGAGCCGTGCAGACAGAACCAACAGAGGTACAAAAAGAGGCAAGAGGGGTGCAGAAAGAGGTAGGACAGGTGCACAAAGAGGCAAGAGAGGTACAGAAAGATGCAGGAGGGGTGCAGAAAGAAGGAAGAGAAGTGCAGAAAGAGGCAAGAGAATTGTAGAAAGAAGCAACAGAGGTGTAGAAAGAAGCAAGAGAAGTGCAGAAAGAGGCAAGTGAGGTGCAGAAAGAAGCAAGACCAGTGCAGAAAGAAAGAACCAACAGAGGTGTAAAAAGAGGCAAGAGGGGTGCAGAATAAGGTAGCAGAGGTGCACAAAGAGGCAAGAGAGGTACAGAAAGAGGCAGGAGGGGTGAAGAAATACGGAAGAAAAGTGCAGAGAGAAGCAACGGAGGTGCTGAAAGAGGCACAAAGTGTGCAGAAAGAGCAAGAGAAGTGCATAAAAAGCAACAGAGGTACAGAAAGAGGGAACAGGGGTGCAGAAAGAGGCAAGAGGGATACAGAAATTTGCAAAAGAGGTGGAGAAAGAAGCAAGACCAGTGCAGAAAGAACCAACAGAGGTGCAGAAAGAGGCAATAGGGGTACAGAATGAGACAATAGAAGTGGAGAAAGAAGCAAAAGACGCAAGAGGACTGCAGAAAAAGGCAAGAGAGGTGCAGAAAGAGTCAGGAGAAGTGCACTAAGAGGCAAGAGGGGTACAGAAAGAGGCAAGAGGGGTGCAGAAGGAAGCAAGAGAAGTGCAGAAAGAAGCAACAGAGGTACTGAAAGAGGCAAGAGGCATGCAGAAAGAGGCAAGAGGAGTACAGAAAGAAGCAACAGAGAAGCAGAAAGAGGCAAGAGAGATGCAGGTACAGGCAGAAAGGGTGCAGAAAGAGGGAACAGGGGTGCAGAAAGAGGCACGAGGGATACAGAAATTTGCAAAAAGGTGCAGAAAGAAGCAAAAGCAGTGCAGAAAGAACCAATAGAGGTGCAGAAAGAGGCAAGAGGGGTACAGAAAGAGGCAAGAGAAGTGCAGAAAGAAGCAAAAGAGGTGCAGAAAGAGGGAAGAGGGGTGCAGAAAGAGGCAAGAGGGGTGCAGAAAGAAGCAAGTGAGGTGCAGAAAGAGGCAAGAGAGGGATAGAAAGAGGTAAGATAAGTGGAGAAAGAGGCAAGAGAAGTGCAGAAAAAGGCACTTGAGCTGCAGAAAGAGGCTCGAGAGGAACAGAAAGAGGCTCGAGAAGTGCAGAAAGAGGCAAGAGAAGTGCAGAAAGAGGCAAGAGAGGTGCAGAAGGAAGAGAGTGAGGTGCAGAGAAATGCAAGGAAGGTGCAGAATGAGGCAAGCGAGGTACAGAAAGAGGCAAGTGAAGTGCAGAAACAGTCAAGAGAAATGCACAAAGAGGCAAGAGAGGAGCAGAAAGAGGCAAGAGAGGTGTAGGAAGAAGAAAGAGAAGTGCAGAAATTTGCAAGAGAGGTGCAGAAAGAAGCAAGAGCAGTGCAGAAAGAACCAACAGAGGTGGAGAAAGAGGCAAGAGGGGTACAGAAAGAGGCAGGAAAAGTGCAGAAAGAAGCAAAAGAGGTACAGAAAGAGGCAATAGAACTGCAGAAAACTGCAAAAGAGGGGCAAAAAGAGGCAGGATTGGTGCACAAAGATGCAAAAGGGGTACAGAAGAGGCAAGAGGGGCGCAGAAAGAAGCAAGAGAAGTGCAGAAATAAGCAAAAGAGGTGGAGAAATAGGGAAGAAGGGTGCCGAAAGAGGCATGAGGGATGCACATATTTGCATTCTTGAAGGAATGTAAAGCAGCTTGTTTTACCAGTCTATAATCTCTTGAGTGATCAAATGAAAGAGCACCACACCAGGTATATATTCAAAATATATGTATTTATTGCTAAACACACCCCTCTAGTCTCTTTATGAGGCTAGAGTTCAAAGTACATAAGTTATAAGATATTAAATCACAGTAATAGCACAAATACACGTTTGGGCCCTAGGGGCGTACCAAACCATATACCAATAAAGTGGTATGCGAACCACGACTGAACTAGACACTAGGCCTAGAGCCTCTAGAAGTGCTTGGACCACAAGGATCCACCCAAGGTAGTGACACAGGGGACCCACAGGAGACGCGTGCAGTGTAAATACACAACCGCGATATGCCGTTAACTTCTATGGAGAAAGTCGGGATCGGGAAAATAGAGGAAAGGGACACTTAAAAGAGGACTAGGACAAAACCCTTTGAGATCTAGGACTTTGAAGAGTCTCTACCCACGGGAGCACCGGAGTACTCGTGTTACCTCACCCAGGAAGCCGGGTGCATAGGTGCCTTTCGGGGTCGGGTTTCGTCGTCGATTCGAATGGCGATCTGCTGCAAAGTGCTGCTGGCGGCCAAGAGAAAAGTGTCCGGGTGGATCCAAGAGTGGATCGGAGTTCTGAAGAACCTGAAAGCAGAGGGGACAGAGTCTGGGTCACTAGCCAGTGACCAGGAAGGCGATGGACAGATGCCCACCGATGTCGAGTGCTTCAGGTGCGTTGACAGTCGTCTTGACTCTTCAGCCACGAGGTCCAGGAGGCGTTGTCGGCAACCAGGAGCAGGATTCGGGCTGGTACACAATGTCTGTCGAGTGCTGAGGCGTCGGCGACCGGATTGGACCCAACAAGCCTTGGCAACGGCAAGTCTTGGCGAAGATGTAGATCGTCGATGGTGCAGACCAGCAAGGTCTGTGGAACTCACCCAGCGAGGGTAAGTGAGGGCAGGCCTGGAGCAGTCAGGCTGCCAAGTAAGAAAAGGATTGGCTTTCGTTAAGGGCTACTAGCCAACGGGCTAGCAACCGTGAAGGAGCCTCATGACGCCGTACGTGGATCTGGCTTACAGGACACTCGTGGAGTGGGGGCCAGTGATCTTCAGTGCAGGTGGTGCTGGAGGCTAGGGCTACTCGGAGCCCAAAGCACGACTTCTTGGGAGACCCAGAAGAGGATGCACTTGCAAATGTGCTCAGTGTCCAGGGGTCACGGTCTCAAGTCACCCACGATAGCCACGGGCCTCAGCTTTGCTGGGGACTCAGGGTAGCCTCGGGAAGTCTGAGAATCCACCTCTGGTGATGCGATGACTTCGGCGTCCGACGGGAGCTTCAGAAATGCGAACCGGACAGATGCTTCTTTGGTGCCTGCCAAGCAGGGGAGTCACTCCTTGACCCCAAGGGAGATTCTTCAGTCCTCTAATCGTGAGTAGAGCGTCGAAGGTCCAGGATTCAGTTTCAGAGTTTCGTCCAGGTATAATCTAAAGTCCTAAGGACTGGGTTCCTACCTTTATTCTAAAAATAGGGGTTGGACTACTCTGTGGCCCCACCTATGGGTGGGTCAGGGCAGAGGGGTGGCTACACCCTTTCCCTTTGTCCAGTTCGCGCCAAAGCAGGGGCTGCAAGCCCTGATCCGGTTTGAACTGGGGTATGCACAGGGACACCAAATGTGCCCCCAGTGCAGGACTTCAAAGCACCCGAAAGTGCTCCCGCCCAGCCCCAATACACATTATCCTGTCTGGGGAGGTGGTCACACCTCCCTGGGACAGGAAACCTATTGTCCAGGCCTCCCTGCCGGAGTTTCGTCCAGCAGCAGGAGGCCAGACTCGTGTCTGTGGCAGCAGCATCCATTTTGTGATGCCAGGGCTCTGGAAAGAAGTTACCGGACTAGTCAGAGTTAACATGTCTTTCCTCTAGAAGGGTGGAATGCTACCCCGCCGCCAGGATTGGCGGGGGGTAGTATTCCAAGATGTTTGACACCAAACACGACATGTTTAGGTGCAGCCATTCCAAAGTTAGCATTTTACCGCGAGGATATAATGCGCTTAAGAGTATATGGTCAGGCTGCACTACAAACAGCATCAGAGAGGGTCTCCGAACGCTGCAGAGGGGCCCTGCTCATGCAGGGGCACCCTCTCACATAGGAACCATGCACTCTGCCTTTAGGATTGATAAGGCCTGCCTTAGGAGTGACTTATAGGTTTATATGTGTGTATGTATTTCGTGATATAGGTAACCTATATCACAGTAAGGGGTGCATGCACCACCTTAGCCAGGCTGCAGTAGCAGACCTGTGGTGTCAGTTTGGATGGCCTTCCAGGGGTGGCATAATACATGCTGCAGCCCCTGGCAGGCCTCTGAGGTGCCTATGCCCTTGGTACATAGTATACCATATACTAGGGACTTATAAGGGCACTCCAGATCCCAATCAGTGATGTGCCTAAGGCACATGGAAACCATTTTAGAGAGGAAGCAGCTAGGCTGGGGTTCTGATTAGCAGGGCCCCAGCCAGACTAATGTCGAAAAACAGTGAAGCATCAGCAAAAAGTGGGGGTACCCATGTGAAGCAGATCCTACTCTTCTACACAACCCCCCAAACGTAGGGACATTAAACTAACCTTGCCCAGTTAAGTCTTCATGTTCTAAGTGGAAATACCTAGAGAGTCCATCTGCATTCGCATGGTTACTCCCAGGCCTATGTTCCACTGTAAAGTCCATCCCCTGTAGGGAAATGGACCACCTAAGCAGTTTGGGGTTTTCACCCTTCATTTGTTTTAGCCATAAGAGGGGCTTATGGTCTGTCTGAACCAGGAAGTGTGTACCAAACAAGTATGGCCTCAACTTCTTCAGAGCCCAGACCACAGCAAAGGCCTCCCTCTCTATGGCTGACCAACGCTTCTCTCTAGGGGTCAGCCTTCTGCTAATAAAAGCTACTGGCTGATCCTGACCTTCTTCATTCAATTGTGACAGTACAGCCCCTACCCCCAATTCAGATGCATCAGTTTGAACAATGAACTTCTTGGAGTAATCAGGACTCTGCAGAATTGGAGCAGTGCACATGGCCTGCTTGAGGTCATCAAATGCCTTTTGACAGCTAACTGTCCACTGAACCTTTTGGGCATTTTCTTAGAAGTTAAGTCATTCAAGGGTGTCACTATTGATCCATACCCCTTGACAAATCTCCTATAGTACCCAGTCAGGCCTAAGAAGGCTCTCACCTGAGTCTGGGTAGTGGGAGCAGTCCAGTCCATGATGGTCTGGATCTTGCTCTGCAAAGGCTGAACCTGGCCTCCACCCACAAGGTGGCCCAGGTACACAACCTGACTCTGCCCTATCTGGCACTTAGTGGCCTTGATAGTCAGGCCTGCCTTTTGCAGGGCCTGTAAAACATTCCTGAGGTGGACCAGGTGATCCTCCCAGGTGGAGCTAAAGACAGCAATATCATCTAGATAAGCTGCACTATAGGCTTCCAGTCCTGTGAGAACTGTATTCACCAACCTCTGGAAAGTGGCAGGTGCATTCTTCAGACCAAAGGGCATTACCACAAATTGATAATGTCCACTAGGGGTCGAGAATGCTGTTTTGGGCTTTGCAGTATCAGCTAGTCTGATCTGCCAGTAGCCAGCTGTTAGGTCAAATGTGCTGAGATATTTGGCAGAGGCCAAAGTATCTATGAGCTCATCTGCCCTGGGTATTGGATGGGCATCAGTCCTAGTGACTGCATTGAGACCCCTGTAGTCCACACAAAACCTCATCTCTCTTTTTCCACCACTGGTGTGAGGTTTTGGTACAAGGACCACTGGACTAGCCCAAGGGCTATCTGAGGGTTCAATAACTCCCAATTCCAACATTTTCTGGACTTCAGTCCTGATACAGTCCCTGACATGGTCAGGTTGCCTATAAATCTTGTTTTTAATAGGCAGACTGTCCCCAGTGTCCACTTCATGAGTGCACCAGGTGGTCTGACTGGGTGTCAGTGAAAACATATGTCTAAACTGATTGAGGACTTGCCTGCAGTCAGTTTGTTGCTGGGTAGTGAGGCTGCCTGCCAAGGCTACACCATCAACTGACCCATCGTCAGGGTTCTGTGAGAGCAGGTCAGGAGTGGGTCACTCTCTTCCTCCTGCCCTTCATCAGTAGCCATGAGCAAGCCCATGTCTGCCCTGTCCACATATGGTTTTAACCTGTTGACATGGAGAACCCTGTGGGGACTCCTGGGTGTTCCTAGGTCTACTAAATAGGTGACCTCACCTCTTCTGCTCAACAATAGTGTGGGGTCCACTCCATTTATCTTGGAGAGCTGCTGGGGCCACTGGCTCCAACACCCACACCTTCTGTCCTGGCTGGTAAACAGTCTGAACAGCCTTTGGTCATGCCAGGCCTTTTGAAGTTCCTGGCTAGCCTCAAGGTTTTTGGTTGCCTTTTTCATGTACTCAGCCATCCTGGAGCGGAGACCAAGTACATAGTCCACTATATCTTGCTTTGGGGGCTTGAGAGGTAACTCCCATCCTTCCTTCACCAAGCACAGTGGACCCCTCACAGGGTGGCCAAACAGAAGTTCAAAAGGGCTGTAACCAACCCCTTCTGAGGCACCTCCCTATATGCGAATAAAAGGCAGGGCAAGAGTATGTCCCATCTACGCCTAAGCTTTTCTGGGAGCCCTTTAATCATGCCCTTCAAGGTTTTGTTGAATCTCTCAACTAAACCATTGCATTGTGGGTGATAGGGTGTGGTGAACTTATAAGTCACTCCACACTCCTTCCACATTGCGTTTAAGTACCCAGACATGAAGTTAGCACCCCTGTCTGAGACTACCTCCTTAGGAAAGCCCACTCTTGAGAAGATTCCCAGGAGGGCCCTTGCCACCACAGGTGCTGTAGTGGTCCTGAGGGGAATAGCTTCTGGGTACCTGGTGGCATGATCCACTACCACCAGGATAAACCTGTGCCCAGAGGCTGTTTGGGGATCCATGGGACCAACAATGTCAATCCCTACCCTTTCAAAGGGCACCCCCACCACAGGTAGTGGTATCAGGGGGCCTTTGTAGTGCCACCTGCTTTGCCACTGGCTTGGCAGGTTACACAGGAGCGACAAAACTCCTTACTGTCTTCAGACATGTGGGGCCAGTGAAAGTGAGGGACAATTCTGTCCCAAGTCTTGTTCTGGCCCAGGTGACCTGCTAAGGGAATATCATGGGCCAGGGTCAATAGGAAGCCCCTGAACCTCAAAGGTATTACCAACCTCCTGGTAGCACCAGGCTTGGGGTCTCTACTCTCTGAGTACAGGAGTCCATCATCCCAATACACTGTATGGGGACCACTAGCTTTCCCAGCAGCCTCAGCAGCAGCTTGCTGTCTGAGGGGTTCAAGGGAGGGGCAGCTCTGCTGCTCCTGGCTCAGATCTGCCCTAGAAGGTCCCCCTCTCCCCAAGAACTCAACCTGGTCAGGTTCCAGTTCCTCTGGGACAGTTCCTTCTTCAGGGCTGAGATCATCCCCCTCAAGGGACTGATCTTCCTCCTGAGCCAAGGGGGAAGGCACTGCCTTAACCCTACTACTCCTCCTCTTGGAAGGCACTTGGTCCATTCTTCCAGAATCCAAGGCCTGTTCAGTGCTAGACATTTTGGCTTGTGACCTGGTCACAGCAAACACATCTGCAGGGATCCCCAGCATTTCTGCATGGGTCCTGAGCTCCACTTCTGCCCAAGCAGAAGTCTCTAAGTCATTGCCAAGCAAGCATTCGACTGGTAGGTTTGCACTTACCACAACCTTCTTAAGGCCAGTTACCCTCCCCAGGAGAAGTTAACAACTGCCAGAGTATGGTCTGTTCTGACATTGCTAGCATTGGTCACTTGGTACATCTCACCAAGCATAACTTGCCCAGGTAGCACAAGGTCTTGTGTCACCATTGTGACACTTGCCCCTGTGTCCCTAAATGCCAAAGCCTCACGTCCATTAATCAAAGGCTGTTGTCTGTACTTGCCCAGATTACTGGGACTCACAGTGGAGGTCACATCCATGCCTCCATCACAGACTAACACAGCCTGAGTCAGCTCTCTGACTAAGTCAGAGCCCAACTCAGTTCCCAGGGTGAACCCTACTAAACCCTTTGCTGGAGCACTTCCACCAACTGTACTAGGGGGAACAGGTGCCTTTGGGGCATTGGTGGGTGCTGGACTGGAGTCTTTGGACTTGGTGCAATCACTGGTCCAGTGGGTCTTTTGCTTACAGACCTTGCACCATGGTTTTCTTTGGCCTTTCCCTTTGGTAGACTGTGAATCCCCACCAGAAGAAGATTTTTGGGGGCCTGATGAAGACTTTTGATCTTTACCCTTCTCCCCACCCTTGTCAGAGTTCTTAGCATCTTGCTTCTTGGTTTCCCCACCTTGGTTCTGTACCTTCTGCTTCACCCTGGTTCTGACCCATTTGTCTGCCTTCTTTCCCAATTCTTGGGGAGAGGTCAGTTCAGAGTCTACCAGGTATTGATGCAACAGCTGATTTTGACAGTTATTAAGAATCTGCTCCCTCATTATCAGATTGTACAATCCTGAGAAGTCACACACCTTACTGCCCATCAACCAGCCTTCCAGAGCCTTGGCAGAACAATCCACATAGTCTACCCAGTCTTGAGTCTGTGCTTTTGGGTGTCTCTGAACTTCAACCTGTACTGTTCAGTGGTTAGGCCAAACCCATCAATAAGAGCACTCTTCAAGACCTTGTAATTATCAGCATCCTCCTCTCTAACAGTGAGGAGCTTATCTCTACCTTTGTCAGCAAAGGAGAGCCACAAGATTGCTGCCCACTGCTCTTGAGGGACCTTCTGTACTTTACAGGCCCTCTCTAATGCAGTTATCCATTTGTGGATATCATCCCCACTCTGGTAGGGAGGGACAATCTTGCTCAGGTTCCTATGGTCATAGGACCTTTCCCTGTCTCTAGGGACATGGCTGCCACCATGGGACTCTAGTCCTAACTTTCTTCTCTCTCTAAGGAGATCTAGGGATTCCCTATCTAAAGCCAATTGCTTTCTTCTGATCTCCAGCTTAGTTTCCTCATACTGGACTAGTCGGTCTCTCCTCTCATGAGAGGATTCCCTCCTGTGAGAAGAGACAGAGCTCCCTATAGAGGTGCCAGAGTGGTTAGACTCCTGAGAAGGAGATCTAGACTTCCTGGGCACACTCTTAATCCTTCCTGGGGGACAAAGAGGGCATCATCTTGATCATCCTCATCATCATCCACAGGAGGGATTGGGTTTTCCAGGTCAGGGTCATTGTCACCCTCCTGGCCAGTTTCAGAGGGGTGGCTGGGGGTATTGGTACCCCTAGCCTCGTCCTCTTCGTCTGCCCCACCCTCAGCTCCTACCCCTTCAGTCCCTACAGGCTTACTAAGGTCATAAGCCACCAACAACTCCTTGAGGTGTTGGGTGGTGGGGCTTTGGCCTGTCCTTAATTTTCTCAAGTTACATAAAGCTCTCAATTCCAAGAATGGGAGTGTATCATACTTGGAGGGTGGAAGCTCAATGGCTTCCTGCAAGGATTCTTTGGATCCTGCCCTTAAAGACATTACTAGTGTGGTGTGGTGTATGCACTACCTACTCTAGTGTGGCCTATTAAACTCTCTTGAGTTGTAGAAAGGGTTGTGCTATCCCTTAACACACAACTCTAAGTTCAGTAGAACTTACTGTATTCTAAGCTTAAATTATATGTACCTTAGGTACCTTTAGTGGTTTTCAGTTGATCAATTCAATTGAGATTATCTGGTAAAACAATAGCAAGCTGGAATCCCACACGCTGCACACCAATGTGAGAAGTTGGCCTGGCATATGCTGTCCACTAATTATAGTGGGCACCTTGCACCAGTCCAAACAACCCCTTATTGGAGATAGGTTAAAGACAACCTTTATTGAAAGCTATAATAGTGGTAGCTATGGAGAGCAGCCTTCAGGCTAAGTCTTGAAGGAATGTAAAGCAGCTTGTTTTACCAGTCTATAATCTCTTGAGTGATCAAATGAAAGAGCACCACACCAGGTATATATTCAAAATATATGTATTTATTGCTAAACACACCCCTCTAGTCTCTTTATGAGGCTAGAGTTCAAAGTACATAAGTTATAAGATATTAAATCACAGTAATAGCACAAATACACGTTTGGGCCCTAGGGGCGTACCAAACCATATACAAATAAAGTGGTATGCGAACCACGACTGAACTAGACACTAGGCCTAGAGCCTCTAGAAGTGCTTGGACCACAAAGAACCACCCAAGGTAGTGACACAGGGGACCCACGGGAGACGCGTGCAGTGTAAATACACAACCGCGATACGCCGTTAACTTCTATGGAGAAAGTCGGGATCGGGAAAATAGAGGAAAGGGACACTTAAAAGAGGACTAGGACAAAACCCTTTGAGATCTAGGACTTTGAAGAGTCTCTACCCACGGGAGCACCGGAGTACTCGTGTTACCTCACCCAAGGAAGCCGGGTGCATAGGTGCCTTTCGGGGTCGGGTTTCGTCGTTGATTCGAATGGCGATCTGCTGCAAAGTGCTGCTGGCGGCCAAGAGAAAAGTGTCCGGGTGGATCCAAGAGTGGATCGGAGTTCTGAAGAACCTGAAAGCAGAGGGGACAGAGTCTGGGTCACTAGCCAGTGACCAGGAAGGCGATGGACAGATGCCCACCGATGTCGAGTGCTTCAGGTGCGTTGACAGTCGTCTTGACTCTTCAGCCACGAGGTCCAGGAGGCGTTGTCGGCAACCAGGAGCAGGATTCGGGCTGGTACATGATGTTTGTCGAGTGCTGAGGCGTCGGCGACCGGATTGGACCCAACAAGCCTTGGAAACGGCAAATCTCGGGGAAGATGTAGATCGTCGATGGTGCAGACCAGTAAGGTCTGTGGAACTCACCCAGCAAGGGTAAGTGAGGGCCGGCCTGGAGCAACGAGGCTGCCAAGTAAGAAAAGGATTGGCCTTCGTTAAGGGCTACTAGCCAACGGGCTAGCGACCGCAAAGGAGCCTCGTGACGCCGCACGTGGATCTGGCTTACAGGACACTCGTGGAGTGGGGGCCAGTGATCTTCGGTGCAGGTGGTGCTGGAGGCTGGGGCTACTCGGAGCCCAAAGCACGACTTCTTGGGAGACCCAGAAGAGGATGCACTTGCAAATGTGCTCGGTGTCCAGGGGTCATGGTCTCAAGTCACCCACGATAGCCACGGGCCTCAGCTTTGCTGGGGACTCAGGGTAGCCTCGGGAAGTCTGAGAATCCACCTCTGGTGATGCGATGACTTCGGCGTCCGACGGGAGCTTCAGAAATGCGAACCGGACAGATGCTTCTTTGGTGCCTGCCAAGCAGGGGAGTCACTCCTTGACCCCAAGGGAGATTCTTCAGTCCTCTAATCGTGAGTAGAGCGTCGAAGGTCCAGGATTCAGTTTCAGAGTTTCGTCCAGGTATAATCTAAAGTCCTAAGGACTGGGTTCCTACCTTTATTCTAAAAATAGGGGTTGGACTACTCTGTGGCCCCACCTATGGGTGGGTCAGGGCAGAGGGGTGGCTACACCCCTTTCCCTTTGTCCAGTTCGCGCCAAAGCAGGGGCTGCAAGCCCCTGATCCGGTTTGAACTGGGGTATGCACAGGGACACCAAATGTGCCCCCAGTGCAGGACTTCAAAGCACCCGAAAGTGCTCCCGCCCAGCCCCAATACACATTATCCTGTCTGGGGAGGTGGTCACACCTCCCTGGGACAGGAAACCTATTGTCCAGGCCTCCCCTGCCGGAGTTTCGTCCAGCAGCAGGCCAGACTCGTGTCTGTGGCAGCAGCATCCATTTTGTGATGCCAGGGCTCTGGAAAGAAGTTACCGGACTAGTCAGAGTTAACATGTCTTTCCCTCTAGAAGGGTGGAATGCTACCCCCGCCGCCAGGATTGGCGTGGGGGTAGTATTCCAAGATGTTTGACACCAAACACGACATGTTTAGGTGCAGCCATTCCAAAGTTAGCATTTTACCGCGAGGATATAATGCGCTTAAGAGTATATGGTCAGGCTGCACTACAAACAGCATCAGAGAGGGTCTCCGAACGCTGCAGAGGGGCCCTGCTCATGCAGGGGCACCCTCTCACATAGGAACCATGCACTCTGCCTTTAGGATTGATAAGGCCTGCCTTAGGAGTGACTTATAGGTTTATATGTGTGTATGTATTTCGTGATATAGGTAACCTATATCACAGTAAGGGGTGCATGCACCACCTTACCCAGGCTGCAGTAGCAGACCTGTGGTGTCAGTTTGGATGGCCTTCCAGGGGTGGCATAATACATGCTGCAGCCCCTGGCAGGCCTCTGAGGTGCCTATGCCCTTGGTACATAGTATACCATATACTAGGGACTTATAAGGGCACTCCAGATCCCAATCAGTGATGTGCCTAAGGCACATGGAAACCATTTTAGAGAGGAAGCAGCTAGGCTGGGGTTCTGATTAGCAGTGCCCCAGCCAGACTAATGTCGAAAAACAGTGAAGCATCAGCAAAAAGTGGGGGTACCCATGTGAAGCAGATCCTACTCTCCTACAGAGGTGCATAAAGAAGCAAGAGCAGTGCAGAAAGAACCAACAGATGTGCAGAAAGAGGCAAGAGGGGTACATAAAGAGGCAAGAGAAGTGCAGAAAAATGCAAAAGAGGTGCAGAAAGAGGCAAGAGAACTGCAGAAAAAGGCAAGAGAGGTGCAGAAAGAGGAAGGAGAAGCGCACGCACAAAGAGGCAAGAGGGGTACAGAAAGAGGGGTACAGAAAGATGGATGAGGGGTACAGAAAGAGGCAAGAGGGGTGCAGAAAGAAGCAAGTGAGGTACAGATAGAGGCAACAGAGGTGCAGAAAGACTCAAGAGAGGTGCAGAAAGAAACAAGGAAAGAGCAGAAAGAGGGAAGAGAATTGTGAAAAGAAGCAACAGAGGGGTAGAAAGAAACAAGAGAAGTGCAGAAAGAGGAAGGTGAGGTGCAGAAAGAAGCAAGAGCAGTGCAGGAAGAACCAACAGAGGTGCAAAAAGAGGCAAGAGGGGTGCAGAAAGAGGTAGGACAGGTGCACAAAGAGGCAAGAGAGGTACAGAAAGAGGCAGGAGGGGTGCAGAAAGATGGAAG
Source organism: Calotriton arnoldi (assembly GCA_963921515.1). Lineage (NCBI taxonomy): Eukaryota > Metazoa > Chordata > Amphibia > Caudata > Salamandridae > Calotriton > Calotriton arnoldi. The sequence continues at coordinate 723,965 of CAWUFW010009112.1, forward strand.
AGAAGTGCAGAAAGAGGCAAGAGAAGTGCAGAAAGAGGCAAGAGAATTGCTGAAAGAAGCAACAGAGGTGTAGAAAGAAGCAAGAGAAGTGCAGGAAGAGGCAAGTGAGGTGCAGAAAGAAGCAAGAGCAGTACAGAAAGAACCAACAAAGGTGCAGAAAGAGTCAAGAGGGGTACAGAAAGAGGCAAGAGAAGTGCAGAAAGAAGCAAATGAGGTGCAGAAAGAGGCAAGAAAACTGCAGGAAAAAGGCAAGAGAGGTACAGAACGAGGAAGGAGAAGTGCACAAAGAGGCAAGAGGGGTACAGAAAGAGGCAAGGGAGGTGCAGAAAGAGGCAAGAGAGGTCTAGAAAGATGCAAGGGAAGTGCTGAAACAGGCAAGAGAAATGCACAAAGAGGCAAGAGAGGAGCAGAAAGAGGCAAGAGAGGTGTAGAAAGAAGAAAGTGAAGTGCAAAAAGAGGCAAGAGGGGTGCAGAAGAAAGCAAGAGAAGTGCAGAAAGAAGCAACAGAGGTGCTGAAAGAGGCAAGAGGGGTGCAGAAAGAGGCAAGAGAAATGCAGAAAGAAGCAACAGAGATGCATAAAGAGGCAAGAGAGGTGCAGAAACAGGTAGGAAAGGTGCAGAAAGAGGGAACAGGGGTGCAGAAAGAGGCAAGAGGGATACAGAAATTTGCAAAAGAGGTGCAGAAAGAAGCAAGAGCAGTGCAGAAAGAACCAACAGAGGTGCAGAAAGAGGCAAGATGGGTGCAGAAAGAAGGAAGAGAAGTGCAGAAAGAAGCAACAGAGGTGCTTAAAGAGACAAGAAGGGTGCAGAAAGAGGCAAGAGAAGTGCAGAAAGAAGCAACAGAGTTGCAGAAAGAGGCAATAGAGGTGCAGAAAGAGGCAAGAGAGATGCAGAAAGAAGCAAGTGAGGTGCAGAAAATGGCAAGAGAGGTGCAGAAAGAAGAAAGTAAAGTTCAGAAAGAGGCAAGAGAAGTGCAGAAAGTTTCAAGTGAGGTGCAGAAAGAGGCAAGAGAGGGATAGAAAGAGGCAAGATAAGTGTAGAAAGAGGCAAAAGAAGTGCAGAAAGAGGCACTTGAGCTGCGGAAATAGGCAAGAGAGGAACAGAAAGAGGCTCGAGAAGTGCAGAAAGAGGTAAGAGAAGTGCAGAAAGAGGCAAGGGAGGTGCAGAAAGAAGCAAGAGCAGTGCAGCAAGAACCAACAGAGGTGCAAAAAGAGGCAAGAGGTATGCAGAAAGAGGTAGGACAGGTGCACAAAGAGGCAAGAGAGGTACAGAAAGAGGCAGTAGGGGTGCAGAAAGAAGGAAGAGAAGTGCAGAAAGAGGCAAGAGAATTGCTGAAAGAAGCAACAGAGGTGTAGAAAGAAGCAAGAGAAGTGCAGAAAGAAGCAAGTGAGGTGCAGAAAGAAGCAAGAGCAGTGCAGAAAGAACCAACAGAGGTGCAAAAAGAGGCAAGAGTGGTGCAGAAAAAGGTAGGAGAGGTGCACAAAGAGGCAAGAGAGGTACAGAAAGAGGCAGGAGGGGTGCAGAAAGAAGGAAGGGAAGTGCAGAAACAAGCAACAGAGGTGCTGAAAGAGGCGCGAAGGGTGCAGAAAGGGCAAGAGAAGTGCAGAAATAACCAACAGAGGTGAAGAAAGAGGCAAGAGAGGTGCAGAAACAGGCAGGAAAGATGCAGAAAGAGGGAACAGGGGTGAAGAAAGAGGCAAGAGGGATACAGAAATTTGCAAAAGAGTTGCAGAAAGAAGCAAGAGCAGTGCAGAAAGAACCAACAGAGATGCAGAAAAAGGCAAGAGGAGTACAGAAAGAGGCAAGGAAAGATCAGAAAGAAGCAAAAGAGGTGCAGAAAGAGGCAAGAGAACTGCAGAAAAAGAGAGGTGCAGAAAGGGGATGGAGAGGTGCACAAAGAGGCAAGAGGGGTACAGAAAGAGGCAAGAGGGGGTGCAGAAGTAAGCAAGACAAGTGCAGAAAAAAGCAACAGAGGTGCTGAAAGAGGCAAGAGGGGTGCAGAAAGAGGCAAGAGAAGTGCAGAAAGAAGCAACACAGGTGCAGAAAGAGGCAACAAAGGTGCAGAAACAGGCAGGAAAGGTACAGAAAGAGGGAACAGGGGAGCAGAAAGAGGCAAGAGGGATACTAAAATTTGCAAAAGAGGTGCAGAAAGAGGCAAGAGCAGTGCAGAAAGAACCAACAGAGGTGAAGAAAGAGGCATGATGGGTGCAGAAAGAGGTAGGAGAGGTGCACAAAGAGGCAAGAGAGGTACAGAAAGAGGCATGAGGGGTGCAGAAAGAAGGAAGGGAAGTGCAGAAACAAGCAACAGAGGTGCTGAAAGAGGCGCGAAGGGTGCAGAAAGGGCAAGAGAAGTGCAGAAATAACCAACAGAGGTGAAGAAAGAGGCAAGAGAGGTGCAGAAACAGGCAGGAAAGGTGCAGAAAGAGGGAACAGGGGTGCAGAAAGAGGCAAGAGGGATACAGAAATTTGCAAAAGAGGTGCAGAAAGAAGCAAGAGCAGTGCAGAAAGAACCAACAGAGGTGCAGAAAAAGGCAAGAGGAGTACAGAAAGAGGCAAGGAAAGTGCAGAAAGAAGCAAAAGAGGTGCAGAAAGAGGCAAGAGAACTGCAGAAAAAGGCAAGGGAGGTGCAGAAAGGGGATGGAGAGGTGCACAAAGAGGCAAGAGGGGTACAGAAAGAGGCAAGAGGGGTGCAGAAGTAAGCAAGACAAGTGCAGAAAAAAGCAACAGAGGTGCTGAAAGAGGCAAGAGGGGTGCAGAAAGAGGCAAGAGAAGTGCAGAAAGAAGCAACAGAGGTGCTGAAAGAGGCAAGAGGGGTGCAGAAAGAGGCAAGAGAAATGCAGAAAGAAGCAACAGAGATGCATAAAGAGGCAAGAGAGGTGCAGAAACAGGTAGGAAAGGTGCAGAAAGAGGGAACAGGGGTGCAGAAAGAGGCAAGAGGGATACAGAAATTTGCAAAAGAGGTGCAGAAAGAAGCAAGAGCAGTGCAGAAAGAACCAACAGAGGTGCAGAAAGAGGCAAGAGAAGTGCAGAAAGAAGCAACAGAGGTGCTTAAAGAGACAAGAAGGGTGCAGAAAGAGGCAAGAGAAGTGCATAAAGAAGCAACAGAGTTGCAGAAAGAGGTAATAGAGGTGCAGAAAGAGGCAAGAGAGATGCAGAAAGAAGCAAGTGAGGTGCAGAAAAAGGCAAGAGAGGTGCAGAAAGAAGAAAGTAAAGTTCAGAAAGAGGCAAGAGAAGTGCAGAAAGTTTCAAGTGAGGTGCAGAAAGAGGCAAGAGAGGGATAGAAAGAGGCAAGATAAGTGTAGAATGAGGCGAAAGAAGTGCAGAAAGAGGCACTTGAGCTGCGGAAATAGGCAAGAGAGGAACAGAAAGAGGCTCGAGAAGTGCAGAAAGAGGTAAGAGAAGTGCAGAAAGAGGCAAGAGAGGTGCAGAAGGAAGAGAGTGAGGTACAGAAAGAGGCAAGGGAGGTACAGAAAGAGGCAAGAGAGGTCTAAAAAGAGGCAAGGGAAGTGCAGAAACAGGCATGAGAAATGCACAGAGGCAAGAGAGCAGCAGAAAGAGGCAACAGAGGTGCAAAAAGAGGCAAGAGGTATGCAGAAAGAGGTAGGACAGGTGCACAAAGAGGCAAGAGAGGTACAGAAAGAGGCAGTAGGGGTGCAGAAAGAAGGAAGAGAAGTGCAGAAAGAGGCAAGAGAATTGCTGAAAGAAGCAACAGAGGTGTAGAAAGAAGCAAGAGAAGTGCAGAAAGAAGCAAGTGAGGTGCAGAAAGAAGCAAGAGCAGTGCAGAAAGAACCAACAGAGGTGCAAAAAGAGGCAAGAGTGGTGCAGAAAAAGGTAGGAGAGGTGCACAAAGAGGCAAGAGAGGTACAGAAAGAGGCCATAGGGGTGCAGAAAGAAGGAAGGGAAGTGCAGAAACAAGCAACAGAGGTGCTGAAAGAGGCGCGAAGGGTGCAGAAAGGGCAAGAGAAGTGCAGAAATAACCAACAGAGGTGAAGAAAGAGGCAAGAGAGGTGCAGAAACAGGCAGGAAAGGTGCAGAAAGAGGGAACAGGGGTGCAGAATGAGGCAAGAGGGATACAGAAATTTGCAAAAGAGGTGCAGAAAGAAGCAAGAGCAGTGCAGAAAGAACCAACAGAGGTGCAGAAAAAGGCAAGAGGAGTACAGAAAGAGGCAAGGAAAGTGCAGAAAGAAGCAAAAGAGGTGCAGAAAGAGGCAAGAGAACTGCAGAAAAAGGCAAGAGAGGTGCAGAAAGGGGATGGAGAGGTGCACAAAGAGGCAAGAGGGGTACAGAAAGAGGCAAGAGGGGTGCAGAAGTAAGCAAGACAAGTGCAGAAAAAAGCAACAGAGGTGCTGAAAGAGGCAATAGGGGTGCAGAAAGAGGCAAGAGAAGTGCAGAAAGAAGCAACAGAGGTGCTGAAAGAGGCAAGAGGGATGCAGAAAGAGGCAAGAGAAATGCAGAAAGAAGCAACAGAGATGCATAAAGAGGCAAGAGAGGTGCAGAAACAGGTAGGAAAGGTGCTGAAAGAGGCAATAGGGGTGCAGAAAGAGGCAAGAGAAGTGCAGAAAGAACCAACAGAGGTGCAGAAAGAGGCAAGAGTGGTGCAGAAAGAAGGAAGAGAAGTGCAGAAAGAAGCAACAGAGGTGCTTAAAGAGACAAGAAGGGTGCAGAAATAGGCAAGAGAAGTGCATAAAGAAGCAACAGAGTTACAGAAAGAGGTAATAGAGTTGCAGAAAGAAGCAAGTGAGGTGCAGAAAAAGGCAAGAGAGGTGCAGAAAGAAGAAAGTAAAGTTCAGAAAGAGGCAAGAGAAGTGCAGAAAGTTTCAAGTGAGGTGCAGAAAGAGGCAAGAGAGGGATAGAAAGAGGCAAGATAAGTGTAGAAAGAGGCAAAAGAAGTGCAGAAAGAGGCACTTGAGCTGCGGAAATAGGCACGAGAGGAACAGAAAGAGGCTCGAGAAGTGCAGAAAGAGGTAAGAGAAGTGCAGAAAGAGGCAAGAGAGGTGCAGAAGGAAGAGAGTGAGCTGCAGAAAGAGGCAAGGGAGGTACAGAAAGAGGCAAGAGAGGTCTAAAAAGAGGCAAGGGAAGTGCAGAAACAGGCATGAGAAATGCACAGAGGCAAGAGAGGAGCAGAAAGAGGCAAGAGAGGTATGGAAAGAACAAAGAGAAGTGCAGATAGAGGCAAGTGAGGTGCAGAAAGAAGCAAGAGCAGTGCAGAAAGAACCAACAGAGGTGCAAAAAGAGGCAAGAGGTATGCAGAAAGAGATAGGACAGGTGCACAAAGAGGCAAGAGAGGTACAGAAAGAGGCAGTAGCGGTGCAGAAAGAAGGAAGAGAAGTGCAGAAAGAGGCAAGAGAATTGCTGAAAGAAGCAACAGAGGTGTAGAAAGAAGCAAGAGAAGTGCAGAAAGAAGCAAGTGAGGTGCAGAAAGAAGCAAGAGCAGTGCAGAAAGAACCAACAGAGGTGCAAAAAGAGGCAAGAGTGGTGCAGAAAAAGGTAGGAGAGGTGCACAAAGAGGCAAGAGAGGTACAGAAAGAGGCAGGAGGGGTGCAGAAAGAAGGAAGTGAAGTGCAGAAACAAGCAACAGAGGTGCTGAAAGAGGCGCGAAGGGTGCAGAAAGGGCAAGAGAAGTGCAGAAATAACCAACAGAGGTGAAGAAAGAGGCAAGAGAGGTGCAGAAACAGGCAGGAAAGGTGCAGAAAGAGGGAACAGGGGTGCAGAAAGAGGCAAGAGGGATACAGAAATTTGCAAAAGAGGTGCAGAAAGAAGCAAGAGCAGTGCAGAAAGAACCAACAGAGGTGCAGAAAAAGGCAAGAGGAGTTCAGAAAGAGGCAAGGAAAGTGCAGAAAGAAGCAAAAGAGGTGCAGAAAGAGGCAAGAGAACTTCAGAAAAAGGCAAGAGAGGTGCAGAAAGGGGATGGAGAGGTGCACAAAGAGGCAAGAGGGGTACAGAAAGAGGCAAGAGGGGTGCAGAAGTAAGCAAGACAAGTGCAGAAAAAAGCAACAGAGGTGCTGAAAGAGGCAAGAAGCGTGCAGAAAGAGGCAAGAGAAGTGCAGAAAGAAGCAACACAGGTGCAGAAAGAGGCAACAAAGGTGCAGAAACAGGCAGGAAAGGTACAGAAAGAGGGAACAGGGGAGCAGAAAGAGGCAAGAGGGATACTGAAATTTGCAAAAGAGGTGCAGAAAGAGGCAAGAGCAGTGCAGAAAGAACCAACAGAGGTGAAGAAAGAGGAAAGAGGGGTGCAGAAAGAGGTAGGAGAGGTGCACAAAGAGGCAAGAGAGGTACAGAAAGAGGCAGGAGGGGTGCAGAAACAAGGAAGGGAAGTGCAGAAACAAGCAACAGAGGTGCTGAAAGAGGCGCGAAGGGTGCAGAAAGGGCAAGAGAAGTGCAGAAATAACCAACAGAGGTGAAGAAAGAGGCAAGAGAGGTGCAGAAACAGGCAGGAAAGGTGCAGAAAGAGGGAACAGGGGTGCAGAAAGAGGCAAGAAGGATACAGAAATTTGCAAAAGAGGTGCAGAAAGAAGCAAGAGCAGTGCAGAAAGAACCAACAGAGGTGCAGAAAAAGGCAAGAGGAGTACAGAAAGAGGCAAGGAAAGTGCAGAAAGAAGCAAAAGAGGTGCAGAAAGAGGCAAGAGAACTGCAGAAAAAGGCAAGAGAGGTGCAGAAAGGGGATGGAGAGGTGCACAAAGAGGCAAGAGGGGTACAGAAAGAGGCAAGAGGGGTGCAGAAGTAAGCAAGACAAGTGCAGAAAAAAGCAACAGAGGTGCTGAAAGAGGCAAAAGGGGTGCAGAAAGGGGCAAGAGAAGTGCAGAAAGAAGCAACACAGGTGCAGAAAGAGGCAACAAAGGTGCAGAAACAGGCAGGAAAGGTACAGAAAGAGGGAACAGGGGAGCAGAAAGAGGCAAGAGGGATACTGAAATTTGCAAAAGAGGTGCAGAAAGAGGCAAGAGCAGTGCAGAAAAAACCAACAGAGGTGAAGAAAGAGGCAAGAGGGGTGCAGAAAGAGGTAGGAGAGGTGCACAAAGAGGCAAGAGAGGTACAGAAAGAGGCAGGAGGGGTGCAGAAAGAAGAAAGAGAAGTGCAGAAAGAAGCAACAGAGGTGCTGAAAGAGGCACGAAGGGTGCAGAAAGATCAAGAGAAGTGCAAAAAGAAGCAACAGAGGTACAGAAAGAGGCAAGAGAGGTGCAGAAACAGGCAGGAAAGGTGCATAAAGAGGGAACAGGGGTGCAGATAGGGGCAAGAGGGATACATACATTTGCAAAAGAGGTGCAGAAAGAAGCAAGAGCCATGCAGAAATGTTATGTTATGTTATCAGTGTTTTATAGAGCGCTCGTACACCAGTTGGTTTCTTGGCGCTGAAAACAACTAGAGGATAGCCAGCCCGGAACAGATCATGCGTATGCTTGTGTGAATAACCAGGTTTTGAGAGATTTTCTAAAGGTAAGTAAGTTGGTACTTAGTCTAATATCCAGGGGGATGGAGTTCCACAAGCGTGGAGCCAAGATTGCAAATCTGTATCCCCCTTGGCGCTTCAGCTTGAAAGATGGCAGTGTGAGAAGGTGGAGTTGGGCTGAGCGGAGGTTGCGTGAGGGGATGTAACGGGAGATGAGGTTGTCAATGAATTTAGGGCTACAGCTGTTGAGAGATTTGAACACCAGACAGCAGGCTTTAAAGGCACAGCGCTGGGGAACGGGAAGCCAGTGCAGCTTCCTAAGGATAGGGGAGGCCTGTTGCCATCTGTGCTGATTGAATGTTAGTCGGGCCGCTTGGTTCTGTACCATCTGAAGTCGCCTAGTAAGGCCAAGTGGAAGTCCTAAATAAATGGAGTTAGCGTAGTCTAGGCAAGATATAACCAGAGCTATCACCACCTGTACCAGTGCGGCTCGGGACAGTAGCCTGCTTATTTTTCTGATTTTTCGTAGTTGAAAGAAGCAGGCGGAAACCACCATGCCTACGTGTGACTTTAAAGACAGGTCGTTACCTTTGGTGACCCCTAAACTTTTTACTGAGGTAGAGGGGGCAGGAGGGTAGCCCAAGTCGCTGGGCCAATATTGTGGGCCCCACTGATTTTGGGCTCCGCCCGTCAGTATTAGCTCAGTTTTGTTGGGGTTTAATTTTAAGTGGTTGTGGTCCATCCATTGCCGGATGAAAGTCATGGTAGATTGAAAATCAGATATTGACTATGGGGAGTTGTCAATGGTGAACACGAGTTGGAGGTCGTCTGCATAATTAAAGATTGTCACTCTTCTTTCCTTCAGAGATTTAATCAGTGGGAAGAGATAGAGGTTAAATAGGTGCGGGGAGAGCGAGGAGCCCTGTGGGACCCCGCAGATAGTTTTTAGTTTAGGGGTGGTGAAATGGCTGATGCGGACTGCCTGAGTGCAATTTTCTAGGAAAGAGTTGATCCAACTAAGGGCTGGGCTAAGTTGCAGAAAGAGGCAAGAGGGGTGCAGAAAGAGGTAGGAGAGATGCACAAAATGCAAGTGGGGTACAGAAAGAGGGAAGAGGGGTGCAGAAAGAAGGAAGAGAAGTGCAGAAATAAGCAACAGAGGTGCTGAAAGAGACAAGAATGGTGCATAAAGAGGCAACAGAACTGCATAAAGAAGCAACAGAGTTGCAGAAAGAGGCAATAGAGGCGCAGAAAGAGCAAAAGAGATGCAGAAAGAAGCAAGTGAGGTTCAGAAAGAGGCAAGAGAGGTACAGAAAGAAGAGAGTGAGGTTCAGAAAGAGGCAAGAGAAGAGCAGAAAGTGGCTAGTGAGGTGCAGAAAGAGGCAAGAGAGGTATAGAAAAAGGCAAGATAAGTGTAGAAAGAGGCAAGAGAAGTGCAGAAAGAGGCACTTGAGCTGCAGAAAGATGCAAGAGCAGTACAGAAAGAGGCTCGAGAAGTGCAGAAAGAGGCAAGAGAGGTGCGGAAGGAAGAGAGTGAGGTGCAGAAACAGGCAAGTGAGGTGCAGAAAGAGGCAAGAGAGGTACAGAAAGAGGCAAGGGAAGTACAGAAACAGGCAAGAGAAATGCACAAAGAGGCAAGCGAGGAGCAGAAAGAGGCAAGAGAGGTGTAGAAAGAAGCAAGAGAAGTGCAGAAAGAGGTAAGTGAGATGCAGAAAGAGGCAAGTGAGGTGCAGAAAGAGGAAAGAGAGGTGCAGAAAGAGGCAAGAGATCTGCAGAAAAAAGCAACAGAGGCACTGAAAGAGGCAAGTGAGGTGCAGAAAGGGGCAAGTGAAGTGCAGAAAGAAGACAGTGAGGTGCAGAAAGAGGAAGAAAGGTGCAGAAAGGAGCAAGAGAAATGCCGAAAGAGGCAAAGAAATAAGAGAGGTTTGTGCACCATTAGTACCAATTTAACACCCACATTTAGCAATAAGTAACACGTGACCATTCCAGCTTTGCAAAGGGCCTTCCACCATGCTGTAATATGTGACGCTGCATTTTTTGGAACATTTGAGCCATTTGAGCTAGAAACAAGGCTTTTTTTGTTCAAATCTGCAGATTAGGCACCAGATAATGGAATATTTGTCAAATGCGGAAAATGTTTAATGATGTGAAAATTGGTGCAGCTGAACAGTCACATAATTCAAGTGGCCCTGCTCATACCTCCGACTAGGTCCAGATGTGCTCCTCAGTGGTTCCTTCTTTTTTTGTGTCTCATTGAGTTTATAGTTTTTTTTTTTTTTTTTACGTTTATTTAAAGTTTTATTGTATCATATAACAGTACAGTTCAGGCAGGGTTACAGTGAGTCATATCATATCATTGGCAGCCTCTCGTATCAAATGTCTTAGCTATAATACATGTGGTGGAACAGTACATACAGACGTATAATTCGTATCCGAAAAGAGTAGAACAGGCATCAGAGGCATTACATTAACATTAGGAGTGTATACTCCGTAGCATTGATCTAAAAGTAGGCAGTACAATTTAACTCAATTCCCCCAATCTGAACAATATCTCTTGGCGTTGAGCAGACCTGTGAAAAGAAAAGCAGTATATGTACAGTATTTCATTAAGAGTTATCATTGAGTATCCCCTTGTGTGACGCATGGATCGTTAGATAGTAGGTATCCTTTAAGAGGTCCCCAGATATCCCTAGGTGTGGAGGATCGAGGTAACAGTTCGGCGTATATGTGTGTCTGCTCTTGACAATATATTAAGTCTGCTAGCCACCGTTTGAATTTCGGAGCTTGTCCCCTACCCCACCTACAAGCTACCTGGCGTTTAGCTAATAATAGCGATAAGGCGAGAAATTTCCTATATGTTTTGGGTATCTGTTCGGTGTACCCTAGTACTGCAAGTAGTGGGTCTCTCTCCAGGGTGCTATCCGTCATTTGTTCGAGTGCTGTGAATACTTGTTCCCAGAACTCCCGCACCTGTGGGCATTGCCATGCCAAATGTAAGAATCCAGCTCCCGGCTGTCTACATCGTTTGCATCTATCATTATCTGCAAGATTGAATCTATGCTTCTTCACTGGCGTATAGTATAGGCGTTGTAAGAATCTATAATGTATCACCCGTAGCCTGCAGCTGGCCGATATTTGTGCAGTTTGGAGGCAGCAGTAGCGCCATTGACCATCAGTCATTTCCTGTCCCAACTGCTCCCCCCAGTGTGTACGGGCCGGGCTACTGAGTTCTTCTCGGTGCGCTCGTATTGTGCTGTATAGACCTGACACTAGGTGTTTACCATCTGTGGATCCCAACATTTGATGTAAAGGAGTGAAATTTATCGGCTCTTGTGGGAATTTTGGGATGATTGATCGCATCCCTTGTCGTAGTCGCACATATAGGAACCCATCCAAGGGAGTGGATTGTATTCCCTGAAACATGTGATCCATAGAGCGAAATGTCCCTGCATGGAAGAGATCTCCCCATGTGCCAATATGAGCTCGTCTGCATAGGCTTTGAAACCCCTTCTCCTGCAGTAGTGAAAGGCCGGGATGATATGTCAACGGGATTCGAGAGGAGTAAAGGAAGGGTGATGCCAGCAGGGATGTCAGTCGGTTCCAGGCGTCAACTGTGCCAGTGACCGTGGTAGGCGGTGTTGTGCGTGTGCACGCAGGTCCATGTATCATGCCATTCAACGGCACAGGATCTGCCAGCCAGTCCTCCACGGCTACCTGTGGCATGTATCGGGGGGATATATCCAATAGTAGGTGTAATGAGCCTGTGCGCTAAGAAAATATATCTCAAAATCTGGGATATCGAACCCTCCCTGATGATACGGCCTTGTTAATATGGACCATTTAAGTCTCAGCTGTTTCCCCCCCATAGCAGTCTGATGAGTTCGGTACGTAGCGTTTTAAAAAAGTAGGATCCAGGGTGGTAAGGTATATTCAAGAATAGATATAAGAATTGCGGGAGTATGACCATTTTTATAAGGGACGCTCGTCCCGCCAACGAGAGGGGTAGTGAGATCCAGCGAGTCACGTTAGCGGCAAGTCGCGTCATAGCCGTACCATAATTCAATGTAATCATCTCTTCTCTATCCCTCGTTACTTGTATACCAAGATATCAAAGGTCGGATTCACACCATTCCAGTGGAAAATCAAGCTGGAATTGAGATACTGCTGCCGTGAGAGGAAAAATTTGGGATTTTCCCCAGTTGATTGTAACACCAGATAGTCTGCCAAACACTATAAATTCTCAGAGTATGGGGTTTAGATTTTGCTGAGGGTCTCTAATGTACAATGTTACGTCGTCTGCATACATGGAGATTAATATTTGGCGTAAACAACAACTAAATGCTTTATACTGATGGTACTGACGAAGCCGAGAGGCCAATGGTTCTATCGCAATGGCGAATAGGAGTGGGGACAACGGGCACCCCTGTCGCGTACCTCTTGTTATTGTTATCGGGTGGGAGAGATGGCCATTTATCAATATTTTGGAAGTGGGATGGTGATACAGTAATTTAATCCAAGATATAAAGAGGAGCGGGAAGCCCATTCGCTGTAGCACCCCGAATAAATAATCCCACTCTACAGAATCAAAAACCTTGGTGGCATCTAAAAAAAACGCGGCCAGTGGAAACTCTGGTGCTACCGTCTGAATCAGGGAGAACAGTGTACGGAGATTATGGGAGGTGGCTCTGCCTGGGACAAATCCCGATTGATCAGGAAGTATGAGTTTGTCCATAAGGAGAGTCAGACGGTTGGCCAGAACTTTAGCCAATATTTTTGTATCGCAGTTCATTAGTGACAATGGGCGATAGGAGTCACAGGACTCTGGGTGTTTTCCAGGTTTTAGTAGGGAGGTGACTATCGCTTCCCGCATCGAGGAAGGGAGTATTCCCACTTCCATGGATTCTTCGTACACTTCTTTCAGCACCGGTGCCATGATATCTATGTAACTTTTATAAAATTCAGCCGGTAGGCCGTCTGAACCCGGCGCCTTCCCATTTTTCAATTGCATTATTGCTTCTCTAATTTCATCGATCTCAAATGGTAGGCACAGAAATTCTCTCTGTCCATCGCTGAGCCATCCAAGTGCCACATCTCCCATGAAACTGTCAAGTTCCACTGGCTCTTGTCTTTGGGACGTATACAGTGTCCTGTAGTGCATAATAAAAGTATCTAGTATTTTGAGTGAGTCTCGTTGCACCAATGCCCCTGGTCCCTGTATCTCCAACATTTGGGTATTAAATCTAGGGCGCTGAGTCATCTCCGCCAGTGTTTTGCCCGGCCTTTCGCCTTCACCATATTTGCGGGCCTCCCAGTATCGTCCCTTAAATGTCGTCTCCCTCGCCGCAGTTTATTCATATTCGGACAGTTTCTCTCGAAACTCTGTGGGCATCTGTCCTGTCCCCCCTCGTCCCATTCGTCTCTCCAGTCCCTGCATCTCCGTCTCCAGTCGCTGTAGTGTTCTACGTATATCTCTGAGGACCCCAAAGCTTTTAGAAATGCAAAACCCTCGTATTGTTACCTTAAAGGCCTCCCATATTATTTCCACTGTGTCAACTGATCCTTTATTCCTGCTAAAGAAATCTTTAATTTCATCATCTAGTTCGGCGTGAAACACTATGTCTAATAATGCTGTAGGCTGTAATCTCCAGCTTAGTCTGGGCCTATCATAGCCAGGTGATGTGAGTGATATTTTCACTGGGCAGTGATCTGAAAAAGTCCTGGCTAAGTGCACTACATTATGTATGGCTGTCCCCAGCCCCTTGGAGAGTAGACAATAGTCAAGTCGTGCCCACGTCCCCCTGTGAGCCGTGAAATTTGTTCCTTCTTGGGCTTGTGGATGGGTATACCGCCAACTATCAATGAGCTCACCCTCTTCCATTATACCCCGCAGTGCCTCCTGTGAGTTAGTGTAGTGATGCGCAGCTACATTAGACCTGTCCTGTGTGGGATTTAGGGCAATATTAAAATCCCCCCCCATATTACGTGAGTGGACCCTATCGATACTATTTTGCCCCACAGATTAGTAAAAAACTCAGGGCTATCTGTGTTGGGACCGTAACAAGTTACAATCGTGACTGAGTCTCTGCCCAGCCGGCCCCATGCTATAACATATCTACCGTGTGGATCCGCAATCGATCCTGCCAGTGCGAAATTGGTCTGCTTTTTAAAAAGAATAGCCGTTCCTCTTGCGTATGAGGAGTATGAAGAGAAAAGCCTACAGCTCGCCCATTTGCTAGCAAAGGTGTTCGGGTGTGTGGATTAATATGAGTTTCTTGTAACAAGGCCACTTGTATTTGTTGCCTATCCATGTATGCCAAAACCTGCCTTCTCTTCCTCGGATCTCCAAGGCCTCTGATATTCCATGACATTATCCTTATCGTGGATTTATCCTCCTGTGTCATTATTCCACCCTATCACATCTCGATTATTGAATTGCGTGTTGCCGTACTGCAGTTGTCGCATATGTAAAGAGACCTGTTTTCCAAATGCATACCATACATCTTCCTCACTGCTGCTCTGAACTCCCCGTCCCCCCTCCCCACCCTCCCACTGAAGCATCCCAATTATGCCAGATGTGAACATCCCTCCCCCTCCCCAACAGCCAATAACGTATCAATCATAACATGAATATCCATTCTCCCCCAATTCAAAACCGAAAGGAAAACAGTGGTGAAAACAAGCAAGCAAAAAGAGAGAAAGGAAAAAACCAAAGAAAATAAACCCAATTTGTGGGGTATTCCCAGTTGGGGTTATACAACTGGGTGGCCCACGAATACCTCGCACCAGTCCAGGTGCAGTGTGATCTGTTCTTAGTCCCTGAACCGGTTTCGAGGGTGTCCGGCTGCAGATTGTCTCTGTGCCCTCTCCGAAGCCTGGGTCATCACTGAGACCGTTTCCCTGCGTGCAAGGTGTTCTGGCCCAAGTCCATGTCAGGTGTTCTAGGCCCGACTATATTGTTTGCAGGTGAGGTGAGTCGGATCGTTGATTTGTGCGTCTTTGTAGCGATTGTCATTCCCGTTCTGGCGTTCGTGCCCGTGGCGAGTCCTCCGGCGTGGATGGCGCTTTCCTCTGGTGTTTAAGTTGCTTTAAGAATTCTTCCACCTGTTGAGGTTTCGTAAAAAACGTTTGAGTCCCCTGATGTGTAATGCGAAGCCGGGCAGGATAGAGTAGGGCATAGTCGATCTGGGCTTGCCTTAACTTCTGCTTAACTGCGAGAAATTTCCGCCGCTCTTCCTGTACATGCATCGTGAAGTCGGGGTACATGGTGAAGGGAATACCATCATAGTGCAGTTGCTTTTTCTCCCTGGCCACACGCAAAGCCACATCCCTGTCCCTGTAATTTAATAGACGGGCGATGATAGGGCGATGAGTGCTCCCAGGGGGCGGACGCGGTCCAAGAGATCGGTGAGCTCTTTCCACGATGAAATGAGGAGAGAGTAATTCCCTTCCCACCACTGCGATCAGTAATTTTTCTATGTACTCCTCCATCTTGCCCGTGTTGGTACTTTCCGGTATGCCCAAGACACGTATGTTATTTCTGCGACTTCGCGCTTCGATGTCCTCATTTTTAGCTGCTATGAGCTTGAGTAATTTATCCATCTGTGCCGTAGTTTTATGCACTTGGGCCATAGTGTCTTCCACTTCGGAGAGCGCTGTTCGGCATCTGTAATGCGTGTCTCGTGACCTTCTATCTTGCGGGCTATTGCATCCATTCTTGTTGCCATCGTGTCCATTTTGTCTGCTATTGTCGCGAACCCTTGTCGCATTTCCAATAAAAGTGACTTCATGTCATCACCGGATGTCGATTGCTGGTCTTGCTGCGATGTTTCTTCCTCATTGCAGGCCTCTGCTTGTTGCTGTCGGGTGGACTTTTTGGTGTCAAATGTCAGACGCAGTTGGCGGGCATCTGGCTTTCCCATTTTACTGCGGTCCCTGGACGTGACTCCAGCGTTGTCCTGGCCGTAGTGAGTTCTCGTTTACGTCTCACATTACCACCCTGCTCCTGTAGTCTCTCCGGTGCTGTGTGAGCCTAGTGTGTAGTGATCTTTCAGCCAGAGAGTCCGTATTATCCCCAGAGCACCTAGTGCAGTCCTTCCTGCTTTCGTGCCAAACACCCAATCGTGTTTCTTGTGATAGGGCCTTGGTGCATTCACCCCACACCGCTCCCTCAGCCCAGTTGGTGTGTCTTAGGCCTTACCCCTTTCGTTCATACGGTGTGGTGCTCCGGTCTCACTGAGTTTAGGGGTACCTCAGGCCAGTGTCTTCAACCGTACCGTAGTGCTATATACGGCACTCTTCAGAATGCTTAGCTGTTGCCTGAGGAGAGCAGATCAGGCCAGTCCGTGCCCGTGCATACAGACGATAGCGCCGTGACCCACCGCCGCATATATGGTGATTGGGGATGTGTCTGGTCCTAGCGTCGTCGATCCTATGCTGGCGTTAGCGGGGGATCTCCAGTCAGCCGCTTCGCCGGCTCTCCGTGTGGGATCGTCTCGCTCCAAGGTACATTCTTTAGGGCAGGTGTGCCTGAGCCCCGGTACTGCTCCGCCTCCCGGTACAGATATCGCCCCCGCCTCCTGTAGCACAGCCAGCACCTCTGCTTCCCCACTTACTGGAGATGTTCCGTTGCTCGTCAGCCGCCGGGATTCAGCACTTCGCAGGCAGCTTTTATGGCCCGGCCTCTTCCGCCATTTTCAGCCCGGCCTATCCGCCTCGTGGGATCCGCGGCACTTGCGTAATCAGCGCCGCCGCTCTAATGCACTAGGAGTTCCCGCACCGCGTCTCGGTCTCTACTTCCAGACCCCTGTTCCTGCTCGGAGGTCTTGCGGGCGAGTTTATAGTTACCGCCGCTGGGTCCCTGTTCGTGACTGCTCCTCACCGCTAATTGTTTGATCTTTGTGGCATCGGTAGAAGAAGTATTAATTCCGGATTACGGCGCCGGACTGCGGGAGCCTCACACTGTGGCGGCCATTCCGCTTGTGCGCCACCTAGCGCTCCCTCATTGAGTTTATAGTTTAGCTTCTATGGAAACGAGGAAGACTAAACCTGAGGTTACCACTCCACTAGACTACAATACCACATAATTACTCTCCAAAAAACATAATCCCACTCCACATAATTCCTATACGATAAATACCACATACTTTCTATCCACATAATTTCACCGCACAACATACCACATAATTCCACTTCACACAACATATATCCACTCCACTCCAAAAAACATTAGTAAAAAACTTTTACATATACAACGCCAATAGCTCTAACTCTCGCAAATGCGAGACCTATTACATTACAAATGCTTCTGGTAGTCGCGTTTGCAGAGTGGTGCAGAAAGGGGGCTGGGCCTCCGACCAGCGCTCAGGAATTCCGCTGCATAGGAATTACAGGAGATACCAGGAGGGCTTCTTGGCCCCCAAAGTCCCTCAGGAGTAAAGTGGACTTCATCCCCCAACCAGTACTGTGCCAGGAGGCGCGTTTGCAGAGTGGTGGAGAAAAGGGGGCGTGGCCTCCGAAGACCTCTTAGCAATCCCACTGTGTGGGACTTAGTGGAGGTAATAGGAGAGGTCGTTGGCCACCAAGCACAACCTTGCGGGCCAACTACCCCTCCTATTACCTCCAGTAAGTCCCACACAGCGGGATTGCTAAGTTGTGATAGCAGGCCATGCCCCCTTTCCCCACCACTCTGCAAACGCACTCCCTGGCGTGCTCTTGGATGGGGGTCCTTAGGGGCCAACCAGCCTACCTGATACCTTCAGTATGCCCCAGATAGTGGGATTGATGATAGGTGGACACAGGCCATGCCCCCTTTGTCCACCACTCTGCAAGGGGGAGGTGGTCCCCGGGTCTTGGGGGGCCCGCGAGGCCCCCCAGGCTTAAAATAACAATGCCCCGGGCAGATGGCGGTCCCCGGGGCAGCGTGGGGGGGAAAGAGCCCCCCCACGCATTTTAAATAAAAAGCCGCGGGGAGGTGGCAGTCCCTGGGGCTGTGGGGGGCTGCGTGCCCCCGCATATAATTAACTGAGCCCCAGGAGGTGGCTGTCCCCTGGGCTGCGGGGGCCCCCACTAATTAATTTCACATTGCCCCCGGGACCTGGCCCACCCGGGGGCATATAGAAAACGGAGCGCAGGAGCCCGCGCTTCATTTTTTAAAAAACATTTCGGCCGGATTCGTTCACCCAGCGCGAATTTGGCCGATTTCTTTAAAAAAATTTGCTTTTTTGGCCCTGGGGGTCCTTGTGGTACTACCTGAGAAGGCCTAGGGGGTCAGAGTGTTTCTACCCTGCCCCCTTTTCTTGTTTTTTAATGCTTTTTTAACTGTTTTCTTGTGACTCGGTAACCGAGTCACTAGATGGCTGCCAACACATTCTGCTTTGGAGTGTTGCCAGACAATCAGAATTAAGCTCGTGCTTGAGAGGATTTGCGGCTCCTCCTCGGTGCTCAGATATCGATATTTTTATTTTTTGAATTTCTCAGGAACTACTGAACGGATTTACACCATTTAAAAAAGGTCACTTTCTGAACCAAGGGCTACCTTTTTCCAAATTTGGTGTAATTCCGTTCAGCAGTTCGGGCTGTAGCCTGTTCCGAAAATTCCTATCGAAATTAACATGGGGACCCCCCTTTTTTCTCAGCCCCCACTTGACGAATCATCCCAAAACTCTCAAAACAGGAGCTGACCTGAGTTAACCATTAGTTTTGAAAATTTTGCGAAGATTCGTCAACGGGCGCCAAAGATATTGGCAAAAGAAAAAACGCCTTTTGAATAGAAACAAGGTCCTAACTATAACTACCATATATATATATATATATATATATATTCACTGAAAAACCGTAGGTTTCAGGCACGTTATAGTTACAAATTAGCATTTTAAAAACCTTTGAAATTCACTGAAAAAACCATAGGTTTCAGACACGTTATAGTTAGAAATTAGCATTTAAAAAACCTTTGAAATTCACTGAAAAAACCATAGGTTTTAGGGACAGTTATAGTTAGTTGGACATTGCACTCGTACAAAACCCGTGAAATTCCCCGTTATAGTTAGTTCAGCTAACTATAACTCGCGCCCCGCAATGCACTGCTGATGACGTCACATATTACATCACTCATGACATGGTCAGTGACATCACTGATGACATCACTGATGACATCTCAAATGACATCACTGATGACATCATCCAGTGACTGTGTGTTTCTGTAAAGTTTAAATATGTTTAATATATATAGGGAAAGGCGTATTGAAGAATGAGTGGGTGTATAAGTGTCTGAATGGATGATTTAGTACGTGCGTGACTGACTCTACAAGTGAGTGATTAAACGTATCTTACTGAATGCATGGGTTAGTGACTAAACTGTGTGAATGTCTGTATCCGTCTGTTGGTGTGTAAGTGGATGCATGGATTTGCGAATAGCTACATGAGTGTCTATATGGGTTATTGATTAGTTCTATGAGTATCTGTATGGGTGCCTGAGTGTTTGTGTGGATGGGGTGTGTGCGACTGTGCATAGATGTGTGAGTGGGTGATTCACTGGGTGGATGGTTTCAAGAGTGCATCTGTGATAGACTGTATGGGTGGGTAAGTGTGTGTAAGAGTGTGTTAGTGAGTGAATGTATGTCACAGTGGTACATGTGTGAGTAACTACATATGTGAAAGGCAGTATATATGTGTATTGGAGTATATAAATAGCTATAAGCGAGAGTGAGTGATTGTGATAGTGGCTGTATGGATGAGTGTGTGCTTGTATCAGTGATTGTATAAGAGCGTAACAATGTGCTAGTATTTGTATGATTAAGTGAGCTGGTGTGTGTATAACTGTATAGGTGAGTAAATGGCAGTGTGTTTAATTATTTGCATGACTGACTAGGTGTGTGAGTACCTCTATGGATGAGTGGCGGTGTTTGAGTGTCTATATAGGAGTAAGAGTGCATATGATAATCCTGTACTGAGTGACCATAAGTATGAGTGACTGTACGGGTGAGTGAGTGGATGTGTGTGTGTAGACCTAAGAATCAGTGAGTGGGTATGTAGTTATTGGTGTTGGAGTGTCTATGGTTTTGCGAATGGCACTCTGTAATTTAGATTGGGTGTATCAAAGGTTATATTAGGGTGTGAGGAGCTGCATCAGATTATCACGTGGATGATGTCATCAGTGATGTCATCAGTGATGTCACTGACCATGTCATGAGTGATGTAATATGTGACGTCATCAGCAGTGCATTGCGGGGCGCGAGTTATAGTTAGCTGAACTAACTATAACGGGGGAATTTCACGGGTTTTGTACGAGTGCAATGTCCAACTAACTATAACTGTCCCTAAAACCTATGGTTTTTTCAGTGAATTTCAAAGGTTTTTTAAATGCTAATTTCTAACTATAACGTGTCTGAAACCTATGGTTTTTTCAGTGAATTTCAAAGGTTTTAAAATGCTAATTTGTAACTATAACGTGCCTGAAACCTACGGTTTTTTCAGTGAATTTCAAAGGTTTTTTAAATGACAATTTTTAAATGTATTAATTTTTATATTAATTTTTTTCATACTGATTTACTACATTTTTAGAAACAATTTCTTTTACATATTTTATTTTTTAAATTACATTGTAATTACATTATACATTACATTACAAAAAATACTTTCTCAGAATGAATTACTTTAGTTTAAATACTTTGCACATAGGCAATAGACTTTTAAGTACAGTAGTTACAGTTGTTGCAATGGGCAACACATTTTCAAACACAATGCAACATTCAGCTCAATGTGAATTTCTAGTTAAATGCAATTAGTTACTTTATGGATTACTTTTCTAACCACAGGACTGGATCCTAGATTCAGTCCTGGTACATCTCCTGTAAACAGTTGAGTAAAAGCGTTTTGGTTACAGTCGTGATTTTTAAGGAATATTATTGTATTTTAAAAGTTGACACTTAGAAACTTTTTCTCATAGAATCACCAATGTTATCCTATGGAAGGAAATTCACTTAGCAGGTAAAAACTGTTATCGTTACTTTTTCTTACTCAGTGTTGGATCCTGGATCCAGCACTGGTGCATCTCCTGTAAACAGTTGAAAGAATGCGTTTAAGTCATACAGGCGATTTTTAAGGAATATTTGTAGTTTGTGAAAATCGACACTTTGAAACTTTTCTGCTGAAAACCAGACAATGGATTCCTATGGAAGAAAATATAAGTTACTGGTAAGTACGGTTAAAATTACTTTTCAGGACCAGTACTGGGCTGAAAGATAGAGCACTGAGGTCTCTCCTTATAACAGGTGAGTAAATCGGAATTCGTATTTCGGCTGATTTTAGAGGAATATTTGTATGTTTCAAAAATCAACACTTAGAAACTTTTTCAGCAAAAAGCAGGCAATGATATCCTATGGAAGGAAATTCAAGTTACTGGTAAGTACGGTTAAAATTACTTTTGAGGATCAGTACTGGGCTGAAAGATGCAGCACTGAGGTCTCTCCTGATAACAGATGAGTAAATCGGAATTCGTATTTCGGCTGATTTTAGATGAATATTTTAAAGTTCCAAAACTCCACACTTAGAAGAATTTCCAAGTGAAACCAGTCAATGTTAGCCTATGGAAGGAAATTCAAGTTACCGGTAAGTACGGTTAAAATTACTTTTCAGGACCAGTACTGGGCTGAAAGATACAGCACTGAGGTCTCTCCTGATAACAGGTGAGTAAATCGGAATTCGTATTTCGGCTGATTTTAAAGGAATATTTTAAAGTTCCAAAACTCCACACTTAGAAGAATTTCCAAGTGAAACCAGTCAATGTTAGCCTATGGAAGGAAATTCAAGTTACCGGTAAGTACGGTTAAAATTACTTTTCAGGACCAGTACTGGGCTGAAAGATACAGCACTGAGGTCTCTCCTGATAACAGGTGAGTAAATTGGAATTCGTATTTCGGCTGATTTTAGATGAATATTTTAAAGTTCCAAAACTCCACACTTAGAAGAATTTCCAAGTGAAACCAGTCAATGTTAGCCTATGGAAGGAAATTCAAGTTACCGGTAAGTACGGTTAAAATTACTTTTCAGGACCAGTACTGGGCTGAAAGATACAGCACTGAGGTCTCTCCTGATAACAGGTGAGTAAATCTGAATTCGTATTTCGGCTGATTTTAAAGGAATATTTTAAAGTTCCAAAACTCCACACTTAGAAGAATTTCCAAGTGAAACCAGTCAATGTTAGCCTATGAAGGAAATTCAAGTTACCGGTAAGTACGGTTAAAATTACTTTTGAGGATCAGTACTGGGCTGAAAGATGCAGCACTGAGGTCTCTCCTGATAACAGATGAGTAAATCGGAATTCGTATTTCGGCTGATTTTAGATGAATATTTTAAAGTTCCAAAACTCCACACTTAGAAGAATTTCCAAGTGAAACCAGTCAATGTTAGCCTATGGAAGGAAATTCAAGTTACCGGTAAGTACGGTTAAAATTACTTTTCAGGACCAGTACTGGGCTGAATGATACAGCACTGAGGTCTCTCCTGATAACAGGTGAGTAAATCGGAATTCGTATTTCGGCTGATTTTAGATGAATATTTTAAAGTTCCAAAACTCCACACTTAGAAGAATTTCCAAGTGAAACCAGTCAATGTTAGCCTATGGAAGGAAATTCAAGTTACCGGTAAGTACGGTTAAAATTACTTTTCAGGACCAGTACTGGGCTGAAAGATACAGCACTGAGGTCTCTCCTGATAACAGGTGAGTAAATCGGAATTCGTATTTCGGCTGATTTTAGAGGAATATTTTAAAGTTCCAAAACTCCACACTTAGAAGAATTTCCAAGTGAAACCAGTCAATGTTAGCCTATGAAGGAAATTCAAGTTACCGGTAAGTACGGTTAAAATTACTTTTGAGGATCAGTACTGGGCTGAAAGATACAGCACTGAGGTCTCTCCTGATAACAGGTGAGTAAATCGGAATTCGTATTTCGGCTGATTTTAGAGGAATATTTTAAAGTTCCAAAACTCCACACTTAGAAGAATTTCCAAGTGAAACCAGTCAATGTTAGCCTATGAAGGAAATTCAAGTTACCGGTAAGTACGGTTAAAATTACTTTTCAGGACCAGTACTGGGCTGAAAGATGCAGCACTGAGGTCTCTCCTGATAACAGGTGAGTAAATCGGAATTCGGATTTCGGCTGATTTTAGAGGTATATTTGTATGTTTCAAAAATCAACACTTAGAAACTTTTCAGCAAAAAGCAGGCAATGATATCCTATGGAAGGAAATTCAAGTTACTGGTAAGTACGGTTAAAATTACTTTTGAGGATCAGTACTGGGCTGAAAGATGCAGCACTGAGGTCTCTCCTGATAACAGGTGAGTAAATCGGAATTCGTATTTCGGCTGATTTTAGAGGAATATTTTAAAGTTCCAAAACTCCACACTTAGAAGAATTTCCAAGTGAAACCAGTCAATGTTAGCCTATGGAAGGAAATTCAAGTTACTGGTAAGTACGGTTAAAATTACTTTTCAGGACCAGTACTGGGCTGAAAGATACAGCACTGAGGTCTCTCCTGATAACAGGTGAGTAAATCGGAATTCGTATTTCGGCTGATTTTAGAGGAATATTTTAAAGTTCCAAAACTCCACACTTAGAAGAATTTCCAAGTGAAACCAGTCAATGTTAGCCTATGGAAGGAAATTCAAGTTACTGGTAAGTACGGTTAAAATTACTTTTCAGGATTAGTACTGGGCTGAAAGATGCAGCACTGAGGTCTCTCCTGATAACAGGTGAGTAAATCAGAATTCGTATTTCGGCTGATTTTAGAGGAATATTTGCACAATGGTGAAGGGAGGGGCGGGCCTGAGGTGACATCTGTGCAAACGCGCCCCGTGGCGCATTTTAAGTTGGGGGATTAAGTCCCCTTGAATCATGAGGGTCCCTACGGGCCAACTAGCCCACCAGGAACCTCCAGTATGCGCCAGGGGCTGCGTTGCAGAGACATGTACAGAGGCCACACCCCTTTTACACCTCTCTGCAACGCAGCTCTGTGGCGCTTTCTGGACGTACCTGTTGGGCTAGTTGGCCCCAGGGACCCTCAGGATTGAAGAGGATTTAATTCCCCATCTTAAAACGCGCCACGGGGCCTGTTTGCACACATGTCACCTGAAGCCCCGCCCTCCCTTCACCACTGTGCAAACGCGCCCGTGGCGCGTTTTAAGTCGGGGGATTAACTCCCTTGAATCCTGAGGGTCCCTGGGGTGCAACTAGCCCACCATATACCTCCAAAAGCGCCATAGAGCTGCGTTGCAGAGAGGTGTAAAAGGGGCGTGGCCTCTGTACACCTCTCTGCAAGGCAGCCCCTGGCGCATACTGGAGGTTCCTGGTGGGCTAGTTGGCCCCAGGGACCCCCAGTATTCAAGGGGAATTGTTCCCCTCTGCAAATACGCCAGGGGGCGCGTTTGCAGAGTGGTGAAGGAAGGGGCGGGGCATACGGGCCCGATCGTTTTTTTTTGTTGTTTTTTTCTCCCTGAAGGGGGCTGTGTGGCCCCCTTCCTTTTTCCTATTTTTAGGCCATGGGGACCCCATCCCCCAGGGCCTTACCCCTTTTTAAATTAAAATTTAAAAAAAACGGGAAGGGGGCCGCGTGGCCCCCTTCCCTGGGCCTGTATTGGCCCCGGGACCCCATCCCCGGGGCATGGCCTCTTTTTTTTATTTGGAGGGGGCTGCGTGGCCCCCTCCTCAGGCCATTTAAGGCCCCGGGGACCCCATCCCCGGGGCCGGCCTTGCACTTTTTTTCTCCTTTTTTTTCCTTTGGGGAGGGGGCTGCGTGGCCCCTCCGTGGCCACTATGGCCCCGGGGACCCCATCCCCGGGGCCTGGCCTCTCGTTGGGGACTGTGGGGGTCCCCAAACCCCCACAGTCCCGCCGGCTCCCCGTGTCCTACGGGAGCCGGCATTGCTTACACATGGGGAGCAGCTAACATGCTGCTCCCCATGTGGAAAGCAATCAGCTTTGGATATTGGAAGAGAGAGCAGGTTTCCTGCTCTCTCTTCCAATATCCAAAGCAGCTTGCAATGACAGGACGGGAGCCGCGAGGCTCCCGTCCTGTCATTGCAAACAGCAGTGTCCCGGGGTAGGCACCCGGGACACTGCAGGAGCCGGCCCTGGGGGTGGCGGTCCCCAGGGCCACCACAGGCTCCAGGAGAGGGGCCGCGCGGCCCCCTCCCTACATTTTGAAAGCCCCGGGGAGGTGGTGGTCCTCGGGGCTTGGGGTCCAAAACGGACCCCCATTTTAATTTTTCTTAGTGCCCCGGGAGGTGGTGGTCCCGGGCGTGTGGGGGCTGGAGCCCCCACACAGGTTTTTAATTTAAAAAAAGAAGCCCCGGGAGGTGGTGGTCCTCGGGGCTGCGGGAGGGCTCAGAGCCCTCCCGCACCATTATACATAAAGCCCCGGGGGTGGTGGTCCCCGGGGCTTGGGGGCCCTTAGAGGCCCCCACACATAAAATTAACCCCCCAGAATGCCCCCGGGACTTGGCCCACCCGGGGCCAGTGCATCGAAGCGCGGGAGACCGCGCTCGATTTTCCGGCAGGATTCGCGCTCCCTGAGCGCATCCTGCCGATTTTTAAAAAAAAATATATATTTTTTGCCCAGGGGTCCTTGTGGGACCCCTGAGCAGACCTAGGGGTCAGGGTGTTTCTACCCTGCTCCCTTTGTGCGCTTTGCGCACTTGTTTCTGTCCCTCGGTTCTACCGAGGGACAAAATGGCTGCCAACACTTCCTGATTTGGAGTGTTGACAGCCAATTAACATAAAGCTCGTGCTCGGGAGGATCCGCGGCCCTAGATATATCTATCTTTTTACTTTTGATTTTCTCAGCAACTACTGAACGGATTTACACCATTTAACAAAAGGGTTCTTTCTGAACCAAGAACTACCTCTTTGCCAAATTTGGTGTAATTCCGTTCAGCAGTTCAGGCTGTAGCCGTGTCTAAAGTTTCCTATGGAAAATTGCATGGGGAAAACGCGTTTTGGGACCCCCTTTTTCTCGGCCCCCGCTTGACGAATCCCCCGAGACTTTCAGGGTAGGAGCGGACCGGAGCGCCCCACAAAGTTTGAAAATGTTGCGAAGATACGTCAACCGGCAAGAGAGTTATTTCAAATAGAATGTCGCGGATTTCCTATGGATAATAGGTTGTAACTATAACTATCTACTGGCGACCGCCAGTAGATAATATATATATATATATATATATATATATATATATATATATATATATATATATGGACAACACATGGTAACTCGCATGAGATGCACTCGAGCTTCCACAAGGTTACCAGCCTTTATTTGCAATAGGTATGGACATGCATAGTTAGCAGGTAAGATCAGCAGCTTTCCAAAACGCCGACGCGTTTCGAGTTTCCTCTTCTTCTGGGGTTATCGGAAAGTTCGTGCGGTGCTAGGCAACTCTTATTTATTTTATTTTATTTATTTATTACATTTATAAGGCGCAACAGCTGCCCAAAAAGGGTTTCCCGGCACCAAGCAGATCAGAGACGGCTAACAGGTTATTGGTTAAAGAGCCAGGTCTTCAATGATTTGCGAAATTGGACGTACTCTGTTTCATTTCAAAGACCAATGGGCAGGGCATTCCAAAGTGAGGGACCTAGATATGCAAATGCCTTTCCACCCATCCGAGATAGTCTAGTTTTGGGAACGAAAAACTTCCCCTGAGTAGATGAGCGGAGATTGCGAGGAGGGACATATGGGCGGACCAGAGATTGCAAGTACTGCGGGGCAATCCCTATTTTGATTTTAAACAAGTAGCTCAGGGCTTTGAACTTGATTCGGTTCTCCACCCTGAGCCAGTGCAAATCTCGTAAATGGCCAGAGATAGAGGTGGCTCTAGGAACCCGGCAAAGTAACCTTTCAGCTGAGTTTTGGACCATCTGCAGCCTACGAGTCACCTCCTTATTTGAACCCAGGTAGAGAACATTTCCGTAGTCCAGCCTTGAGGTGATCAAGGCCTGGACTACTGTTCTCTGAGTGGGCTCTGGTAGCATCCAGATGATCTTTTTTAACCACTTCAGGATGGTGAAACATGTGGCAGCTACCTTGACAGCTTGATGATGCATACTGAGCGAGTCATCCACGATTACGCCCAAAATGCGGACTTGGCAGGAAGGTAAAGGAAGTACACCCATCTCGCTGGGCCAGTGTTGAGGGCCCCAGAGATCCTTATTTTTCCCAAGTATCAAGACCTCGGTTGTCTCACCGTTGAGTTTGAGGTAATTTGATTGCATCCATGATGCGATTTTGCTCAGGCCCAACTGAAGGGGTGATGGCCCGGCCGTGCTCTTCATGGAAAGAGAGAAAATGATTTGGGAGTCATCTGCATAGGAGAACAGGGTCAGCCCAGCATCTTCCGCAACATCAGCAAGAGGTCTGACGTACAGGTTGAAAAGTAAGGGGCTAAGAATGGAGCCCTGAGGTACCCCGTGGGGTGATGAGTGAGTGTCAGAGCTAGCTGTGGGGGAAAAGACTTGAAAAGTGTGATTTGTAAGAAAGGAAGTGAGCCAGTTCAGAGCTAAGCCACAGATGCCTAAAGATCTTAAAGTTTTAAGTAACACGGTGTGAGACACCGTGTCAAATGCTGCACTTAAATCCAGCAGAATGAGGGCCACTGTGTCTCCCGCATCCAGATAACAGCGCAGCCTTTCCGTTACCCCCAACAGGGTAGTTTCCGTTGAGAAGCCAGCTTTGTAGCCAATTGAGAGGGATGTAGAAACCTTTTGGTTTCCACAAACAAAGAAAGCTGTGCGTGAACATGTTTCTCTAAGATTTTCAAAAAGGCCGGTAGCAGCGAGATGGGCCGATAGTTGGAGGATAAATCGGGGTCGGCATTGGCCTTTTTGAGGAGAGGGAGTATCATGGCATGTTTCCAGTCAGGTGGGACAATGGCTTCCTGCAGGGAGGCATTCAAAAGGTCCAAAACAACAAGCAGGGATGGCGGCTCCAGCTGTTGGAGCACGGAAATGGGCAAAGGATCCCTGGGTGATCCTGATTTAATGCTATCTAAGAGCTTTTTAAGGGTAGCTGTGTTTAATAAGGGCCATGTGTCCAAGAGGCTGGAAGGTATGTTAGGCGCCCTATCCTGATCAACAAGCGTATTGTCCATAAATGATGGTGCTGATGTTACTAGAGGGAAAAGGTGGTTATCACACTGCGCACGCACTATGTCCAAATATATTTTCTCAACCTTCTGGACAAAAAAAGTAGCCAGATCCTCGCATTGCTGTTTGTTGAGTGAAGGGGGCCTAGATTGTGTTTTGGAACCTGCAAGCTCCTTAACCATGTTAAATAATGTTTTTGAGCAGCTCAGGGTTTCAGAGATGGTAGATGAAACATATTCAGCACGGGCTGTCCTACAGAGTTTATGATACATTTTTTTAGCTGTTTTGTAATTATTTTTAGACTCGGGTATAATTCCTTCTCCACCTGCCCTTAGTTATAGAGTCCCGCCTAATGGCGACATGACGACTTATGGGGGTTGTAGTGCCTAATTAATCCATAAAATTAAAGTGCACTAATCACTGCCAGTTAAAGCCCGGAGTGGACCCCCACATACTTGAGTGTCCTCAATCCTACGTTTCAGCCCCACAATGCGGACGGTGAATCCCTTCCACGTGGCCCCCTTGGAATCCTGGGGTGGTGCAGTCTCGGCGGACGAGCCTCCGCCTCGATATGGACAACCCATGGTAACTCGCATGAGACGCACTCGAGCTTCCACAAGGTTACCAGCCTTTATTTGCAATAGGTATGGACACGCACAGTTAGCAGGTAAGATCAGCAGTTTTCCAAAACGCCGACGCATTTCGAGTTTCCTCTTCTTCTGGGGCTATCAGAAAGTTTGTGCGGTGGTAGGCAACTCCCCTTAGTTATAGAGTCCCGCCTAATGGCGACATGAAGACTTATGGGAGTTGTAGTGCCTAATTATTCCATAAAATTAAAGTGCACTAATCACTGCCGGTTAAAGCCCGGAGTGGGCCCCGACATACTTGAGTGTCCTCAATCCTACGTTTCAGCCCCACAATGCGGACAGTGAATCCCTTCCACGTGGCCCCCTTGGAATCCTGGGGTGGTGCAGTCTCGGCGGACGAGCCTCCGCCTCGATATGGACAACACATGGTAACTCGCATGAGACGCACTCGAGCTTCCACAAGGTTACCAGCCTTTATTTGCAATAGGTATGGACACGCACAGTTAGCAGGTAAGATCAGCAGCTTTCCAAAACGCCGACGCGTTTCGAGTTTCCTCTTCTTCTGGGGCTATCGGAAAGTTTGTGCGGTGGTAGGCAACTCCCCTTAGTTATAGAGTCCCGCCTAATGGCGACACAAAGACTTATGGGAGTTGTAGTGCCTAATTATTCCATAAAATTAAAGTGCACTAATCACTGCCAGTTAAAGCCCGGAGTGGACCCCCACATACTTGAGTGTCCTCAATCCTACGTTTCAGCCCCGATTAGTGCACTTTAATTTTATGGAATAATTAGGCACTACAACTCCCATAAGTCTTCATGTCGCCATTAGGCGGGACTCTATAATTAAGGGGAGTTGCCTACCACCGCACAAACTTTCCGATAGCCCCAGAAGAAGAGAAAACTCGAAACGCGTCGGCGTTTTGGAAAGCTGCTGATCTTACCTGCTAACTGTGCGTGTCCATACCTATTGCAAATAAAGGCTGGTAACCTTGTGGAAGCTCGAGTGCATCTCATGCGAGTTACAATGTGTTGTCCATATATATATATATTTATACATATACATATACATTTATATAGTAAATGTTTTTTAAATGTATTTACCTTATTTTTTTATTTAAAATATATACTCATATATATATGTGTATCAAAATGTTTTTTTGTAATATAAAAATGGAGTCGCGTACCAGACATGAATTCCCGCGTTCTGTACACAAACCCATTTATATATTTAAAAGCTTAAAATATAGTGAAATTAATACTTTGTGTATATCTTAGGGGTAGTAGTTTAGTTGTAGAGTAATATAATGAATATGTAGTTATGCTAAACAGTAATTAAACATTACATTTATGTATTTCGCGGATATGCGATACCATCGTGTACACTACCTGGCCTTACTTCCAGATCCGCGTATGAAACGGGACTCCAGCATGAGTTTTAACATATATTTTTTCATATATATATATATAGACAACAATAATCTTAAGTTCAAGGTTACAGTTTTTTAAAGATAGTAAATAAACTTGTATATTAATAAATGAAAAAGTTATTAAAACGTTTTTTTAATAGTAATTTCAGGAATTGCGGTACGAACGCGTACATCGCAACTTCTGAATGCGTGTACAGGACGCAAATCTAACGTTTTTTTAAACAATGTTTTATATCAATATAGATTAATTTAGTTTTTTTAAATTAAGAGGTACAGTTATTAGTAAAAAAAATATTATGAGATACAACCAAATATTGTTGAAATGTACAATTGAAAGAAGCTGTGGAATTGCGTCCAGTACGCGGTAGTACCGTGTAGAGGTCACGCACCCCAAAAAGAGATTTGATTGGTTAAAGATCCTGTCATCCTTAACTTTGCTAGATCCCACCGTCTTTCTTCTAATTTTGGGTGTGGTTGGCAGCAGCCATACTTTTTCAGGAGCTTGACAGTTTTGGAGTTGTTTGTTGGTGTTTGAAAGATTTTACACTAAGATTTGGTTATGGCAACTCTACAGGATTTGCAGGAGGAGGAGGAGGAGACCCTTCTGGAGGAGGAAGAGGAGCCACGCTGCAAAAGGAAAGAGAGTGTGGCATGGCAATTCTTCAGCATACCCGAGGGCCAGAAGAAGGTGAATGCACAAAAAGTAACATGCAACGAGTGCAAGAAGGTGCTGTCACAAGGATCGGACAGGAAATACTCCTGCGGTACATCATCAATGGACAAGCATCTTAAAACCATGCACGAAACCAGGCTAGCAAGAGCTGAACTTGCAAGAGTAAATGATGGGAGCCAAGACGCACAGCCTTCTATTTCAAGGTTGCAGTCAATTCCACCGACTCGCCCTGATTTTGCAAAGGTAGGATTTTTTTGTTCTAAATGCATCACTGTTCTAAGTATTGAGGAACAGATTTTCCAAACCATGTTGGACACTATTAACAACCACTGTTGTAAAAAAAAATTCCCCCATTTAGGCACACTGTTTTTTGCTTGTTTTTTGTTTAAATTTTCATTGTTAAAATCTAAAAACACACAAAGTTGTTAGAAAAAATTTTATAAAATAGTTTTTAAAAAAGAAGAAAAAAAACGGTTCTTACGGAACCACCTATTCTGGTTTGAAAAATAAAATATATATGTTGTGTGAATAGATGAGTCAATGGATAGTGTCTGTCTGATTGGATGAGTGCATATGTAGAGTCTGAGTGATTGGATGAGTAAATGAGTAGTACTTGAGTGAATGGATGAGTGCAAGGTTAGTGCCTGGGTGATTGTGTGAGGGAATGGATAGTGCCTGGGAGATTGGAAGAATGTATGAATAGTACCTGGCTGATTGGATGACTGCATGAGTAGTGCCTGGGTGAATGGATTAGTTCAAGGCTTGTAGTGTAGCTCCTACTTCCCTTATAGGCTCTGCGCATTGGAATAATATATCCTATAGGTTTGACATAGGACTAAGGTCGGTATGTCCCTATCGAGTATATTAAACTTAATTACTTGTGCCAGCTAGCTCAGAGGCCACTAGAAACTTCTTGACGACAAGAAGGGATTAGTTTCTGGCAGCCGCAAAACATGACCACTGTGTTTCCCTTACAGAATCAGGATGTGTCCCAGAGTCGTAGAAACAATAGATAATTATTTCACTCAGCTCAGTCGTGCATGGTTCAGCTATTCTCAGAGTTACACAGAAATAACAGACGGGCGTTTCAATAAAAAGGTTTATTGAACAGTCTTGTTTCTGTTGTAAGTTAGATGTGCTGTTACGATCACAAGACAGTATGCGAGATAAATGATGTACAAGGTGAGCAGTAAAAATAAATAATACTGCGTTAGCATTATCTTTTCAGCATAGATGCATTTACATAAAATGACACAGCCTAAAAATGCGAGTACTCATACAATGCGTTTCTATCCTAGTTCTACCCAGTGTGCCTAACCTATCCTAGGTGTAGGGAAAAGTAGAAGTAGGTGCTGTATTCCTGACTAGAGTATACTAAGAGTAAGTTACGCCTAGTATGCCAAGAGTCTAGTATGCCAAGAGTCCCTCTAGGTTCTAGTCTGCTCCATACCTGAAGAATGAGAGAGGTAGGAATCTCTTTTCCGGACTCGAACTCCAACACCCCGCAAGGGAAGTTAGATCACTGGAAGCTGGACTCTCTGCGTGCAGGAATGACAGTGTCTTCTCAGTGCGTCCGGCCGGGAATCGGGCTCCTCTGAAGTCGAGGTCTCCTCTGATTTACAGGGGTTTGGGAAGGTATATTTATACCTGAAAATGTTAGCATTGATGTGAGTTGGGTAGCGAAAGACGTCATGAATGAATCCCTTAAGGAATAGAGGTTCATGCATAATGTATGAGTCCTTGAAGAAATCAATAGTCCTGGGCAAGGGAAACTCCCGCAGCCTGAGGGTCTGTTTTTTCATGGACTCGAGACGCTAGGGTGGACGGATGTCGGAATCCATGCCTGTGTTTGGTATGCATGGTTTATGCCTAAATAAGGTCTGGGATTTTATGCCTATATAAGGGCAGATTGGATTGTGCCTATATAAGGTCATGATTCTAGAAAGCCCGTTTATGGACACCCTATAAAGTATACAACACCCACTCCTCTTTTGTGTATACAACAATACTAAAATGCTAAACATTTAAAATGCTAAACATTAAAATGGAGTACCGCATAATAAAACATATCCTAAAAAGGCTTTAAAAGACATATTAAAAATGCAAAGGTTGCTGTACATCATTAAGCAGTGCTTTTCATTTCCAACATAAGGTATGAAATAAATGCATTTGGAATGAAACATAAAAGCAATATTTACATATGACGAAAATGATCGATAAGTTTGTTCAAAATCAAAGTCATTTCCTGTCATGAAATTTAAATGAACTGAATTAGACACACAAGATGACTAAGGGGCCAATTCCGATCTCGGCCGGTAGTGCTCCGAATCGGATTCGGATTCACCGGATCCGATTCGGAGCCCTGTTTCCCGACCGAATC
This sequence comes from Calotriton arnoldi, assembly GCA_963921515.1. NCBI lineage: Eukaryota > Metazoa > Chordata > Amphibia > Caudata > Salamandridae > Calotriton > Calotriton arnoldi. The sequence goes on from CAWUFW010009112.1 coordinate 756,544, forward strand.
GTACGCGGGTCCGGCCGAGCGAGTACGATGCAGGCACCCGCGAAATCTCCGACCGACTCGAACGCGGCTTCAACACGCTCCGACCGACTCGCATGGACACGACTCGCACCGCGCTATGGGGACGTATCCCGGCCGGGTAAGTACGATGCGCGCCGCGAGCAGTCCAACCGACTCGCGCCGTCCGGCTCGAAAAAGCTGTCGGAGCCGGACTTTGGGGGTCCGCGTCGGACCCCCCTGTACGCGTAGGCGCACGAGTCGCACACAGGGGGGACCCATGGGTCCCCCCTACCTGTGCATGTACGCCGCGATGCGCATGGATGCGTACACGCTGTAGGGGCACCCTTGTCCGCCTCGCACCCATTGAGTCAATGGGAGCCCGCGTACGCGTTGTACGTCCGGCTCCCATTGACTTCAATGGGAGTCCGACCGACTCGAGTCCGATGGCATGCGTGCGCATCGTACTCGTTCGGTCGGACTGCCAGAGTCCGATTCGGTCGGAAATCTCTCCAGGTCCGGCTCGGTCGGAGAGATTTCCGGCCGAGATCGGAATCGGCCCCTAAGTGTCCCCGGAAGTACTGCCAAGTCTGTATTATAAGGCCAGTTCTACTTTAAGCAGATTGGAGTGCCATTTTCGTTTGAAAAAAATGGGACAAAAGTTCAAATTTGGTAAAGTTCCAAGGTTTTGAAAAAATGAAGGCCAAATTGTTGCTGTTGTACTGGAACAGAGTATGCCAAACAGAGTTAGTTCACGGGTCTGGTGTAAACATGAGATCATCTATTTCAATAGACAAAACATCTTCCACTGTCGTTGGTGTAAGTTGGAACACCTCGTGTAAAAGATTGACCGCACAAAGATGGGAAACATCGCTCTCAGCAATGTTCGCGTTCGTTGTTACCTGTGTGCCTGAAGTTCTTTCTCGTACCTCAGCAGCAGCAGGAGGCGACTGTGAGATCTCAATGAATGCTGACATCAGGATTGGAAGCCTCTGGGGACAACACAGAGCATGGGCCGTTATCGGGTCCAACAAAGCATCGACATCCTTTGGCGCAGCTGATGGATATGTTAGACAAGCGTCCAACACGCATTCTTCACCGCATAGCAGGCATCGTAGAACAGGTAAGATGCAATCTTGCCAGATTGGTCGGAATGACAAGAACCAAGTTGTATTAAGGTCCCGTAGACGAGTCATGCCTAGTAGCTGTACTATTCGCTCACGGCACTTTCTTTCAAGGAGAGCTTTCTCCATTTCGCTCGGAGTGATTTCAGCGAAGAGGCTGGCCATAGCGTAATAGCAGACAGATGAATAAAATTCCCGCAACTAGAATTAATGGTATGCCACCAAACACCGAATGTGCAAAGTTCGGAATGATTCCAAGTATTGCCTGGAACGGTGCTAAGAGACCGGTGCAAATGCTCTTAAATACATGTACAATTCCTGTTGTATCTGACATGTTAAAGATACGTGATATCATTTCTACGAAATGTATAGGGCAGTTTGTACGTATTAAAGTCTGTATCTCAGCCGAAGTCCTTGCAACTAGTAGATCATAGGTTTCTTTGGCCGAGGTCAAAGGCACTGTTTGCTGTAAAAGCATGGCTTTCATTCTGCTCAAAGTATCAAATCTTATAAAAGAGACGCTCAGTGAAGGCCATAAAGGCGACTCCCTGACTGTGTCTATTGGGGGAAACAATACTTGCATACAGCAGGTGACCCTGGAGTTGACCGTTACTAGATATGGGATGCCTGGCAACATTCCACAGCAGCTCTGATCATTCAACATGAGGTAACTCCCATTAGAAAGTTGTCCAAACGTTGGATTAATCACAGCAGCTGGTGAACCGTGCTGATGGCAAGACAAGTTTGCCACAGAACCATTACAAGCTCCGTGTAAAATAATGTCCTGACATATAAGTGAACCGGTCAGTGCATGTTTACAGTTAGTACCGCTAAGAAACACTTCACGATCCCCACTCCAACATCTATGTGTGTATGGTAACTTCCAAGATATCTTAATGTATTCCTTACCCAACCTTTCATATTTACCTGCTTGCATCTGTCCGAGGCAATACTGAAACTGAAAAGTTGTCACAGGCAACGTTATTTTGCCATGAATAACCCATTCTGTAGCTGGTTTTTCTGCCACTGTAAATGGTAATTTCTCCATTTTTTCAATGCTCAGCACTGTATACCTTGCTCCTCTTTGTGCCAATTCGATCTGTTTATCAGTTAGATTGTATTCTGCAAACAGAGACGACGTGTTGATGAAACGCCAAGGCACATAGCCCGCTCGCAAAGATTGCAGCGTCCATGTCAATAACACTATAGAACGTAACTGAGATTGACCTTGTTGTAACATAGCCAAATCTTGTTCTAGAATGTCGATAGCAGAGGATACAATGCCATCCAATGAATAAATTCTGGAGGACAAAGTTGTTAACCCATTGTCGACTACAGAGAGTGTTTTCTCTATATTAATACGATCAAGTTCACGTATTCGTTCTGCAGCCTCTATCTGTGACACTTTCCATGCTTCATTATAAGCAGCATAGATGCCGGCATATATGAAACGTTTTTGACGCGGTTTCCTTGGTCCAAGCAAGAATTCCCTAAGATCTGCGTCGTGTGCAAGTAAGGTTAAGTGTTGCTTCACATCCTGTAGTGTAGATTTATGCAGCCAATCTAGGCATAATTTTCCTACACTGTATGTTGTTACTACCCCCGGATGTTGTCTTTGGACATATCTTGGGTCTGGCCTATGAATAGTAAAGCCCTGAGTTTTGTTCAAGAACCTTTCCTGACAGTTGTTTGTGTCTGTGGGCCAGATCAACCATTTCTTCCAATTCGGATGAGTTCTGTTGAGTTGTAGTATATTGTCAACTGTCACCACTGCCTTCGTATTATTATCACTGGCAGGTGTTGGAACAGAAGGTATTTTCATCTCTTTTACCTTGGCTAATCCAAGACAAGATGTCTGTTGGACGGTGTCATTCAAAAACAGTATTTGTTCAGGGATAATACAGGCTCTAAATAAAGCTTCTATACCCTGTACTTGCCAATCTTTACTACCCCAGACAGTTTTTGTCTCAATTGTGTCCTTCCATAAGTCGAAACCCTGTGTAGACAGTTGGGCAATAAATGCTTCAGAGCAAATCTGTTTGGTATTTGTTAACATAATTTTCAGTCCTGTTTTGTTTACATTTTTATAGTAAAACGTTTCTGGGTCAGATGTATTGTAACCTGAAAAATATGGAAACTTACTAGCAAAAGTTTTTGAACTACCTTGTGGCGGTGTTGGACAATGTTCCCATTGATTAAACATAAACACATTTCTTGGATATGCAGTTTTGTGCAAATAATGATGACCATAGTAGTTATAACAATACAATTTTTCATAATCGGATGAACCCTCTAAAAATTCATTTTTAGAAAATGCAGCAGATTTTTCTAGATCAAACATTATATCTTGAACAGTCTCTAAGTCCCAATCATCTGAATAGGTACTGGACGTAATTAAATCACTTAGTGAAATTTTAAATAAATGTGGAATGTTCAATTGTTCACTTGGACCGAAGATTTCATAATCTGTTTTGTCCCACACTATACCATCCTGTATAGGAACAGCTGTGATGTTCACTGATGACAAGTCTCTTGCTTCACGATGGGAAGATTTATGTGGTTTCAAAAGTACATTCACGTCTTTTCCTTCACTGTTCACATGGATGTATCTGCCACCTATAAGCATGCTTACTGTTGTTACCAAAGCTAGCCAGAGCAGGAAAACAAAAAGTCCAGATGTAATCCAGAGTTCAATCCATGGAGAAACCAGATAAGTCTTTTTCAGAAAGTGAATAAAGTCTTGTACTTGCTGCTTGAATTTTGATGATGCTGGCGTCGTTTCAGGTTTGCTTGGATCTTCTGAGAACGTATCAAAGTCAATGAAATAGCCAGAAGCAGTTCTGTCAATTGTTGGAATTGCATCAGGATTCGTTGAAATCACAGGAACCAGTTCTTCACGAGTCACGTTGGTGTAGACAGGTGTATTTGGACGAACTGTTATTTGGTTGTCAAGAGGGATGAGTTCCATAGCTTGGTTGCTTAGTCCTTCATTTGTTACAGCCGAATTCTCGATCGTGATCAGTCTTTCAGTCTGAACCTCTTGAATAGTAGCGAGAGGAGTGCGTCTGCTACTAGGTCGGAGTCCACGAGGCCTACTGCTTAGTATTGGCCACATACTGTGGTTTGATCAGGTCGATTGACACAAATCTTTTCTCCTTTCTTCCAGAAAGGGGCGGCAGAAGTACTGTCCTTGTTCCTTGAACAGCTAGAACAGGTACCGGTTGTCTGTAAGAAGGTCCAAATTCCTTCTTGTCCGCTATTTTTTCTCTGACTAGATCCCCAACTTTTGGAATCCAGACAGGCCTTGCTGGGACCGCCGATTTTTCCCCAGTGGTGGTTGGCTGTAGGGATATGTTGCTTTGTTTCGTTCTTAATTTGTTAAGATCCTGTAAAACAGCCAAACGATCTTTGATATCAAATGTTTTCATGTCCACCACTGTGCCTACGTGTTCTAAGTCTGGAACCCACATTCTTGTCCCAAATGGGACCTCATATGGAGTGACCCCCCCTAGAGAACTTCTTGGCAAATTGTTAAGTGAGCGCTGAACGCTAATGAGGTGTTTGACCCACCCGTCACCCGAGCCTAATACCCTAGCTGTTATAGACTGCTTTATGTCCCGGTTTTTCCTTTCCACAACAGAATTTCCCTCAGGATGGAATGGAGAGGAGTACCGCAATGCAACGCCCAGACTGGCCATGGCCTCCTTGTAAGCCCTAGAGCTAAACGCAGGACCCTGGTCAGAATGAAACGTGCCTATTGCGTATGTGCCGATAAAGACTCGCAAATCTTTTATAACAGTTCGAGCGTCAGCCGAGCGCTGAGGCCATAACCATAGGAACCTAGAGCAAGAATCCACTGCAACCATGATGTATTTATAATTACCGTCCCTTTGCAAGGGACCGCAGTGGTCCAGGTAAACACAAGCTAATGGTTTATCCGAAATTAACAAGGGTGTCTGCGCAGGACGTTTCACTGTTGAGACTTTCATCTGTTGACAAATATCACATTCTAAAACATAGTTCTTAGTTTGTTTCCGAATGCCAGGCCACCAATATCTTTGCTTGAGTAAAGATACTGACGCAGAAACACCTGCATGGGCAGAAGCCATCCCTTCGTGTGCTGCTAGGATAAGTCCTAATCTATGTTCCTTGTTTGGAATTACCCTATCCCCCACTCCAGGGATTCGAGCAAAAGGAACGTTATTCGCATCAATTACATAAGAGTACTTGAGTGGAAACTTTTTGGTAACGCTGCACTGCTGCCTTTGCTTGAAGCATTGACAGCTAACATTATCTCACCGTCTATTTTTGTTTTTGAACGAGTGATCGCAGCTACGGAAACCGTCTGAACAGCCCCCTTTGCGGCTTCGTCAGCCAATGAATTCCTGCAACGTGAACGCCATCACGCTGATGACTCAGTGTGTGAATCACGTGAGCCTTTGGTAGTTTGTTTTTCAACTGAACTACTTGTTCCCAAAGCAATTTGTGCTTAATTGTGCCACCTTTCGCATCTTTAAAACCATTTTCAAGCCAGGTTCGTATATAATCATTATACGACTGAACACAGTAATAGGAATCGCACACTATCAGTGTGAGGAATTCTCGATCCGTACTCTCAAGTGACAGTTTGAATGCCTGTAGTTCAGCTCGCTGAGCTGTACAATCACCTAGTGACTGAGTTTTTGTGACCATAGGTCTGAAGATGACATTTCGCATGCGACCTTTAACGATAGCACACGCTGCACTGTAAGCTTGCTTACTCCCTGTTGCGGGCTGTGCGGATCCGTCAGTCTAAATTACGAATTCATACTGATCGAGAGGCAGAATCTCAGTGGGCAGAGGACATTCTTGTTCATATTGGAGAAATGCCTGTGTCTTTAAATCTGGATCAAAAACATATTCAACATCAGTTGCAACAAGAGAATTAACCCACTGTATCCATCTCGGATGTAAAGCTTTAGCATTTGGAATGCTCGCTTTTGTGACCGCTTCTAAAGCCGGTACTGGGGTTACGACAATTATGCGTTTCCCTTGGGCTAAGGCTCTTTCTTTTGCTACAGCTGTTTGAACTGCTGTCAGAATTTTTCAGTTGAACTGAAGCGCATTTCCGCTTGTGTATACAAATGAGATTTGTATGCGATTGGTACTTTCTCACCCTCATTAAAGGTTAAGTATGTGAATTCACACTGACCCGAAATTATTCGAATCACCAAATTTCTTTGACTTACGCGTGTTTGTAAGTGGTTTGTTGCTAACATGTTAGCCTGGAGTGAACGCAAAATTTCTGTGTGTTCCTGTGTCCAGTTTTTAATTGTGAAATCAGGTTTGATTAATGCGTAGATAGGTTTAACCCTTTCTGCATAGTTTAGAATGTATGTTCTTCCAAAATTTAGGAATCCCAGGATTGATTGTAAGTTTTTTAGCGTTTTTGGAGGTTGGAGCAGCGCACATTTCTCTAGAAAGTTAGCTGCCAAGCTCTTGCCTTCACTTGAAAGCTCATATCCCAAAAATAGGACATTGAGATGGGCAATTCGGGACTTTTTAAAGTTGAATTTGTAGCCCTCAGAGGCGAATCCCAATATAATGGTGCTCACCCTGTTCAAGTGTTTGTCCAAGTCATCGTCTGTCAGATAGATGTCATCGACATAGGACAATGCCTCGTTGTCATAAATTTGTAGTAACTCCGTTACTCTCGCTGAGAATAAACCTGGGCTGTTCTTGAACCCTTGTGGGAGTCGACAAAAGTGACGCTGGGTCCCCATTATGGAGAATGCCGTTAAGTACCTGCTTTCAGGTGCTATATTTTGACAAAAGAAACCATTTGAGATGTCTAATGTTGTTTTGTATTTTTTACGCACAATGTTATTCATTAATGCTGTGCTGTGTGCATTTTGCACTGCAAAAGTTTTAGAACAAGTGTTTAAATGTCTGTAGTCCAAAACTAGACGATATGTATTGTCTGGTTTGGAGACAGGAAACAAAGGATTGTTCATTGAGGAGGTGCATGTTTCAATCACCCCTTGATATTCAAGTTGATCTAAGATCTCCCTGACCTGTTTTTTAGCTTCTTGCTTAATAGGATACTGCCTCTGTGCAGTTGGTTCATGTTTCAGATTTATTTTATGGTGAGGTGAGTCCTCATCCCATCCTACATGATTTTTATATAATGCTGGAGCCTGGGCCACTGCCCATTTTCTAGCATATGTATATTTTAAGTGAATTGGTATGTGATTGGAGAAGGCAGGCATAATGATGTCCTCGCCGTGTGGGCACTCCCTGACAAATTGTGGTGGCCAGTCTTTTTCTGCTAGAAGTATGTCATAACCCTTTGATAGTTTTTCCCAAAAAAGTGCTTTAACCTGTCTAGGTTTGTCTCCCTCCATCCGGAGTGTTATGTCATATAACTTTTGTGGCGTACTAACCCTGGTGTCTACAGTCTCTACTGTAATGTACTCATTCAAGTCCACTATCTCCAGAAGTTCCATCAGGTTCTGGCGAGCTATTGTGACTTCTGCTGCACTGTCCAGCATTGTCTGAGCCCATTCTCCGTTCTTGAGTTGCAATCTCAGTATTCTCGGCATGTCTTATCTTTAGACCTGCTACTTTCTTTTGGAGAATTGAGGTTTAGCTTTAATTTTTGTTGCGTGCTTGTCGTCTTTCGATTTCACGCGTTCTTCTCTATGTTCTGTTCGTCCTCTTCTTTCCGAAGTCTGTGATGAGACCTGAAAGGGACGAGAGGAACGTGTATCATTATCTTGATACCTATCAGGTTTTCTCAAATTATCCCTATTCCTGAGGTTGTACCTCCTTTCAGAGGGCTCCTTTTGAGGAGACCTACCTCGGGATTGAGATCTTTGCTCATTTGAATTTTGTTTAGTAGACTCCCACTTCTTTTTAGAAGATGTAGGAGTTTGTTTAATTGAGTCCTTCTCAGGACTTTCAGATAGTTTTGGTTTAACTGGTCTCCCACCCAAACTATCTCTGCCTAATTCTGCATAAGATTGCTCTATAATTCTGGGTAGCTCTGTTTGATGTTCTGTAACATCAAATTCCCTTAGTTTTTGTCGGATCGCCACTACTGCTGCCTCCCCTTTAATATTTGACAATATTATTGTTGAGACCTGATCGAAATTTTTCAGTAATTTCATACCTAAATTTAAAGCAGGCTCTGCCCCGTATTCGTCTTGAATTTGTTTTAGGACATCTGGTATTACCGCAATTGACGGAATGCCGTGTGTTTTAGTATAGATGGCAGCAAAGACTTAGCCCCAAGTGGTGCAGTCTTCCAGTTGTGGTGTGATCCCCATTGGTAAACTAATGGTTAGGATTCTGTGTTTCTCATGTGGGCTAGTATTTGGAAATACTGCTTCGATTTGAGTAATTTTTTGAGCTATCCAAAATGGAATTTGCTCCCGCTTAGTGGGCATTTTACCCATGACTGCGTATAGAGTCTGTGGTGTAATTTTTAGTGTACTCCCCTGTGGAGGAGTATGATTTGGAATTGTTAATGGTGGTTGGACTGTGAAAGTCTGCATGACATATTGAACCAATTGCCTGTAGATTTTTATTAACTCTGTGAGTTGATTAAGTATTTCCTCGTCTGACATTATTTCGATGTCTGGATGAGGTGTGTAGCCGGCTAAAATCGGCCATGTTGCTCCTGGTCTACCTAGTGGACCGAGCCTGGTTATATTTGTGTTATGTTTTAGGGCGCCTTTAAACCAGAGCTGATGCTCCTGGTATGTTAATGGAATTTCAATATCCTCGAAAGGAATGTATTCCTCTGGTGGTTCATCTTCTTTGTAGAAGTGAAACAAGTGTGTTACTGGATTGGATTCAGGAAGAATTACCCATGAATAGAATACCTCTGTCTGAAAGGATTCATGTGCCTCAATCACGAAAACTGCTCTACCTCCTCTCGGTGGTAGGCCATGTTTTATAAGTTTAAGAGTAATGGCTCTTCTTAGGTTTGGAGCGATGTTTATGACACCCACCTCGGTTTCATTTAAACCTGTGTTATTAAAAAGTGCTGCTTGGGCTGCATCAGCCGCAGCTACACCGTTTCCGGCGTTATTGTCTCCATCAGGCATTTTGTTTTTTGAAAAATGTAGAACAAATCTCAAGGAAACAAAGATAAGGTGCACAATATTGTGGAACACTGTATCCTTCAACGTTGAGCAAACCAAACAGCTAATATATAGGGGTCTTCCCTATGTAGCCGTGGCGGATACTATCCCTGCCCACTCCAGACGTCTTTTGGAGTATATGGGTAGGGGTTTCTGAGAGAGAAAAGAAGAAGCACGGCTGAGTTACTCAGTATCTAACGTTGAATTACTGCCTTACCAAACGTTGGGCGCCATGTAGTGTAGCTCCTATTTCCCTTATAGGCTCTGCGCATTGGAATAATATATCCTATAGGTTTGACATAGGACTGAGGTCGGTATGTCCCTATCGAGTATATTAAACTTAATTACTTGTGCCAGCTAACTCAGAGGCCACTAGAAACTTCTTGACAACAAGAAGGGATTAGTTTCTGGCAGCCGCAAAACATGACCACTGTGTTTCCCTTACAGAATCAGGATGTGTCCCAGAGTCGTAGAAACAATAGATAATTATTTCACTCAGCTCAGTCGTGCATGGTTCAGTTATTCTCAGAGTTACACAGAAATAACAGACGGGCGTTTCAATAAAAAGGTTTATTGAACAGTCTTGTTTCTGTTGTAAGTTAGATGTGCTGTTACGATCACAAGACAGTATGCGAGATAAATGATGTACAAGGTGAGCAGTAAAAATAAATAATACTGCGTTAGCATTATCTTTTCAGCATAGATGCATTTACATAAAATGACACAGCCTAAAAATGCGAGTACTCATACGATGCATTTCTATCCTAGTTCTACCCAGTGTGCCTAACCTATCCTAGGTGTAGGGAAAAGTAGAAGTAGGTGCTGTATTCCTGACTAGAGTATACTAAGAGTAAGTTACGCCTAGTATGCCAAGAGTCTAGTATGCCAAGAGTCCCTCTAGGTTCTAGTCTGCTCCATACCTGAAGAATGAGAGAGGTAGGAATCTCTTTTCCGGACTCGAACTCCAACACCCCGCAAGGGAAGTTAGATCACTGGAAGCTGGACTCTCTGCGTGCAGGAATGACAGTGTCTTCTCAGTGCGTCCGGCCGGGAATCGGGCTCCTCTGAAGTCGAGGTCTCCTCTGATTTACAGGGGTTTGGGAAGGTATATTTATACCTGAAAATGTTAGCATTGATGTGAGTTGGGTAGCGAAAGACGTCATGAATGAATCCCTTAAGGAATAGAGGTTCATGCATAATGTATGAGTCCTTGAAGAAATCAATAGTCCTGGGCAAGGGAAACTCCCGCAGCCTGAGGGTCTGTTTTTTCATGGACTCGTTGAGACACTAGGGTGGACGGATGTCGGAATCCATGCCTGTATTTGGTATGCATGGTTTATGCCTAAATAAGGTCTGCGATTTTATGCCTATATAAGGGCAGATTGGATTGTGCCTTTATAAGGTCATGATTCTAGAAAGCCCGTTTATGGACACCCTATAAAGTATACAACAGGCTAGTGTCTGGGTGATTGTATGAGTGCATGGGTAGTGCCTGAGTGAATGAATTACTGCAAGGGTAGTGCCTGGCTCATTGGATGAGTGCATGGGTAGTATCTGAGTGATTGGATGAGTGCATGAGTTGTGGCTCAGTGAAGGCATGAGTAGAAAGGTAGTATCTGGGTGATTGGATGAGTGCATGGGTAGTGCCTGGGTGATTGAATGATTGCATGAGTACTGTCTGAGTGAATGCATGAGCGCATGGTTACTGCGTGAGTGGTGCCTGGGTGATTGGATGAGTACATGAGTACTGCCTGAGTAAATGCATGAGTGCATGGGTAGTGACTCAGTGAATGGTTGAGTGCAAGCGTAGTGCTTGAGTGATTGGATGTGTGCATGGGTAGTGCCTGAGTGAATGGATTAGTGCAAGGGTAGTGCCTGGCTCATTCAGTAAGTGCATGGGTAGTGTTTGAGTGATTCGATGAATACATGTGTGCTACCTGGGTCAATGAATGAGTGTATGTGTAGTGCCTGGGTGATTGCGTGAGTGAATGGTTGAGTTGAAGGATAGTGCCTGAGTGATTCGATGAGTGCATGGGTAGTGCCTAAGTGATTCGATGAGTGCATGGGTAGTGCCTGAGTGAATGGATTAGTGCAAGGGTAGTGCCTGGCTCATTGGGTGAGTGCATGGGTAGTGTCTGTGTGATTGGATGAATGCATCAGTACTGCCTCGATGATTACATGACTGCATGTACAGTGTCTGAGTGAATGGATGAGTGCATGGGTAGTGGCTGGATGAATGGGTGAGTGCAAGAGCAGTGCCTGGGTGATTCCATGAGTGCATGGATAGTACCTGAGTGAATGAATTAGTGTGAGTGTATGGGTAGTGCCTGGGTGATTGGATAGTGCCTGTTTGGTTGCATGAGTGCATGGGTGGTCCCTGGGTAATTCCATGAGTGCATAGGTAGTGCTTGGGTGAATAGAGGAGTGCATGGGTAGTGCCTGTGTGAATGGCTGAGTGTAAGGGTAACACCTGGGTGATTGGAACAGTGCAAGAGTAGTGCATGGGTGATTAAATAAGTGCATGAGTAGTATCTGGGTGATTGGATGGGTGTATGCATAGTGCCTGAGTGAATGAGTGAGTGCAAGGATAGTGTTTGAATGATTGGATGAGTGCATGCGTCGTGCCGTATACAGTAGATTCTATCCTTTAAAACTTAGGCCTATTAGCTCTATAATATATCATAAAATACTTCTTCAAATGAGAAGATACATTATACTTCAAAACTGTCAAATTTTCAAATATAATAAAAAGCACTTTCAATACCCACCTGTCCTGTATAAGAAGGAGAAAGTAATACATACATCATTTTCTACACAAATTTCGAAAACATGTGGTGTGAAACAGACATATTCTAGTATGTGTAGGCTATGTGTTGTGCATCTGATGACTCTAACTTCAAAATTATGTAGTTTATCATACAGGTGCACAAATCTTATCAGTTCTACTAGATTATTGAGTCACAGAAGCAGACATCTGTTATCTATGTATGCGTCTGAGAAGTCCTTGGATAGAGAGTTCAATACACAACTGCCCTGTATAATGAGGAGTAAATAACTTGCAATAAAAGCACTTTTATTGGTCTATGCACTTTTGTAAAAAGTAAGTGTGATACTGCTCTTCAGAAATATGATGATATTTTTTTAATAGTTTAAAGGATGAACTTTATTTATATTAGAAGCAAATAACATATAATTAAGGTTTAAACATTTTTCCAGGTTATCATGCATATTATATATATTATGTATTCTTACCTTTCAAGTAATTTAGATACATCACTTAGTAAAACTGTTTTAGTGTATTATTATCCTAAACCACATTAAAACTATTTTCAAACTTCAACATTAGCTACTATAAAGAAGAAAAAAAACTGTTATTTAATGATAATATATTAGAGAAATTATAATATTAAATTCTTGAGCACACAACATAAATTTAGAATTACCTAACATTCTCAGTTTCCCTTTTTTGCTGTTCTCAGATTCCACTTAACTTCACCATACACAGTGATTTCAATGTAGCATCATCATTGAACAGCGGGAAAAAAAATCAAATTGATTGTAGAAAAAAAAAAAAATCAGCATAGAACATCATTATCAATATGTGTAGCTATGCGTTTTCCTATCTACACTTTGTTAATCACTTCTTTCATCTACATTAAGTCTATTATTTATCACAAATACATTTGACAAAAAGTACACTCTTATTTACATCTGGTACAATATAGACAACAAACATCTAAACTATTTGCTTTTAAACACAATTTTCGAAATGAAATATCAATTAGTGCAAATAATAATCAAAACACTAATTATAAACACTAATGGTTTGCAGTGCTGTATACTTTCTGTTGACATCTTTACCAATAAGACGAATGATGTACTCAAAACTTTGGCTGCAGAAATAACATATAAGAATGTGTTAATTCATAAGGCAATCTAGGTTTGAATTCCAAGTGGGCATCATTGCAATGTGTCCATCCTTTATTACACTTTAAATAAAGAATATAGTGTCCAGATGTTGTAGTAGGACCATTATGGAAGATAATAGCAACTGTTGTAAAAGTTCGTCCTGAAATAGATATTTGACTTCCTTTAAAATTTGTAATTTTTGTTTCCAATTTCTTCCATTTGCTCTACAATGTTGTAACATTAAAATGAGATATTTTCCAAATCTTTCTATATGTAATGTAGACAACATCTCTGATCTACAATGTGAACATGTCATATCCTGATTTTCTGTTTTTATCAATTTGTTAAAAGGTACTGATATGCAGTCTGGTATTGTTAAGTATATTAATCGTTCTGTTTGTATGTGAGTGGTAGAAGTAAATGAACACTCTTCACACTTATGATCCCATCTGTAACTTAGTCCAAATAAGTTATCAATGTGTATTCCTTCATGTTCCAATACTCCAAGCATGAGTATTAGAAATTCTTGTACATCTTGTTGTTTGTTGAGAGTAAAGGTCAATGAACCAATACATATATCTAAAAGATGCAGAATGCCAGAAGCAGTATGCATTTTACTTCTGTCACTTGCCAATTGTTGAAATACATGATGTAGTGCAGAACAGAATCTTTTTACGATTTCCCAAGATTTCATGATGAAGATGTGGTAGATGAAACACAATATTCAGAATCACATTAGCATAACAGTTGATACTTGAACTGTTTTCCAACTGGTTTCCTACAATGTCATCAACACTTTCCATTTTTTTTTCTTTACGCCTTCAAGTTCCTCTTCAATTGTTTTCTATTTTAGAACCTCAGTTGAATATTTGACATATTTCCATTTTGGACACACTAAACGTTTCTCATATATAGGATATTCACCTAAATCAGAAGCATAAAGTCTTCTTAAACGATTTTACTCTCTTACACAATTTGCATCACCACTAATCTTTTTCTCCTCAAAATCTATCAAATAAAAACCAGACAATGTTCTTACTCAAGACAATGCAACGTATGCCATTCCCTCTTTGAACACCATACTTCCAATATTTACAAAAGCTTTGTCTATACTTAACCCCTTCGCTGCGGGGGTAATTCTCCCGTGGGTTGGGGGGCGCGCGGGGGTGAATGCGGCGCCGTGGTGCTCGTGACGAGACCAGCTCGTCATGAGTCACAGTGGAGCTGTGCTCATGACGAGCTGGTCTCGTCACAAACCTGCCCACTCATTAATTCTCCCGCACAGGCGGGGAATTAATCACACGGTGCGCACCTGTTATGACGAGACCAGCTCGTCATGAGCACAGCTCCGCTGTGACTCATGACGAGCTGGTCTCGTCATAAGCACCGAAGGGGTTAAACCTTGAGATTTATGAATAGTTGCTGCATATGCTAGAGACAGAGGAAACTGTTGTCTGTGAACATACAAGCCTTTTACAAGCAAACAATGCACAACACAGTGCCCAATCTGTCTTACCTCATTTATCTGATCAAATTTTATAATAAAAAATTCTATTCCATCTCTATTTTGAAAATTTACAAAATCAATAACTTTTCCCATTGCTCCATTTACTAATCCTTCTTCTACATTCAAATTACGTGGCACAATTACTCAACAGTTTTTACATACATGTAAAGTCTTTTCTAATCCTGCAGTTTTTGATACAGACTTTTCCAAAGAATCCAATTTAGCCTGTAGTTTCTCAGTAAGAAGAATTGTCACTCCCTGGTGTTCAATTTTGTCAATAGCTTTAATTTCCACAATTTGTTGTTTTTCCAGTTTGAAAAGTTGTTGATTAAATGTAGAACACTCTTGCAGTGTAGGCATTAGACAAACTATACTCTTGTTTTCAACAAGCATATTGTCAGGGCCGGACTGGCTACCGGGCGTTTTGGAATGCTGCCGAGCTGGGGGCTGATGTCACTGCGGTGGGGGCTAATTTCGTTGATGGAGACCTGTGTGTGCTTCGAAATTAACAAAGCAAAACGAATTTCGTTCAGCACACGCAGGTCCCCATCAACGAAATCAGCCCCCAGCTCGGCAGCATGCCAAAACGCCCGGTAGCCAGTCCGGCCCTGCATATTGTACATTACTTCAGCTGCTGTTTTTCCAGTTGTAAACAAGTTCCTTAGTAGCCGAATTTCTAACCATGTTCTGTCAAGACACCAATTCTTATGTCTCTAAGAATATTTCCATAATCTTCATCACTTGCTTGTCGCATATTCTTAGCAAGTTCTTTATATTCAAAGTTTAACCAAATGTTTACATTTCCAATACTTCCCAAAGATTTCCTTGTGTCATCATGGAGAAGTGTTTTAAAAACAGGTTGTCCTTTAATGGGAGTAAGTTGTAGTAGGTCTCCAAATACAATTAAATGTTTTCCTCCAAACAGAACATCGTAATCTGTTGTTAAAATCTGTTGCATTCTCAAGTGTACAATGGCAAGCATTAAGTTTGAGACCATGCTCACCTCATCAATGATTAAAAGTCCTGGGCGAGCAAGTCAGGTTTTCCAGTGAGCGAGAAGCCTTGAGGAAGGTTTGACTACAGGCGTCCCTTCCGCTCCTCGCTTGGACTCATAAGACCCATCCATGGTCTCTTAACATGATTTTTGCGATTTTAACAGACCAATTAGGTGCTGTATAATCTTTATTTTATGTATCTTTTGTTTATTATTGTGAATTATAAGTTAATAGAACTTTAAGAGTGGGTGCAATTTTTCTCCTTTAAGGTCCTGAAGATAAGCCTTGGGGTAGGGCTTGAAACTAGTCGACCAACCAGTCAAACGGTAGGTAGTTTACCTCAAGCATTTCCCATTTATCCCCAGATTTTAACATATCAACTAGGGAGTGAATAAAGGTATTTTTCTCCTACTAGCTTGATATATTTAAAGTGTTTTTGTCATATAGATAACCCACTCCACATCTCCAACCCACATAGGTGTGTAGATGTATAGGAACATCCTTTTTACAAAGTGCTCCAGCGTCTCCGTAGGTAGTAGCACTCCCCTGTCCGTAGAGGGCATGGATGAACCCTATGATGAAGCATGCCACCAAGGGGCAACCCTGGTGGTTGAGGGTTCTTTGAAAGAAATTTCTCTTTCCAGTCCTACTTAGAGGTTACATTCCCTCTCTTTTCCTTCTCCAACAGGGTGGACTCTTTTCTTTGACAGAATTGTGGAGGACGAGTCCTTCTTTTCCTACCTCTACTCTCCCTCATTGATGTGATGTTTTACTAAACCTCCATCACATCCAATTACTGCATATTTTTCTTTGATATTTTCTGTAACTTTCTTTTTAAACCTGTAATGTTGAAGTATTTCATACAGACATAAGCTTTCAAGTGTTGGACTCCTTTTGGGATAGTTTGTATCCAACATATTAGTTTTAACAATATCAATACTTTCTGGTTCATACTGTGCTAAGTATTCGATTTCTTGCAAAGATTTCAATACTCTATTTCATGTGGGGGCAAGACCTAGGCTTACCCAAATGATTCCTCTTGACTTTGAATATAAACTGGCTGAGCTCAAGCGATCCAAACATTCATAGGATTCAATCTCTCTATGGGAAAGCATTTTCAAGCTGAAGCTGTGCAATTTCTTGCTAAGACTCTTCTCTGCTGAAATTTCTTCCCACATTTCTTTCATCTCTGTCTTTTCAGATTTTGTAATATATGATGTAACATAGAGAGCAACTGCAATTGAATTATCTGCAACATACTGAATATCCATGTTTGCATTCCACATTTTCAAAATAACTGGATTGTAGTCATTAATGTACTTTAAAGCTTCTGTTCTTTTTAAGTTGTATGTATTCTTGGGAGATTTCCAAGTTATTCTATGTCTTACTGATGACAAAAAACTATTTACTCTTCCTTTAGAAATTATAGGATGTGGGAATCCAAAATGACATTTTGTATAACATTTTCCTTTACATTTGTATTTTTGTCAGCAGTATTTCTCACATCGATGACTTTGAAAGCATAAAACTTGTTGTCTGAAGCTCGTTTCTCCTCCATCTCTTGGAATGGCACATGTAACATACTGTTCGATGAAAGTCAAAACAGTTTCATCACTATCTGTTCCAAATTTTGGTGCATTCTTTATCCATAATAGCATGTGTATATGAGGAGCACCTCTGGCTTAGTACTCCTTTCAGCAAAAGAAATCAGTTACCTCTCCAAGAGGTGGAATGTTTTTATTGCAGATAAATGACATCATACTTTCAAACCTATGGTTAAAATACCTGCACACATTTACAGGTCCAAGGAACAGAGTTCTCCAGCTGTCTTTAATTCAATGTTTTCAACATTTGAATTTGCTTCTCATAGAAATTCAAGTAAATCTTCCCACGCATATTCAGCACAGCTAAGTGTTACAAACCATGTAGGTGTACCTAAGTTTCTTAACATGCATTTAAGTTCACCATGACGACGATACCAATATTCATTGGTACCACGTTGGCATGCCATCAAATTAATTAACTGAGATTCTAAATTTTCATCTCTTTGTTGAACTTTGTCCATGAACTCTTTTGCAGAAACATGTTGAAGATGAACTCCTGTTTTTAATATGTGGTTCATTGCATATGTGCAGGCAAATCGCTTTCAAACAGAAGATGAAATATATATGGAATGCACTGTCAAAATCTTGGATCTTCAGAGTACATTCTTGTTGATCGACATTCTGAAGCTGGAATCCATACAGCTCGCTCATCAAATCGTCCACCTTCTCCAGTGGGGAATAGCTGTGGAAAACAACGAGCTTCTAGAATTTTTTCCCATACACTCATGGGAGTTCCATTTGCTTCTTTCATTTGAAATAATTCAATACTGTTTCCTATTTTTTCTTTTGAATGCAGAGGATGTATTGTATACTGTTCATAAATCTCTTCAGGCCTGCACTTGTCCACTTTTTCAATTTGGCCACTTGAAATTTCTATTTCATCTTGTAAGCATATTACCTGTTCATCAACATTTACATTCTTATAATAAATATTATTCTGTACCAGGTGTAATGTAGCCTTTTGAAGTATATTAACATCTACAAACTCTTGCCAGATTTTTCGACTCTTTGTTGGTACACCATTTACTAGAATAACTACTGGCTAATTATCCTCTCTATCTACACCAACAGTTTCAATGTTTTTCTTAAAATCTAAAGGTAATTACACAACTCTTCCTTTGAGTCCCTTTTGTAAATCTGTTGCTGGCAGCTTACCTGTTTTAGGCTCCATACGAACTATGGCCTGAAATGGGTGTACAGATTGAATAAGAATAGACTCATATGTATTTAAATCTGGCAGTTCCTGAGGAATAGGCACCAACTCTAAGTTGTATGTACTGGTCTAGCTGGCATTTTGTTTTCTTCTAATTTGTTGTAACAGTACTTACAAATAACCTGATCACTAGCCAAATCAAACTGACCTTATACCAACAAATAAACACCAAATTGCTGCCACTTTTCACTTTTTAAATATAAATCAACATTTCTAGTTTGACTTTTATAGTGAGTAGGTCGTCAACAAATGCAAATATAGTTTGGTTTATCAGACGAAACTGTGTTAAACTTTGTAATTTGTTCTGAAAACTCATCAATACTAATCTCTTTCTCATGTTCTTCAACACCGACACTTATCAAACTCTCAGGGGGATATTCTCTAGAACGTGCGATAAACATCGCCAAAATAGGTTAACGCAATTTCCCTTATCGCTGTCTATCGTGGGAAAAGAACGCCGTGACAACGACGTATTCTCAACATGGTCGGTAACATGCAATAGTGTCCCGATAACGCATCAAATGGCCGCGATAAAATCACTGTGATGGCGATAAAAATCTAAAGCCGAACGTGAAAAAAGTGGCGATGGGCCAAACTGGGATAAAAAAGTCAGCGATAAGCAGCACCAGGCCTGCAAGTCCCACAAGTCAGGCGGGAAAAATCACTATAGAAGCGGCAACAAGAAACACAAACAAAACACAAACAA
Organism: Calotriton arnoldi; assembly: GCA_963921515.1. Classification (NCBI taxonomy): domain Eukaryota; kingdom Metazoa; phylum Chordata; class Amphibia; order Caudata; family Salamandridae; genus Calotriton; species Calotriton arnoldi. Next base: position 775,722 of record CAWUFW010009112.1, read on the forward strand.
CTGCGAAGCACCATGGAGGTAGCCGGAGCAAGTACAGAGGACAACCAGAACCCCACAAGCCCCACGGAGGACCAGCCTGGGACCTCGGGGCCAGGGAAGGGCAAGGAGAAGAAGAAGAGGAACCCGCGTTTCAGTACGCAGGGAAACCAGATCCACACTAAGGAGGTGATAGAACACCACCACCAACTGTTCATCACCTCCACTGTGTCATTGGCAAATAAAAATACAATTTGGCAGTCCATCGTGACCAAGGTGAATGCAGTTGGAGTGAAGAGAAGGGAAGTGGACGACTGCAAGAAGGGCTGGAATGATGTCAAGAGCAAAACCAAGCTGAAACTCGCTAACAACCGGAAAGCAGCAATGCAGACTGGAGGCGGGAGTCCAGCGACACACCAGGAGCTGGATGAGATGTAGGAAATGGAGTCCACAGTCATCAGTGGGGAGACGGTGGCATGATTTGGGGGACCGGACACTGCACAACATGACCTGAGCCAACAGCAACAGGGTGAGTAACTACCAGGGACTGGGGGGACGGGGGGAGATGGGCACAATGGCACACATGCACAATTAAGTACAGCACATCTGCGGACAAACCATGCCCAAGAGTCACAACTCCGACCAAGAGCGCAATTTACCCAAGTCTGCAGCATCTCAGCACTGTATAAGCACAGAAGTGAAAGGCACACTGCCTGAAAGGGAGAAGGGCCAGCCAAATCAGAGCTGATGGGGCAACTTACCCACAATGCAGCACACACACATAAGAATCAGAGCACCTCAACATTGACAACAATGTGGTACAAACTGCAACACTTTCAAAAAAGAACAGAGGACACAACTGCTGCCGCTTGTGTGTAGAAAATGGCCATTCGCATTTGGCATAGCAGGAAACTGTGAGATGACAATGGACAAGTACAACCTCACATCCCTGATGGTGTAGAAATGTCAACTGTCCCACATCAAATAGGCATCTCTTCACAAACAGTCACAATGTACATTGTCATGCAGTCCATTAGTAAACTTGTACAATGCTTGAACATACATGTGAACACAGTGTCAATCTGCAGCTCCCCTTCACATTGCAGAGGGAGAATCAACACCTCCTGCAGAGCAGACACAACAACTCAGCACTGATGACAAAGAGGACTTCCCCAACATCGACACCGACGCCCTCCAGCAGCTCATGGACAGCTTCGGCACCCCACCTCCAGGAGCAGGGCAGCCCAGCTGCATCGAGGAGACCCCACCCCCTGCACAGAACACACAGCAGGAAGCACCCACCACCACGGCTGTCTCCCAGGACCCCCACGACCAACAAATGGCATTCCAACGCCGTGTGTTAGGGTGCCAGGAGAAGATGACTGATCAGCTGCGGGTGGGGTTCGACCTCATGGCAGCCAAACTAGATGCCATATGTGGGTGTCTAAGTCCCATCAGGGTCCACTTACAGTCCCTAACAGACACCCACTGTCCGCTCCATGCTCTCCAACAATCCATGGCTGACATCGCTGGAGTCATGACTCGGAGACAAGAACAACTGTCTAGTCAGAGTGGCTCCAGCGATGTCAGCCGGGAGTTGGGGCACATGCGGAGGATCATGAAGAACATGGAGCGGATGCATGTGGAACGATTGGCTGCCATGGCTGCACACCAGCGAGATGTAGCTGGGATCTTCCATGCCCTGCAGATCCTCATCATGGCATTGCCGCCACACGGCCTGGCGCGGATGACTGCTGATGCTACTACTCCAGCCACATCTCCGCCCCCTGAAGTGTCAGTGCCACACAGTGCGGTAGACTAAACACCACCACCCACATGTGAGGCACCTAACACATCAGAGGACGAAGATGATAATGAATCTGGCTTGGTGGTAAGATTTAAGTGGTAGCATACATCACCGCCATATGGCCTGTTTCAGCTTGGTTCTGCCCTCTGCATCATGCCCTGGAATAACATCTTCCACTGGCCCCGTTACACTCAGCGACACTCACCTTGGACCTCGACATGGACTGCCATATTTGAATTGGTTACCAATGACACAGCAATCACACTGCAGACTGAAGTCTTCCTCTTCCGATGAACCTGTCAATCCCTAAAGGACTCTGGCTGGCCCTCCACGGGGCGACAATGTAAAGTGGGGTTTGCATGGCCCTGTACTGGTCCAGCTTCAACACCCCACTGAATGCGGATAAAACATTCTAATTCACACTGATGTGTCATGGCCCTGATCAATTAAGCATGAAAGTATTGATTAATGTAGGGACAGTGATTCCACATAAATGGTACTCCCTGGGTAATGCTATCAATGCGCATGTATGGCCATGACCCAGATAGGCAGTGAGACACACATCGTCATTCAAAACAACTCACATCACAGTTGAATACAAGTGAATGTGCATAGACTTTATTAGCATATGCGTGTCAGTACAGGCAAGATAAGTGCCACAACATGCGGACCAATGCAGCAGTATGTCAGAATGAGGAACATTGCCAAGCGCCGCTGTCCACTCCGGGGGAGTGCCTCCCCTTTCACAGGTGTGTGTTACCCCGCGTGGTTGTCCGCTCACGTATTCGGGATCCAAGCGAATGCAGCCATGTCCACTGTTGTCATGGGATATGTGACCAGAACCCCAAGATGCAACAAGGTGTCGGGACATGGGCAATGGGTTCCAAACTGTTGTGGCTGCAGGTACGTAGTTTAACGTCCAGGAAAGCGATTGCAGCTTCGTAGGCAATCATTTCCAACATGAGGTCATTGTCCACTTCATCGAACAGGACGGCGAGGCTATCCATTAGCAGGTCCGGACAGATGTGCTGCGTCCACCCCCTGTCACCAATTAGCACTACAGCCCAATAGGGGAGCGGTTCAATGTGGTCACTGCACACGAGGAGTTCTGCAATCTCCCAGGTCCAGCTGCCAGCATGTATGCCAAGTATCCAGGCATCCCATGGACGGGTATCACGGTGACACTCCTGGTCATGGGCCAACAGGGGGCGCACACACTTGTCAAAATCCAGTTCGGCTACCGTCCTATTGGATAGGAAGACATCCATGGACCACTCGAATATGCACGATCGACAATGCAACACAGGCTGAATGCAGGTGACGCTGGCAAGGCGGAAGCTTAGCCGGTAACTGACCCGCAGCACTACCAATGGCAGTGCCCCCAGTAAATGCAGCATACGTGCACGGTACAGTTCCACGTGACAGGGGTTGTGCATGTGTCCGGGATGTTCTGCCATTGCGTTAGTGGCCCTGGTTGAAGCGGCACTGTTCTGACCTGCGCCAGTTCTGTGGATGAAATGCCACAGCTTGGATCAATGAGTTGTTTAAGTGTGCAACAGTTGTACGCCTGGGATGGTGTGGGAGTAAGTGTGAAGGCCATTCCATGCAAGATAACTCTGACGAAGGACTTCTGTGTGTGGGGTGTGTATACGTTGGTCTGTCATCAGGCTGTGCGTAGTGTGGGAGTCGTCCTCAACTGCTATCGTATCTGTCAGGGGGTGCCGGGCACATGCAATTCCGAGGTCGGATGTGCAGATGTGCTTCCGCCTGATAGTTCAGACAAAGGAGCTTTCATCCCTAATGTCAGTTTGTCATCTGCTTGCATTCAGGAAGTGTGATGTGGCTTGTTGGGTGTGGGGTGGGATGTGTGCGACTTTGGGATTCATGTTTGACATGTCTTGCATGTGGCAAATGAGCGGCATCACTGTGTGTTACGTTGCCTCACAGCTGCTCCTCCCTCCCCCCGACACTATTCACTTGTGTACGCTGCACGGTTGCATCACTTGCACTCCAACGGCACACCATTGTCATGCCTGTCTGCGCATGTCCACAAGCCTGACAACGACACTGTGATGTTGGCCGTTGAAGGTGGGCGGCCACGTGAGTGTAGGCCTATGGTAAGGATAGTGCGGACACAGATGCAGAGTTCATGCTTGGCTGAACTCGCGCTGCTATTAAGGTTAGGCATTTGGCTCATGCTGCGGCAATACAGATACACACAACACTTGGCATGTATGAGCCAAGACCCCGAGCGGTCTTGCGCTCCTTCATTTCTCCATTCGTGCGAGACCGCCCTCCGGGTGCATGCTACATTGCAACATTGTCAATTGCGGGCTGGGTGGCGCCGACACTACAACATAGACACACGCATTGGTGTCTTCCTTGCCCAGGCCAGAACTGAACCACGCCCTGAGCCCCGGGCCAATTCTACACACCCCTGCGCTGGACTGATGTACACCGGCCCAGCCCACTCCTCTTACGCTTACAGGGGGGGACGACAAAGCTAAATGTCCAAGGTCTTACCCACTGCCTGAGGTGACATGCTTGCGTCCGCTGTCCACAGCACGATGTGATGTGGTAGGGCCAGGGCCCATCACGCATACATAATGACCACACGGATACACTTAGATAGATAGAGGAACTGGCTACGGGCACGTGCGCCCGGCCCCTTTTTATTGCCAGGGTCACATGTCCAGTGACGCCTGTGCTGGATGGGTGTGGGGTGAGTGTAAGCCAGCCCTCAGGGAGTGGTTGGTGCTATCAACAACTAGGACAGTGATCATCGGATCACACACACAGATTCAATCATAAAGGGTCCATGACTTGCAGTGCACTGAGGTAGGGGCACCAGAACTGGACTCACACACAAAAGATTACATCATAAAGGGTCCATGACTTGAGCTGCACTGAGTTCGTGGCACCGGAAGCGCTCGGTGGGTGCGGGGCCTGCGATGATGTGTCGTCCGGGCGGGCCGCCCTGGAAGCAATGTCTGTTGCTTACTGGACTCTGCCATCAATGAATCAAGACAAAAATTGACTTGGGGGATCTGCTGACCGCAGTGTAGGCCGGAGGCAGTGGTCAGCAAGGGCCCACAGCCACGTGGTGTTGACTTGTGCTGCACAGAGTTAGTGGCACTTGGAGAGCTTGGCGGGTGCGCGGCCTGCGATGATGCGTCGTCCGGGCGGGCCACCCTGGAAGCAATGTCTGTTGCCTACTGGACTCTGCCATCAATAAATCAAGACTCAATTTGAATTGTGAGCCCTGCTGACTGCAGTGTAGGCCGCAGACAGTAGTCAGCACACACATGACTCCGTGGTGCTGTGCCGCTGGGTGCCTGTGTCATGGAAGGCAGCGATCGGCTGAGGAGGCTAGCGGTCATGGCAGCGGACTAGTGGCAGGGTGAGGGGCGCCGCCCTGGCAGACGCATTGGCCATCCCGGAAGTGAATCACGCCCAGAGCCCGGGTCTATATATTCACACTCCTACGCTGGTGTGGCGTACGCCGGACCAGCCCACTCCGCTTCCGCATACAGGGGGGACGACACAGCTACATGAGCGAGGTCTTCCCCACTGCCTGAGGTAAGATGGTTGCGTCCACTGTCCACAACACTGCACACACCAGCAGTATATGTCCACAGGGACATGTCTGGGCTCTGCATACTGGAGTCTGTCCAGCACATCACCGCCACACTTGGCATTGTGTACATTCTTATTCATGGGTGACTTGCCTCCTTCACACATACTTGTTTCCCACCTCTCCCCACATTCTGCTATTGTGTGGCTGAGGGGCCATGCCGTTTTCGGAAGGTCAGCTGTCTTGTTCTGCCCTGCCTTGGTGGTAGTCCGGGGGGGGTGGGGGGGGCTGGGGGTGGTGGCGGTGGGTGTTGTGGACCTCTTGGGTCTCCGAGCTCCATGATCATTAGCTCCATGACATACGTTGGTCGTCAGATGTGGCTCTGGGCTGGGCTCCCTTTCATACTGCAGGTTGTCGTCCTGCTTAACACCAGTAAAAGGCAGGTGTTAAATCCCTGCTGCTAACGCGCCTTATCGCCTGTTTTCGGGACGCATCGCAGATCTGGCTGCTCGTTGTGAATATCGCGAAGTGGTGTTTTCGTGTGTTTTTGCGCGGGAACGCCTACTCTGCATGTCATTAGCGCTAGTTGTTGCTCTCATCCGTGGCAATGTTAATTGCGGAAGCTATCGCTGGAAAACTGGCGATGTAGGCAGTTTGCACCAGCTTGAGAATGGGGCGATAGTTCTTTCGCCACTTTTGCCGCGCTAAAGTGCCGATAGATCGGCGATGGCTCCTTGAGAATATGCCCCTCAGTTTCTCTACACTCGTGTTCTGAACTGAAAAAACAAAACTGTATATCATCACAAACTTTCTCTGTATCTGATATAGAACCGTACTGAAGAACTGTATTCATTTCACTTAAACATAATGCAGGAGCTTTTACATAATAGAGTCTCCTTACTAACTTCTGCATTTTGTAGTCGTGTACAGCTAACATTCTTAAATGATGAAAAAAGTACTTCGGCACACTTTTCTTGAAAGACAAGCCAGATGAATGACCTTGCAAATTAGCATATTTTCTCATTTTACATCGATCTAGTCCTTGTAACATCTTAATCTTCTGTTTAACGCTTTTTTGGGCATATCCTTGTAAAAAAATTCATAATATGTCAATAGATTTCTGTTGAATACTGCAAATACTGCCACAATCCCAGGTATATACAGGAGCTTGTGTACGCCTCCCTTGAACTTCTTCAGCTATTACTTCTTCCACATTCCTAGCAACCATTTTTTCTTTTGCAATGGGAGAACCATCTTTCACCTCATAGCATTGACCACTAGTATCATTCATAACGACCCTTGAAATAGGGAACGTATTTCATGAGTCCCAGTGAAATATGGGTTTCTATGTCATAATCATCATTATTATGATGGCCAGACAAACCTTTATTAGACCTGGGTGGAGTACGCAGAGTTCTGCTACGCGCAACTCCATGTAGTGGCTAAAGACTCTGCCATGCTAAGTGGAGTTCCACATGCAGGCGGAGTTTGCCGGGCACCCATTTGCATTGCCATGTGCAATGCGGTGTGCATCCTTGCATTTAAAATCACGTGAAAACGGCACTACGTGGTTCTCATTTGCATCCTCGTGTTGGAAATCACACGCGAATGACACCAAGCAGTTTGCATGGGCACAGCCATCTTGTTTTTCCACTCTCTGGTATGGTGCTGGGCCTATTTTTAGAATCCCTCTTAATCTCTTTTTTCCTCACTAATTAAAACTCATCTACCCCTCATTTTTATTTATTATATTAGGGTGTGTCTTTGTGTTGTGTATTTTACATTTTCTTTAATGTTTTTCGTGTTTTTCGTGACTTTTTGTATTTTTTTATTTTCACTTACTTCCTTATTTCTTCTTTCTTTTCCCTTTAGTGCAGTCCATTATTTTCTTACTACTTACGGCAGACAGGATAATATCCACATTTCATACGTGAGGTGTGTGAAGTAGTATCTTATTTACTATTCATCTAGCTCTTTGCAGTCAGGGTAGAAAGAGAAATGCATTTGGAGACGAGCAGGGCCATTGGAAATAAAAAAAGAAAATTGTCAACTACATCTGCCTCAGCTGAAGACAGTAGCAAAATACTAACCCTGGACGGAGTATGGGGAGTTGTGCTCCGCATAGTTTCACTGAGTTAAAAAAAAACTCAGTGGAACTACGCTCCGCGCCCTCCCAAATTTATTAAAAATAATTAAAAAGGCACTTACCTGCCGTGTCTGCCTCAGCTGCCTCCTCCTCGCAATGGCTGCTCTCTCTTGCCTCCTCCTCACACTGAATAACCCCTATGTTGTATGTCTTGCGCATGCGTATTCGCAAGACGTACAACGTAGGGGTTATTCAGTGCAAGTAGGAGGCAGGAGAGAGCAGCCATTGCGAGGAGGAGGCAGCCGAGGCAGACATGGCAGGTAAGTGCCTTTTTAATTATTTTTAATAACTTTGGGAGGGTGGAGGGGCCGGCTAACTACGCTCTGCCACGGAGTCGTAGTTTTGCCTGAACTCCGCGTTCGCAACGGAACACGGAGTAGGCAAAACTACTCAAACTCTGCTGGCGGAGCGTAGTTACCCGCCCAGGGTTACAAAATACCAGACACGCTTGCTAGCAATGAGCGTGGCTCTATTATTTTAGCACAACGCACAACTCCATAGTGCATAATGCTGTACTCATTAATGAGAGGTCAGACATTTTTCCTCTCAAAGTGTCTGCTTAAAAAGCCTTAAGAAGAAAAAACAATCAAATCACTGTTCTTTTAATCCTGTGTTAATCTGCCTTAATACTTTCTGCCACACAGTCAGTGCTTTGTATGCAAGGCATGTATGGGTAAAACATAACTTGGCCTTGTGACTCTGCTAATCATATCACATCAAATTCCAATGGCCCTAGGGGACCAATAATGTACTGCTACTGTGCAAACCAGTAATTTAAAACAATTGTTTGCAAAGAGCATTATTTGCAATTTGTCTTTTTTTCTTTTTCTCAATATAGCTGCTCCTGCTGGTCCACCCGTAGGACCCAACAGGCAAGAGATAGCGGCCCATCTGCTGTGGCAGAGTCTGGAGCGTATCCAGCAAGAATACCAGTGGCTAGTGGTCCTGAAAGAGGAGGAAACAAATGCCTCTCAGCCAGGCCCCATTGCAGCCGGTCCTCCTCACCCTCCAGATTTTCTGCCATCCCATCGCTAGCGCCATCGCCAGCTGACATCATCAACTGCTGCCACCCCATCCCACACTGACAACACCAGGCCATTGCTGCGCCAAATCCTGCAGCGGCTGAACACCATCGAGAACCGGCTCACCACGATAGAGCACAGCCTAGAACAGCTCCAGACTGACATCCACAATGTCCTCTTCTAACCTTATTTTACATTTTTTATTTTGGTGGGAGGGACTTTGTTGTGGCTAGGTGGAGAGCGTGGGAAGGGAGTTGGGACCGGGTTTCACTTTCTTTGGACATTTTGAAATTTAGGACATTGGGCTTGGCTCAGTTTGTTTGGGGAGAGGACTGGGCAGGTTGTGTGGGTGGAGAGGGTGGGTTTCTTTGTAAAAACAGGGGAAACTGTTATATTTTATTGAAATTTATGCCTGAAGTAGTTTGTTTTACGTTTACTTTGCACTGCTGCCTTCAGCTTTTACGCAGCCTGTTTATGTGATTGTAAGAGAGAGTGTAGCACTTAGTTATAGAGTTATGTCTCTCTAAATATCTTGACCATTAGGAGGATGCTGCCATGAGCTATATTGTCTACAAAAACCTAGATAAACGATAGTAGCAGATAGTTACTTGCTCACTAAGTTTTTTTTTTTTAATGGTTTTTATTGAGTTTCAACAGTTCGCACAAATATGTTTGGCTAGTGATAATATGCACATTATTTCACATACAGTTATAAATGCAGCCTTGGTGGGGTGCCAAGAAATAATGATAACATTACTCATGCAACAGTATTGTCATTCTATGCCGCATATATGTAGTCTCTAACATTATTAACATTAATAGTGGTACCTTCCCATTACTTCCCGTTCATGTCTGTCATGTGTCTATGTTGTGCGCCCAACCATGCGTAATCGGGTGTATATGTCTGTCTACTAGGCAACGTAGAGTAGGGAGGTCTGTGATCTGTGACGTTATATATTGTTCCACCTGTACTGAACATGGATGCTCGAGTGTGACCAGTATACATACGTATCATGTCGATCACGCTCATTATATGTCGCTATGGAGTTGTAGTGTAGTGATGTGTCTCATGATGGAATTGGATTTGTGATGTTCAACTTTGGTTCTATGGTGGTTAAATAATGTTGCCATTGCATGGGGTTTGCTGATGGGGCAATCATGTAGCGTTAGTCAATTGGGTCCTGTGCTCTGCCACTAATGCCCTGCAGAGGTCTAAAAGGCACGCGTGCGTGCTGGGGCCCGCAGATGACTTCCAGTGTCATGTAGTTCCTATATTACCCATACAGGACCTGCACGTTCGGATAACATAAACTGTGGGTTTGGTGGAAGACTGACTCTGAGCACCTCCACCGAGAAATGTTATCCTATTTTGCATAAGCTAGCTCACAGTGCCACTAGTGTCTCCTCTTATCGGGGAGAGAATAGTTTCTGGCAACCTCAGAACATGACAACCCTGATCCCTCAGGACTGTGGAAACAATGTACTACTTTTCGCTCAGTCACTCGTGCTTACTTCTCTTGTCTCAGAGATACACAGAATAAACAGCCTGGGCGTTTCAATAAGGGTATATTGAACAGTCGCTATTCTTGTGTAGAATATATGAGCTGCAACAACCATTAGACAGTAGCAGAGAATATGATTAGCAGTACAATGAATATAAATAGATAGTACAGTTCTACCATCTTGCACTACGCATGAATAAATACATGAATATAAAATGCATTGATAAAAGAAAGCGCGTACTCCTATGATATCTATCTAGATGTACCTAAGTGCACCTAGCATGTGAGTAGGTGTGAAGCCAAGAATCCCTCTAGGATTTAGTCCAACCCCATTACCTGAAGTATGAGAATGTAGGAGCCCTTCCTGGTCTCGAGCTGGACACCCCGCAAGGGATGTTCATACAACTGTCAGCTGGAGCGTCCACATGCAGGAGCCTCAGCGTCTCTGGCCAGTGTGTCGGCCTGGAAGTCTCGGTTCCCTCTAACTAACACTAGCAAGATGTGATGTATTTATACAGAAAGTATCTAGGGTTCCTTTGTCCCTTGTTGCTTGTATTAGCCATTGTTGGATGTGAGGATGATGTATGGGATGAACCTTGTACGTAGATATGGGGAGGAAGGTGGTGTAGCCCCAGCCTTGTTTCTATTAACCCTTATGAATATTCATTCATACTGTGTGAGTCTATTGATGGAGTTATAGGACTCTATTGTTTAGGAGAAACCCTCCTTCCGCACCCAGGACTAGAACTAGGTAAAGGTTCAATCCTAAAAGGTCCGTTACAGTGTAGTGTAGGGGAGGTAATGTAGGTGAAGGGGTATGATGTTACCCGGGCCTATATTAGGGTACATATATGGAACATAACACCCACTCCTCTTCCGAACAGACAATAACGATAAAAATGCTGGCGAACCATTTCCACTATTAGGTAGTAGCGCATTAAAACCATCACGAACTGTTGTAAAAACATTTGTCTTAAAATCATTTAAAAACAGTTTTAAGAGGTAAAAAAAGATAAAGATAAAAAATCTGTTACTTCGAAAATCAGTTTTTTTGGGATTGATACCTAAGCCGAAGTCTTAATTGAGTTTGTTTATATAAGTCGAAGCACTACAAGCGTTCGAAGGCCATGCTTTTTCAGCGAAAGTGTCAATTTAAAGGAAATGTTCCAAATTTAGTCAAGTTTTGGAGAAAAAGAAAAACTGAATTCTTTCCCAGCACACGATGAGCCAATTATAGATTAAGTGTCCTGGCTGGGAGACGCAACATCATCGTTGCTTGCGCCTGCAGGGGACGGTCCTTGTAACACCTCGCAAAGTACGTCAATGAAGCACAGATGATATTCAGTACTGCCAATAGCTAGTGTAGAGGCAGCCAGTGCTGTAGTCGATACCTTGGTGCTAGTGGTGCTAGCGGTGGAGCTGATGATCAACCCAGTTGTAAAAGGCACCTGCGGATTCTCGAGGAATGCGGCCATCAAGATGGGAATACACTGGGGACATTGCCGAGCGTAGGCCCTCAGGGGTTCCAGCCGGGTATTCAAGTCCACAGGCGTGTCCTTTGCAAGTGTCAGGCAGAGGTCCAACACGCATTCTTCACTGCAAAACAGGCATCGAAGAACAGGTAAGATGCAGTCCATCCAGACCAGTATAAACGATAGGAACCAAGAGGTGCTTAGTTCCCTTAGGTGAGGTGTGCCTAGATGTTGTACCATGCGTTCACGGTATTTGCTCTCCAGGAGCGCCTTTGCCATCTCATTGGTAATTGGGCCGTCCATTGCGGAGCAGAAAAATGACAATCAGGATTCCTGCGATAGAAAGCAGGATCAGCGGAAGACCTCCAAAAACGCTTCCTAATACGCAGTGTATAAAATTTGGAATAACTCCGAGGATTGTCTGAAAGGTGCTTAAAAGTCCTAACCCTATGGTCTTAAATAGGTGTATAATACCACTCGTATCAGACATGTTAAAGATACTACCCACCATTTCTGCTAAATGAAAGGGGAAGTTTGTACGTATAAGTGCCTGTATCTCGGTTGAGGTCCTTGCGATTTGAAGATCAAAGGTCTCAGGGTATGGGTTGCTGCAAAAGCATGGCTTTCAGTCTACTCAAACTATCAAATTGTATAAAGGAAACATTCAATGAAGGCCATAACGGCGCCTCCCTGACTGTACTTGTTGGGGGACAACAATACTTGCATACAGCAAGTAACCCTGGAGTTCACAGTGACCAGATAGGCAATGCCTGGAATCATCCCACAGCAACCTTGATCGTTCAGCATCAAGTAACTCCCATTCGAGAGTAGATTGAATACCGGCGTAATCACGGCTGCTGGAGTCCCTTTCATGTGGCTGGACAAGTTCACCACCGAGCCATTACAAGCTCCATGCAATGAAATGTCCTGGCACATGAGAGAACCGCTTAGAGCGTTCTTGCAGTTTGTACCGCTTAGAAACACTTCTCGATCCCCACTCCGGCATCGAAATCTGTATGGTAACTCCCAAGATTCCTTAATGTATTCCTTACCCATCTTTTCATATTTGCCCGCCTGCCTTTGCTCAAGGCAATATTGAAACTGAAAAGTAGTGACCGGTAGAGTGATGTGGCCATGGATAAGCCATTCCGTAAACGGAGATTCCGCCACCGTGAATGGTAACCTGTCCAGTTTTTCAATAAGCAGCATTGTATATTTTGCTCCCCTTTGTGCCATTTCCATCTGTTTATCTGTTAGATTATATTCAGAAAACAGAGACGTATTGTTGATATAACGCCAAGGCACATAGCCTGCATGCAAAGATTGCAGTGTCCAGCTCAATAACATAACAGAACATAACTGAGATTGCCCGTGTTGTAATATGGCTAAATCTTGTTCCAGTATGTCTATCGCAGAAGATACAATGTTGCCTAAGGAATATATCCTGGAGGTCAAAGTTGTTAATCCGTTGTCTACCACTGCTAGAGATTTCTCCAAGTTAATACGGTCTATTTCCCGTATTCTCTCCGCTGCCTCTTGTTGGGATATTTTCCAGTTTTCATTATAGGCAGCATAAATGCCAGCATATATGAAACGTTTCTGACGAGGTTTCCTGGGACCTAGTAAAAAATCCCTAAGATCCATGTCTTGTGAGAGTAAGGCTAAGTGTTGTTTCACTTCTGTGAGTGTTGAGGTTTCTAGCCAATCAAGGCACAACTTCCCAACACTGTAGGATGTCACTACCCCTGGGTGTTCTCTTTGTACATAGAGTGGGTCTGGCCTGTGGATACTGTACTCTTCGGTAATACCCAAGAATCGTTTCTGACATTCGTTCATGTCTAAGGGCCAAACCAACCATTTTTTTCCAATCCGGGTCTGTTCTATTGTACTTCTTTTGAAGTCGAATTTTGCCACCCCTCCATCTGAGATGGTGTTGGAAATCGAGGTGTGTTCAGGTCCTTGTTCTTGGCTAGTCCAAGGCAGGATGTCTGTTGCACAGTGTTATTTAGAAATACCATCTGCTGTGGAATGAGGCATGCTCTAAATAGCGCTTCTGTTCCCTGGACTTGCCAGTCCCTCGACCCCCAGACTGATTTTAAGTCTATTGTGTCCTTCCATAGGTCAAAACCCTGTTCAGACAATTGGGCAATAAAGGAAGCAGAGTATATCTGTTTGGTGTTCGTCAACATAATTTTCAGTGCCGATGTCGGTGTAACCTTATAATAATATGAGGTAGGGTCAGTGGTGTTAAAACCAGAAAAATATGAAAATTTCTGTGCAAATGTATGCGAACTACCTTTTGGTGGTGTAGGGAAATGCTCCCACTGGTGGTACTCAAAAACATTTCTAGGCGAAATAGATTTGTGTAGGAAATGATGACCATATTGTTGGTAACAGTACAATGTGTCATAGTCTGAATTACCTTCCAACATTTCAGTGTTCGGAAATGCTGCAGTTTTTTCTAAGTCAGACAACATGTTATTAACAGTTTCAGAGTCCCAATCATCAGAAAATGTACTGGAGGTAATGATATCACTTAATGAAATTTTAAATACATGTGCAAGTTTTAAAAGTTCAGTCGGACCCGAATATATCAAAATCAACTTTGTCCCAGACTATACCGTCTGGTATAGGAACTGCTGTGATGTTCACTGTTGACAAGTCTCTTTGTTCACGATGTGAAGATTGATGTGGTTTTAAAATCAAATTAACTTTTTGGGTTGTAGAGCTTTGTTGTAGGTATCGTCCATTAATAAGCATGCTAAAAGTTATGACTAAGCCTAGCCAGAAAAGAAAAAATAGAATCCCAGTAATTACCCAGAGTTCTAACCAAGGCGATACCAGGTAAGTCTTTTTGAGAAAGTTCAGAAAGTCTTTAGCTTGCTGTTTGCATGAGTTTTGGGCTGGCGTCGTTTCCGGTTCACTTGGATCCAAAGAAAACGTATCAAAGTTCATGAAGTAGCCAGAAGCAGTTCGATCAATTGTAGGAATTGCATCGGGATTTGTTGAAAACTCATTTTGCTCCCGTCAGGGCATGTTGACGTAGACGTCTGTATTTGGTCTGATTGCAACTTGAGTGTTGTTTTGAGTTAATTTTGTGGATGAACTTCGGGTTCAAGGGGAATGAGTTCCATAGCATTGTTGCTTAGTCCTTCATTCCGCACAGGAGGCTCTTCAAATGTGATGAGTCTTTCTGTTTGAACTTCTTGGATTGTAGCTAGAGGAGGGCGTCTGCTACTGTGGAGTCCACGAGGCCTACTATTCAGTATCGGCCACATAGTGTGGTTTGATTAAGTCGATTGAGACAAATCTTTTCTCCTTTTTCCCGGCAAGAGGCGGCAAAAGAACAGTTTGTGTTCCTTGAATTGCTAGGATAGGTACAGGCTTTCTGTATGATGGTCCAAATTCTTCTTTTTGTCCGCAATTTTTTTTCTGACCAGATCCCCGATTTTTGGGATCCAGACAGGTCTTGCAGTGTTTGCCTTGACTTCCCCAGTGGCGGTCTGTTTCTGGACAACGTTGCTTTGTTGTGTCCTGCATTCATTTAGATCCTGTAAAACTGCCAAACGATCATGGATATCAAATGGTTTCTCATCCGCCACTGCGCCTTCATAATCAAGATCAGGTACCCACATTCTCGTCCCAAATAGGACCTCATATGGAGTGACACCCCCTAGAGAACTTCTTGGCTGGTTATTGAGTGCTCTTTGTACCCCATAAAGGTGGTTGACCCAACTACCGACCTTGCCTAATACCCTAGTTGTTAAAGATTGCTTTAAGTCCCGGTTTTTCCTCTCCACAACCGAATTTCCCTCAGGATGGTACGGAGAGGAGTACTGCAGTGCAACGCCCATACTTTTCATGGCCTCTTTGTAAACCTGAGAGCTAAACGCCGGGCCACGGTCAGAATGTAACGTGACAACTGCGTATGTCCCGATAAAGACTTGCAAATCTTTTATAACAGCTCGAGCGTCAGCCGAGCGCTGAGGCCAAACCCATAGGAATCTTGAGCAGGAATCCACTGCAACCATGATATACTTGTAAGCCCCATCAGATTGTAAGGGGCCGCAGTGGTCTAGATACAAGCATGCGAGAGGTTTGTCAGATATTAGTAGTGGTGTCTGCGCCGGGCGTGTCCTGGTGGAGCCTTTCATCTGTTGACAGATGTCACATTTCAAGACATAGGGGCCGATTCCGATCTCGGCCGGTAGGGCTCCGAATCGGATTCGGCTTTACCGGATCCGATTCGGAGGCCTTTTTCCCGACCGATTCGTACAGTCGTCCCAGCGAGCAAGTACGATGCGAGCGCACGCGAAATCGCCGACCGACTCGTTCCCGGGTCCGAACCGCTCCGACCGACTCGTACGGACACGGCTCGCACCACGCAATGGAGACGTTTCCCGACTGAGCAAGTACGATGCGCGCTTCGAACAGCCTGACCGACTCGTAGCATCCGGCTCCAAAGAGCTGTCGGAGCCGGACTTCGGGGGTCCGTGTCGGACCCCCCTGCACACGTAGCTGCACGAGTCGCACACAGGGGGGACCCAAGGGTCCCCCCTAAACATGCATGTACGGTGCGAGTCGCACCGACGCGTACCCACTGTAGGGGGCCCCCCTGTTTGCGACGTACCCATTCAGTCAATGGGAGCCCGTGTACGTGTTGTACGACCGGCTCCCATTGACTTCAATGGGAGTCCGACCGAATCGAGTCGGGCAGCATACGGCTGCATCGTACTCGCTCGGTCGGACTGCGGGAGTCCGGCTCGGTCGGAAATCTCTCCGGATCCGGCTCGGTCGGAGAGATTTCCGGCCCAAATCGGAATCGGCCCCATAGTCTTTAGTTTGCTTTGTTAGACCGGGCCACCAATAGCGCTGTTTCAACAATGAAATAGTCGCTGTAACGCCTGTATGTGCAGAGCCCAAACCCTCGTGTGCTGCTAGTATTAAACCTTGCCTACAATCCATATTTGGTATTACTCTGTCCCCCACTCCAGGAATCTGAGCATATGGAATGTTGTTTGCATCTAACTTATAGGAGTATTTGAGTGGAAATTTCTTTGGTACTGCACTGCGTTTTTGCTTGAAGCATTGACAGCTACCATAATCTCACCGTCTATTCTCGTTTTTGAACGAGTGATTGCCGCTACGGAAGCCGTGCATACAGCCCCCTTTGCGGCTTCATCAGCCAATGAATTCCCTTCAACGTGAACGCCATCACGTTGATGACTCAGTGTATGGATCACATAAGCCCTCGGTAGTTCGTTCTTCAACTCAACTACCTGTTCTCATAGCATTTTATGCTTACTTGTGCCACCTTTTGCATCTTTAAACCCGTTTTGTTCCCAATGTTACAAGTATTCATTGTATTACTGCACACAGTAAAAGGAATCACACACAATTAGTGTGGGGAATTTGTGATCCATATTTACAAGTGCCAGTATCAGTGCTTTTTACTCTGCCAACTGAGCCATGCAGTCTCCTAGAGATTTCCTTTTGGTGCAACTCGGATGGAACTTTCCAACTCGCATGTGACCTTTAACGATTGCACATGCTGCGCTGTATTGTTGCTTACTCCCTATGGCCGGTTGAGCAGATTCGTCAGTGTAAATAATATATTCATACTGATCGAGAGGCAATATTTCATTAGGTAGAGAATATTCTTGTTCGTATTGCAGAAATGCTTGTGTTTTTAGACTTGGGTCAAATCTGTATTCAACATCCGTTGCAGTAAGAGAATTAGCCCATTGTATCCATCTAGGATGTAAGGCTTTAGCATTTGGAATGCTAGCCTTTGTAACAGCTTCTAAAGCTTGTACTGGGGTCACGACTTTTATGCGTTTCCCCTGAGCCAGGGCTCTTTCTCTTGCTACAGCGGTCTGAACTGCTGTCAGGATTTTTTCTGTTGAAGTGAAGCGCATTTCTGCGCTTGTGTACAGGTGTGATTTGTAAGCGATTGGTACGGTCTCGCCTTCATTAAAGGTTAAGTAAGTGTACCCGCATTGACACGCTATTACACGGATCACTAGGTTGCGTACAATTACGCATGTCTGTAAGTGTTTTGAAGCTATCATGTCTTCTTGTAGTGAACGTAGGATGTTTGTGTGTTCATGTGTCCAATGTCTGACTGAAAAGTCAGGTTTAATTAAGTCGTAGAAAGGTTTTACTTTTTCTGCGTAATCTAAAATGTATGTTCTGCCGAAATTTAGGAATCCCAGTATTGATTGTAGATTTTTTAATGATTTTGGTGGTTGAAGCAGCACACACTTTTCTAAAAAGTTAGCTGCCAGGCTTTTCCCTTCACTTGAAAGCTCGTATCCTAAAAATAGGACATTGAGGTGGGCTATTTTTGATTTCTTAAAATTAAATTTGTAGCCCTCAGAGGCGAATCCCATTATAATGGTGCTCACCCTGGTCAAGTGCTTTTTTAAGTCATCGTCCATCAGATAAATATCATCCACATAGGACAATGCTTCTTCATCAAAATTTTGGAGTAACTCTGTTACTCTTGCTGAGAATACCCCCAGGCTGTTCTTATACCCCTGGGGAGACGACAAAATTGCTGCTGGGACCCCAACGCTGAGAATGCGGTCAAATACCTGCTTTCAGGCGCTATATTTTGGCAGAAAAATCCATTCGAGATATCCAGTGTAGTTTTGTACTTTTTCCGCACAATGTTATTCATTAATGCGGCACTGTGTGCGTTTTGGACAGCGAATGTCTTTGTGCATGAGTTTAAATGTCTGTAATCTAAAACTAGACAATATGAGTTGTCCGGTTTTGATACGGGAAACTTAGGGTTGTTCGTTGGTGAGGTGCATGTTTCAATCACCCCTTGGTATTCAAGTTGATCTAAGATCTCCCTGACCTGTTTTTTAGCTTCTTGCTTTATTGGGTATTGCCTCCGAGCATTTGGTGAAACTTTTAACGGGATCACGTGGTGGGTTGAATCCTCATCCCAACCGGCATGATTTTTGTACAATGCTGGAGCTAGGGCAACCGCCCACTCCTGTGCATATGCATGTTTAGGATGTATGGGAACGAGGTCGGAGAATGATGGAAAAATTACATTTTCTCCCCTGGGGCATTCTATAAAGAATGTTGGCGGCCAATCTTGTTCTGCTAATAGGATGTCATAACCAGATGACAGATTTTCCCAAAAGAGACCTTTAACTTTCCTGGGCTTGTCCCCCTCCATTTGGAGTGTTATTTTGTGTAACTTATGTGGGACGCTCACCCTTGTGTCTGGAGTTTCCACCGTGATGTAATCATTCAAGTCCGCTGTCACCAGAAATTCCTTCAGGTTCTGGCGAGCTATTGTTACTTCTGCCGCACTGTCTAGCATCGTCAGAGCCCATTCCCCGTGCAGAAGCTGCATCCTCAGAATTCTGGGCATGTCTGATCTTTATGCCTGCAACTTTCTTTTTCTTAAACTGAGGTTTTGATTTTGGCTTTTCTTCTTTTTTGGAAGTATAGTCTTGAGCGTGCTGCTTGTCTCTGGACTTTGTACGCTCCTTTTTGTGTTCTGACCGTCCTTCTCTCTTGGAGTTTTTCATCGAGCCCTGAAAGGAACAAGAGGAACGTGTATCAGTATCCTGATACCTGTCAGGTTTTCTAATATTATCCCTATTCCTAAGGTTGTACCTCTTTTCAGAGGGCTCCTGTGGAGGAGATCTGCCTCGGGATTGAGATATGTTTTTAAAGTTTTGCTGTTTTTTATTATCCCACTTCTTTTTAGAAGAAGCAGGTGTCTGCTTGGTAGTGTCCTTTTCAGGACTGCCCATCAGTTGTAGTTTTAATGCTTTCCCACCCAAACCGTCCCAGCCTAATTCTGCATATGCGGTTTCTATTATTTTGGGCAGTTCGTGTTGTTGTTCTAACGGGCTGAACTTCCTTAGGCGTTGGTGGATTGCCACTGAAGCTGCTTCTCCTTTAATATTAGCTAGTAATATGGCTGATACCTGGTCATAGTTATTTAATAACTTCATCCCTAAGTTCAGGGCAGGTTCTGCTCCGTACTCGTTTTGTATTTGTCTCAAGACGTCTGGTACTACTGCTAATGAAGGAATACCATGTGTTCTGGTATATATGGCAGAAACTGTACCCCAAGAGGTGCAGTCCTCTTCTTGTGGTGTTATCCCCATGGGCAAGCAGATTGTTAGCATTCTGTGTTTTTCAAACGGGGTAGTATTCGGGAATACTGCCTCGAGCTGAGTTATTTTCTGAGCTACCCAGAATGGCATTTGTTCACGTTTCGTGGGCATCTTGCCCATTACTGCGTGTAATGTTTGTGGTGTGATTTTAGTTGCTGTACTCTGATATTGAGTTCCATTTGTTGCAACTGATGTTGGTTGGACTGTGAAAGTCCTCATGACAAATTGTGTCAAGTTTCTGTAGATTTTGATTAAATCCTTGTGTTGTAAGAGTAAGTCTGGCTGTGGCATTGTGTCAATGTTAGGATGTAGTGTGTAGGCCGCTAATATTGGCCATGTTGCCCCGTCTCCTCCGAGCGGGCCTAATCTTACTCTGTGTCTTATATGGGGTAGGGTGCCTTTAAACCAGTATTGGTGTTCCTGGTACGTGAGTGGAACTTCTATGTCCTCGAACAGACCATATTCCTGTTGTGCATCTCCTTCTACATAGTAGTGAAATGTCTGTGTTCTTGAATATGCTGCTGGGAATGTAACCCACGAATAAAATACCTCTGTTTTGTTTGATTCGTGTGCCTCAATCACGAAAGCTACTATGCCACCCCTAGCTTGTAAACCATTTTCTAATAGTTACAGGTTGATAGTACGTCTGAATTTAGGTGCAATGAGAATTCCTTCCACCTCTTCTTCTCCTATTAGAGGAATCTAGCCACCACCGGATTATCTTGGTCCTCAGTCATTTTTGTACAAGAGAAGTTTTGTTCAAGGGAACTAAGATAAGGTGTTATGCACAATTTAGGAACCAAATGTTCTTCAAGCTTGATTAACCAACAGCCAATAAATAGGATTACTCAGCTGTGGCGGAGCTTGTGCCCACCCACTCCAGTCGTCTCTGGTGTTTTGTGAGTAGGGGTCTCTGAGAATAGCACGACTGAACTACTCAGATTCTACTGTTAAATAAGAACCCAACCATCGTTGGTGGCACCATGTTGTGTAGTTCCTATATTACCCATACAGGACCTGCGCATTCGGATAACATAAAATGTGGGTTTGGTGGCAGACTGACTCTGAGCACCCCCACCGAGAAATGTTAGCCTATTTTGCATAAGCTAGCTCACAGTGCCACTAGTGTCTCCTCTTATCGGGGAGAGAATAGTTTCTGGCAACCTCAGAACATGATAACCCTGATCCCTCAGGATCGTGGAAACAATGTACTACTTTTCGCTCAGTCACTCGTGCTTACTTATCTTGTCTCAGAGATACACAGAATAAACAGCCTGGGGGTTTCAATAAGGTTTTATTGAACAGTCGTTATTCTTGTGTAGAATATATGAGCTGCAACAACCATTAGACAGTAGCAGAGATATATGATTAGCAGTACAATGAATATAAATGGATAGTACAGTTCTACCATCTTGCCCTACGCATGAATAAATACATGATTATAAAATGCATTGATAAAAGAAAGCGCGTACTCCTACGATACCTATCTAGATGTACCTAAGTGTACCTAGCATGTGAGTAGGTGTGAAGCCAAGAATCCCTCTAGGATTTAGTCAAACCCCATTACCTGAAGTATGAGAATGTAGGAGCCCTTCCTGGTCTCGAGCTGGACACCCTGTGAGGGATGTTCAGACAACTGTCAGCTGGAGCGTCTGCATGCAGGAGCCTCAGCATCTCTGGTCAGTGTGTCGGCCTGGAAGTCTTGGTTCCCTCTAACTAACACTAGCAAGATGTGATGTATTTATATCTAGGGTTCCATTGTCCCTTGTTGCTTGTATTAGCCATTGTTGGATGTGAGGATGACGTATGGGTTGAACCATGTACGTAGATATGGGGAGGAAGGTGGTGTAGCCCCAGCCTGGTTTCTAAGAACCCTTATGAGTATTCATTCATACTTTGTGAGTCTATTGTTTAGGAGAAACCCTCCTTCTGCACCCAGGACTAGAACTAGGAAAAGGTTCAATCCTAAAAGGCCCGTTACAGTGTAGTGTAGGGGAGGTAATGTAGGTGAAGAGGTATGATGTTACCCGGGCCTTTATTAGGGTACCTATAATGAACATAACACCAGGACATAGCTAGTTTGTGTTTAGCCAAGCCCAGTGCTAGATCTAAAAATGTGTTAAGGTTCTTGCTTCGAGCATTGCGTTTTGTGATACCAAGTATGAAATGTAGTTCCTGGGCTATGACTGGGGTTCCCGCTGCTGCTGTTAGTATCTCAGCTACGCTATTCCAGAATGTTCCAAGTTGAGGACATACCCAGATCATATGGGGGAATGTGGCGTCTGTGGCTTGGCACCTAGGACAGATGTCAGTGGATGTAGAATACATGTGTGCCAGTCTATGCAGTGTTAAATATGTTTGATGGAGGTAATTGAATTGCGTATATTTCAATCTGGCATTCGTGGATATTGTCTTAGGATATCCAATGCATTGTGTCCACTGCTTATCAGTGATGCTGGTTGTCAGTGCTGAATCCCAATATTCGCGCAGTGGTGCCAGCATGGGGATCGTATCGGGTCTGAGGGAATTATAAATTGCTGTGATTGCTTTCCTGCCCCATCCATGTGTCAGTAGCGTTTGTAGTGTAATGGATGTAGTGGGTTCAGTTCACGCATTCCCCCATACCTGGAGGAGTTGTTGAGTCAGTGTCGCATACAGCAGGAATGTCCCTGGTGGCACTCTGTAATTGTCCATCAAGACCGCAAAATCACATAAGTTTGAGTCCACGAATAGATCCCCCCATGTTTTGAGTCCTGCTTCCTGCCATACTTCCAATTCTGGTCGCTTAAGGCAAGTGTAAGAGCCAGGGAGCACTTCAAGGGGGAGATCTGGGGCATACAGTGAAGACTGGTGGCTAGACAGCACATATCTCGACCAGCTATTTCGGGCCGCCGACATCAGAAGGTTGCCCTGTTTCTTCTGTAGCGGAGTTTTGGAACCGGACAGCCATTCCAGCATAGCTGGCTGTCGAATTGAAACTGCCCAGGGATCTAATTCGGCGAGATTACCACTTGCCAACCATCTCATGGGCAATTGGAGTTGCGCTGCTGCATAGTAATGCTCATATTTAGGTGCCCCCAGACCCCCTTCTGAGAGGGGGAGGTAAAGTTTCAGGAGGGCCACTCTGGCCCTGGAGCCACCCCAAATCAGGGACACAAGGAGAGACTCTAAGTCCCTGAATATTTTGTGCGGGAGTCTGTAGGGGAGGGCTGCAAAAAAATATAGGAGCTGGGAAGCAGAAGCATCTTAGAGATGGCAATCCGACCCATCGGAGATAATGGTAGCCCCGTCCAGAATGGAAGAGCAACGCGGGCTCTAGTGATTACTTTACTCAAGTTGCCGTCTATCAGGTCCACCTGAGAGTGATAAATTTGAACTCCTAAATATTTAAAGGTGTCAAAAGCCCAGGTGAGTGGAGTACTGGGTAGATTTCAGCTCTGTTCTATAGACAGGGGTTACATTGGGAACACTACAGACTTGGACCAGTTCACCTTCAAGCCAGAAATTCGGGCATGCATGTCCAGTAACTTCATTAGGTCCTGCAGGACCTCATTCTGGCCACGAAGGTCGATTAGCGCATCATCTGCTTAAAGGGAAATGATGTGCCATTGCGTGTCGCTTGTATGCCCCAATCTAGGACACGGCTACGGAGCACGCACGCCAGGGGTTCCATGGCCAGTATGAATATTATGGGTGATAAAGGGCATCCCTGTCTCGTTCTATTTCAAAGGAGGGTGAGATGGTGCGGCCTGTCTTCACTCTAGCTTGTGGCTTAGGGTATAATATCTTTACCCATCTTAAAAACTTAGGGCCCATGCCAAATCTCATCAATACTGTCAGTATGTATTCCCATCCCAGGGTATCAAATGCCTTTTCGATATCTAGAGAAGCTATCCATGACAAATCTACTTCTGTTCGTGCCCATTCCAATAATTTGAAGAACCGGCATAGATTTAGGCCAGTATTTCTCCTTGGGATGAACCCATTCTGGTCAGCATGGACCAGTATTTGTACAGCTTCCATTAACCTATTGGCCAGTATCTTGCCCAAGAGTAATACTTATAAAAGGAATCGCTAATCTTTTCCTGCGTGTTTACCAATAGGCCATCTGAGGCACATATAACCATAATGTGAGGTTGTGAGGAGTCAGTTTTTAGTAGCCATGCTAGTGTCTTGCCCGCTTTGTCGCCTTCAGCATGTTGCCGGGCCAGATATTGCTTATGATCTAGAGCACAGAGCCTATCTAGTGTCTCTTTATGTGCCAAGCGAGCCTTGGCCAATGTGGGTATAATATGCGGATCAGTGGGAGAAAGGTGTTCGCACCGCTGTGCTTCAGATTCCAGGTCCTGTAGATCTTTCGTGAGTGACATTCGAAACCCATACACTGCTTTGATGACCTGCCCACGTATGAAAACCTTGAACACATCCCATTCTATGTTGGCATGTGTGGTTACGCCTGCATTCATTTGAAAATACGAGTTGATGAATTGAGATATGGAGGTACGTAATGTTACGTCCTTGAGTGCCTCCAGAGGGAGACGCCAAGTTGGTATGCTGGTTTTATCGGTTTCCCAGGTTAACTGTATTTGTAGGGGGCTATGGTGAGATATCGTGCGGGCTAAATACTCCACATGTGACACCCTGGATATGGCTACTGCGAAGCAGTATATTGCATCTATTCTCGTGTACAGGTCGTGGATCTCTGAGTAGTGAGAGTACATTCGAACTGTGGGGTGTTTGCCTAACCAGGCTTCGCTTAACTGCATGTCATTGGCCCAGGCCTTCATATGTTGTGCTAGGCAAATAGATTGTGCCCCTGGGAGTGGCAGGCATGAGCGGTCTAATTCTAGATCATGAACGCAATTATAGTCTCCACCCCAGTACTCTGACGCTGTCGGTTCACTAAGTAATAACGGGGTCAGTGTTTGCAGGAACATAGATTGCCTTGGGTTTGGTGCATATAGAGAGACCAGCGTTATTGGAGAACCATCTAGGAGTCCTTCTAGACTCGCATATCGGCCATGTGGGTCAACACGGGTGTGCAGTGTCTGTAGAGGAATCCCTGGTGCCACCCAAATCAAGGTGCCCCTGGCATAGCCCGAGTACATGGTCCCTATCACTGTGCCCCTCCAACGCTTGCACAGTGATGTGAGAGTTTGCAGGGTAAGATGTGTCTCTTTGATAAGTGCCACTTAAACCTTGCATCTGCGTAGGTATTGATATACCTTATGACGTTTAACACATCTAGGTAGTCCCGTACATTCCAGGTCAGCAGAAGAAAGTTATTACCCTGCATCTTCTCTGCTGAGATCGGACAGCGGGGAGTATACCTGCACCTACAATGTCTCCAGTGTCTGCAAAACCTTCCCATGGGTTCCAGAACCTTAATTATTGCCTCGGTAGTGATGCGCATAATGAACATAGTATGTGGTAGAACGGAATGGACAGGTTGCTGTAAACATTCGTGGTACCGAACCCCCCATCCCAGGCCAGTTTGCCAATGGGCAAAAGGCCATCTGCACTGAAATGCAAATAAACTCAACTTTAAATAACAAATTTAAAAAAAGAAAGAAGAATACATTAGAGGATGTATTGAAAAAAGAAATAATAGAAGAGTAGAGAGAGAGAAGAATAACATAGTAGTTCTATACCAGCCACTTATCATGCGTGGGAGGCGCAGCAGATCTTCACATTTGCCTACATAGTGGCCGCAATATCGATACATGCTTGACAAAGTCATAATTTTTGCTTGTGTCCGCTGCCCAGAGTCTGCTTTACTGGAACAGTCTGTGATGATGATCTACCCTTTTGTTGTGCATTACCCGTGGCGTTACTGTAGGAACTCCGCCTACTATTGCTGAGTGCTGTGAATCTGTTAGTTGGTATGCTTGATCTGGAGTTATATCTGTCTCAGACTCTGATTTCGATGGGGATACGGGGTTGCCATGATTTTCCACTTGCTTGATGGCTTGTTCTCTCTCCCTTGCTGCCTGGGCTTTGGTGGGGCGTTGCACTCGTCCTTTACTTCGATTCCTGCATGTGCCTGCATTTCTCCACTGTCGGTGGGGAGCTGCCGTTGATGCCATTGGAGCGTGTGCAAGACCATTCTGTTCTATCCAGGTCCAGGCATCCTCAGGAGTGAAGCAGAAGGTGTTAATGTCCTTGTGCCATATACGTAATGTAGCGGGGTATTGCAACGCATATTGTATATCGTGATCCCGGAGTCATCTTTTGATTTCTGAGTATGAGGATCTGCGCCACTGTACTGATATTGAATAGTCCGGAGAGATATACACTGTGGTGTTCCATATTTATCATGGGCCACGGGCCCTTGTCATTTGTAGAATGTGATCCCTATCACGGTAATTGAACAGGTGTGCGAACACTGGCCTAGGGGGATTACCCGGGCGAGGTGGGCCACCCGATACCCTATGTGCGTGTTCAACAGAGAAGAATTTGGAGTATTTGCCTTTGAGAATGCCCCCGCAGAGAACCAGGTTTCGAGATACAACTCCATACTTTGACCCTCAATTCGCTCCAGTAGGCCCACTATGCGCACATGTTTTCTGCAAGATCTGCCCTCCTGATCTTCCACAGGACTCTTCAGGTACTCCACCTCTTTTTGGAGTGACTTAATCTGGTCTGTTGCTGAAGTCACCGTGGGCCGCCTAGATGCCAATGCCGATTCAGATTCCTCTACTCTGTTTTTTTATTTTTTGTGGTCTTCGCGTAGGAATCCCATTTCAATACATAGTGAGTCTATTTTGGGGCCCAATGTGGTTTTAATGTCTAAAACTGCCGCCATTAGCTCATGAAAATGATGCAAGTGGTCTGTGCAGTCTGTGGGTTTCGAAGTCGCTGTTTGCATGGTGCCTTCAGTGCCATTCGTCTGGTTCGTTACGTCTTCCATTTGAGGCTGCTCCTTGTCTGCTCTGGGCTTACCCATTGCAAGGGTTAGGGCAAGTACACTGTTTGAACGTCAAGTGTCTCCGGTAGCAATGGCCCCCTTGGAAGTCTAACCTTTTCTCTCTTATTAATACACTCACAAGTGGCACTGCGGCAGTTCGCACTTCACAATGGGATGCAAATGCACATAGGGGTGTTAATATGGATCCAAGTGTCTAAAGTTGGTCAAACAAGTAGGCTCTAGGCACTATTCTTGTTGCTATTCTCCTTCTGGTTGCTTAGGTCTCTCTCCAGGGAGAAATAGATCCTTAACAAGACCCACTTATCGTTTATGGGGGGGACGTGGTGGGCCTTGTCCTGCAAGAGGCAGGTATGTTGCATGAATGTTGGCGTGGGGTGAAGAAATGCGCGTGTTTAGTTGTGCGCATGGACCGTTCTTGGCTGCTGATTATGGTGTGGCACACAATGCATCAGGCACGCAGCCTCCCGATGACCCCCTAATTGGTGCCGCTTCACTGGTGAATTCCCTTACCAGGCTTGGTGGTGGCAGATACACATCTGGTCGGGTCAAGGGGTCTACGCTGCTCCCCACTTCATCTGAAGTGTTTTCACTTCCCCATTATGCAAATCCCCTGGGGCCAAGCCGCGGGCCCTGCCGGGGCCGTTCCAAGTACGTCCGGCTACTACCACGATCTACCGTGTTTAGTCACCATACAGTAGGCCCTGCGTTCCTGTGCCTTGTGGTGGGGGCAGGGGGCATCGCGATCCACTCTGCGAGCGAGCGGGGGCTTCGTCCGTCGACTGCAGCAGTGATGGGCGCAGTGATTTTCAGGCCCACTTCAAGCAGTCGGGTGAAGGCCCGGAGCCAGCCGCCCCAATCTCCAGTGTGCGATCTTCTCCGCCCCCCAGTCACCGAACCTCACCTCGGTCAAGGCTCCACGGGGATTGATGCCAGCTTCTGTTCACTCCGGTATAGCCATGGGCTCCCGCTGTTGGATCTCACTGTGTCTGCGCACACCATCTGTTGGGTCCTCAAAGCCAGGCCGCCGCCGACGAGTCCCCGGAGCAGTCGCTCCACCGGCAGCTTCCTCTAGGCTCTGATGCGGGCAACTCCGATGCACAGGGAGGCACAGCACTGCCCAGGGGCACTGCACCTCAGTCTCTGATGTGTGTATCAGGCTTTTGCAGGTGTATAACAAGATCTTTGGCAGGCCTGTTGCGGAGCTATCTATGAAGCGTCCGCACTCACCGCCATCTTGCCACGCTCCCTACTTACTTACTAAGTTAAGTAGTTCACTTCACTCCATAGTTGTCTTAACTGAATATAGATGAGGTAATACAGGTAAGGCATCACAACTGCACAAGCGAGGTCCCACTTCCAGTTCCACCCAGGTGAGCTCCAGCTGTAGGATTAATCTGAATGATTGATTATCCATCGTAGGCAACTAAATGGAAATAAAAATACTGAGTAAGTGAGTTATTCAAAGCTTTACAAAGAATTGACACCAGAGTACTACATAATAACACAACAAGAATTCCTGATAGTGACAAAATACAAAAAATAGCAATAGTAGTAATTTTTGGCTAATAGGGAGCTAATATCAACTTACAGAATCCTTGAGTCATAAAAAATGGACTCAAAGTCTGGAGTGGACAGGCTTAGGTTAGGCTTTACAGTTGCACAACACAAGGACTGAATGTTGATGCTGACGACTATATCTAAAATATGGATCACTTTTCATGCTCAGTGGGTAAATGGGGCCAGTGTGGGCTATTGCTTAGGATATAGTAAGTTGGTAATGCTTTCACCACATCTGCCCCACCAAGTGTGTGATCCATTGATGGTGTAAATTAAGCCCCAACTCAATAAATCCCACAGCCCGGGGGAAGAGGGTTAGGGGTTTGAGGAACGGATGCAAAAGGGGATTTCAAGAAAGGTTTTACAAAGACAAACTCTACACAAGGACATCATTCATCTGGGCAATGAGCAGCACATCATTCATCATCAATCTGTTGTGGAAGGAAATGAAGGTAAGAGTATGACAGAGTACAGTTAAATGCATTGCAAACAGTCCTTCTGCCTCTGAGACCCAAGTTATCAGATACCTAAATGTTCTGTCTTCTAGGTTGGGAGTGAACCTACCCTCCCATTTCCCCAAATATGATTGTTAAAAGAAAAATGATACTGCATTACAATATTAGGTGGTGCATCTCCTCTGGAATTTCCATCACTCTTGGGAGCCTGTCTGGACTGGTCAAGTATGTAAGCAGGAGTGTTGAGCTCATATTTTGCCTTTCATTCATGCAGTAAACCTGAAGGCCTGCGGATTGTAAAACAGAAATTGTATTTTAGAGTCAAGGAGAAGGGCAGAAGGAAGGTAAGCCTCACGAGGAGTGTATTAAGACTCAGATACAGAGCAAAAAATCCAAGAGGGGTACTCAGAGTTTTAGGCCTCAGACTCTTTCTTTACCTTGGAACTGAAGTCAATAACTTCTTGCTTCTAGCTGTTGGTGAAGTAGTCCAACAGCTCCCTCCCTAAGTTCTTCCATCCTCCTCCTGACTCCGAGTAACTCCATCCCAGACCAGTCATCATGACCCGAGCAAGATAGACATGTAGCGCACTGCTGTTGAAGAACAAGTAGAGAAACAGAACTGCAGTATTTTGAATAGGTTTTTGTTTGTTAACTAAAGTGACTATTCTGGTCTCTCAAGAACCAGAAAAAGAGGACCCTGCAATTAGATCTGGCTAAGTGTGAAATGGCCAACCATCTCCAGTAAAACAAAATGATCGCCCATCACTCAGGCCCCAAACATTGCAAATTAATCTTATCAAGAAAGTTCCCGCATTACAGTTCCCGCATTACAGTTCAACACACACCCTCCCTCACTGCCAGCCATGACATCAATCATTAATCCTCACTCACAATCACTCGGTAATCAGATCACTCATTGGTGCAATTGTTACCTGTTCCAATCCAAGCATGGTGGTAGGTACACTTTCTCCCCTTCGATGCAAGAAACAGATTGGAATTTGGCTGTCTTTTAAATCAAACAATTGTCTGGGACAGCCATCCTAGATGATGAAAAAAGAAGAAGCATCATAGGAGTGGACCATACAGGTTAATTAATTTCCGCTAAGTAAGTTTGTAAAGACCAATCACCCCCAGGGATAAAAATGATCGCCCATCACTCAGGCCCCAAACATTGCAAAGTAATCATCTCAAGAAAGTTCCCGCATTACAGTTCAACACACACCTTCCCTCACTGTGAGCCACAACATGATGAATCAACAATCATCATCACTCACTCAATCACTCATTTACCGTTGCAATAGTTGTAGTTACCTCTTCCATTCCAAGAATGGGTAGTTTAGGTATTAGGTATTCATCTTTGATGCAGGCAACACATTGGAATTTGGTATTGGCAGGCACTCTTGTAAATCAACAATCATTTATGCAGACCTACTAGTGCTGAGTGATACAAACAGGGATAGGCAATAGGCATGCGAGGGGGACAGGCATTGTCTCCAATGTCATGAAGGAATTGTGGAGGCTTCTTCAATGTACACTGGTCCAACTGCAATCCGGCAATATATGTGACTAATAAATGGTGGGGCAGCATTAATCTGCCACAAAAATAATAATGTTCCACTAACTTCTTTTTTTTGTTGCAAAGATAGAAGATCAACAAGAAATAATTAAAATGTTCTTTAGGGGCACTGGCATACTTAGTCTGGGAAGTAGAGTTTGTCCTCAAACTCAAGTGGTTCACCTAGATGTTGATCAGCTAACACACTTGATTAAATTTCTGACCAATTATCCTCCTCCTCCTCCTACTCTTCTGCTGTTTCAGGAACGGTGTAATTGTGTGGTATAAAATGTTGGTTCATTTTGATCATAGTCAATCTCTCCACATTTTGAGGTGAGAGACTGGTCCTCCTTACTGTAACAACAGCACCAGCTGCACTGAACACACACTCAGCAAACACACTTGGAATAGGACATATTAGATATTTTATTGCCAGCCTGCTGAGCTCTGGCCATTGGTGCATCTTCCCATGCCAATACTTCAATGGATTTTGATCTACATAGACCTCTTTTGGATCATACAGATACTCCTGGAACATCCGGTGGATGGTCATTGGTGCTGTCACTTGCTCATCCTGTTTTGCCATCGCCTCTGCACTGGACTTGAGCCCTGCCAATTGAAAACAATACAATGCAGATGTTAGGTCCTGTTCTTCTGTTGCTCTTATCAATGATGTTCTAGTTGATGATGTTATTGACTGCTGTGAGACAAGACAGCCCTCTCTGGAAGTTGCAGAAGGCACCCCAGAACTGCGGGTTGGGACTCTAAGTTCCAGCTGTTCTTTTTCCAGGTCTCCTGCTTGCTCCACAATCCACCTCTTCTATTTTGAAAGATCCCTTTCAGAAAAAGGAATGAAAGTGGGCAGAATATTTTTGTACCGTTGCTCAAGTAGTGTGGCACAGATGTACTCTTTGGACACGGTGATAACATTTTGAAGCCTTGTATTACAAGCCAAGCGAAGGATTAAACTCTCAACCAAGGCATGAGCTTCTGTGTTTTTATTCACATCTGCGGGGGCGAATCTTTCAGACACCTTCTTTACCTGATCCTGTAGGAGATGCAACAATTGTATAGATTGGCCCATCGTACTGTCCTCCTTGCTAAAATCCCATGTGAAAACCTCAAAAGGGAGTAGCATCTGTGTCAGGCATTTGACTATCAATCAATCAATCAAGATTCTTGTACAGCGTGACTACTCATCTGTTAGGGTCTCAAGGCACTGAGTGGGGGGTTGGGTCTGCAATTCAGTCGTAGAGCCAGGTCTTGAGGTCCTTCCTGAATTGCGGCAGCAATGGTGATTACCTGAGGTGCAGAGGTAAGGAGTTCCAGGTCTCTGCAGTGGGATAGGAGAAGGATCTTACTCCAGCCGTGGTCTTGTAGATACGTAGGATGGTGGCCAGGGCCAGTTGGGAGGAGCGAAGATGTCTGGTGGGAGTGTAGAAGGAGAGGAGGTGGTTGAGGTATGCTGGTCTGGCACTCGGGAGGGCTTTGTAGGTATGCATAAGGAGCTTGAAGGTGACTCTTTTGTTGATAGGAAGCCAATGAAGGTCTCTCAGGTGGCCAGTGATGGGGCTGTGGAGTGGGATTTTCAGGATAAGTCTGGCGGAGACGTTCTGGATGTTCTGCAGTTTCTTTAGGAGTTTCTGGGTGGATCTGGCATAGAGTCAGTTGCCGTAGTCGAGTTTGCCCCTGACAAGCACATGGGTGATCATTTTCCTGAACTCGGTGGGGATCCACTTGAAGATCTTACAAATCAGGCGGAGCGTGTGGAAGCAGAAGGACAAGACGGTGTTGATTTGGTTGTTCATTGAGAGGGAGGAGTCAAGGATGATGCTGAGGTTTTGTGCATGGTCTGTGGGTGGGGGGTTCAGAGTGCTGCAGGCCACCAGGCGTTGTCCCAGGCAGAGGGGGTGGAGCCCAAGGTCAGCACTTTGGTCTTGTCTGAGTTGAGCTTAAAGCA
Organism: Calotriton arnoldi; assembly: GCA_963921515.1. Classification (NCBI taxonomy): domain Eukaryota; kingdom Metazoa; phylum Chordata; class Amphibia; order Caudata; family Salamandridae; genus Calotriton; species Calotriton arnoldi. The sequence continues at coordinate 807,826 of CAWUFW010009112.1, forward strand.
AGTGTCCTTCAACCAGGTGACAACTGCCTTTGTCCCTTTGTGGAAGTTGCTCTTGGTGGCTGTTGGTTTGTCTGTGAGGGAGAGAATCAGCTGGGTGTCACCGGAATAGGTGACAATGTTGAGTCCGTGGCTTCTGACGATGGCTGCAAGCGGGGCCATGCAGATGTTGATGAGTGTTGGGCTCAAGGAGGATCCCTAAAGCACTCCGTAGCTGATTCCTGTGGGTTCTGAGTTGAATGGTGCGAGTCTGACTTTCTGTGTTCGGCTGGTGAGGAAGGTGCCGATCCATTCTAGGGCTTTGTTGCTGATGCCAGCATTGTGGAGTCTTGCACAGAGGGTGTGATGGAAGACGGTGTCGAAGGCTACTGAGAAGTCCAGGAGGATGAGGGCAGCAGTCTTGTCTCAGTCGTGGAGGGTGCGGATGTTATCTGTAGCAATGAAGAGAGTGGTCTCCATGCTGTGGTTGCTTCTGAAGCCCAATTGGAGAGGTCCAGGATGTGGTTCGTTATGATGAACTCCGAGAGTTGGGCTTTGATGGCTTTCTTGATGACTTTGGCTGGGAAGGGGAGCAGGGAGATGGGCCTGTAGTTCATGAGGTCCATCGGGTCGGCATAGGCTTTCTTCAGCAGGGGTTTGATCTCTGCGTGTTTTCAGTCTTCAGGTAAAGTGGAGGACTCGATGGAGCAGTTAATGGTGTGGCAGAGTTCGGGTGCGATGGAGGTGTAGGCTCTGTTGAAGATGTGGTGAGGGCAGGCATCTGAGGGGGCTCCGGAGTGGATGCTCTTCATGATCCTCAGGGTGTCGTCAGAGGTGAGGGCATCCCAGTTGGGCAAGGTCTGCTGGGGTCTGGAGCCACTGGGTGAAGTGGTTGTGGGTGGGGTGGGTAGGTCTTGGGTTGCGAAGCTGTCGTAGATCTCCCTGATCTTGCGGTGGAAGAAGGTGGTGAGGTTGTCGCAGAGGTCTTGCGAGGGGAATGCCTGCTGTCTTTGTGCTGGGTTGGAAAATTCTTTGACCATGGCGAAAAGTTTTTGGCGGTTGTGTGCGTTGGCATTGATGTGTTCTTTCTTGTATGGCTGCTTTCTTTGTTCTCTGATGAGGTGGTGGTGTGTGGTGTAGGTGGTTTTCGAGGCTGGTGGTCTGCCTTGATATTGCTGCTCATCCATCTTTTCTCGAGCCTTCTACAGGTGCGCCAGGACTCTTGGAGGGCAGGGGAGAACCCGTTGGCTTTCTTAAAGGGCTGCTTGCCTGAAGGTTGCCTGAGGGTTGCCATTGTGTGTTAGCGCAGACAGAGATCCAACCGTGGAGGTTGCGTGCTGAGGTTTTGGCGTCTGTGGATGTCAGTGGTGGGGTTTTGCTGAGGGAAGTGGTGAGCTGGTCTTTGGTGACCTTGTTCCAGCTTCTGCAAGGATAGCGGTGGCATGGTGGGGTTTGGTGGGTTTGGTGAAGGAGAAGGAGAATTGGAGACAGTGGTGGTCGGTCCAATGTGGCTCAGAGGTGTGGCTGATGGCGATGTTGTTACTTGCAAAGAAGATGGAGTCGAGCGTGTGTCCTGCTGAGTGGGTTGGAAATGTGACCAGTTGTTTGACTCCGATGGTGGTGAGGTTCTCCAGTAGGGATGAGGTGTTATGGTCATAGAGGTTTTCCAGGTGGAAATTGAGGTTGCCAAGGAAGATGTAGTCCATTGAGGCGAGAGTGTAGTGAGCAATGAAGTTAGCTATGGCTTCACTGAAGAGAGGGCAAGAGTCTGGGGGTCTGTAGACGAGGGTGCCATCGAGGGTGGCATTTGGGTTGGTCTGGATCTGGAAGTGGAGGTGGAGGTGTTCCATGTCAGGTGAGTGGGCGTCGGAGCTGGTTGTGAGGCAGAGGGTGATTTTGTGTACAATGGCGATACCTCCTCCCAGTCAGTTGACACGGTCCTTGTGGATGTTTTTGTAGGTGTCGGGGATGGCAGTTGCGATGTCCGGGGCTGAGGTGGGGTTCATCCAGGTTTCCGAGAAGAAGGCAATGTTGAGGGAGATGGAGTCGAGCAGGTCCCAGATCTCCACGGCATGTCTTTTGAGAAAGCAGGTGTTGAGTAGGATGCAGCTGAGGTGGCCGGGTCTCGTTCTTGAGGGTTGTGTAGTCGGTGAGTCTTGTGTGCGGAGTGAAGAGAAGGCACAGTTGTGGCAGCTTAATGGTCCTTGAGTGTTCTTCGGTGACGCGAGGTGGCAAATGGTGGAACATCCAGGGTTGAGTGTGTGGAGGGTGCTGGCGTCATAGCGGTATAGGCAGCAAGAACCAGGGTCCCTGGTGCTGGGCGTGGTCCAGGCTCAGATGGGCACAGAAGGGCTTACCTTTGGTGTGCCGGGCGCAGCCACACACTAGCTGCCATTAAGTAGTGGTGGGGATGCTGGAGGTGCTGGCCAGCTGGGAGGCGGGAAGCCACACTGGGAGAGGGCGGGCCGCAAGGGCAGGATGCGGCAAGGACGGGAATCATGAAAGGGCACAGAGAAAGGAGCAGAAGGAAAAGATCACAGAAGGAGAAATAAAACAAGAGAAATAGCACAGAGAAATACAGTAGAGAAATACAAAAAATACAGAAACAGAAAGAAATACAGAGAACAGAAAGACAGACAGACGATACACACCATTGGACCACCAGGGATGAGGCGCAGGCGGGAGTCTGTGGTTGGAGAAGGGACTCAAACTCAGGACCTTGGCACAGGAGGTCAGATCCCTACTAGGCAAAGCTGCGCAGCGGGGGAGCAACGCACGCTGACAAGGTCAGTGAGGTCGCACCTTCACCATGTGGCATCCGCCATTACGTAGTGGTGGGGATGTGCTCGTCAGCTGGGAGGTGGGAATCCGTGTTGGGAGTAGGCGGAGCCACAGGGACAGGCAGCGGCAAGGGCGGGAAGCAAGAAGGGAGCACAGAGAACGGCACCGAAGGAAGAGGGCACAGAAGGAGTGATAAAACAAGAGAAATAGCACAAAAATACAGTAGAGAAATACAAAAAATACAGAAACAGAAAGAAACACAGAGAACAGAAAGGCAGACAGACATTACTCACCATTAGACCACCAGGGATAAGGCACAGGCGGGAGTCTGTGGTTGGAGAAGGGCCTCGAACTCAGGACCTGGGCACAGGAGGGCAGACCCCTACTAGGTGGAGCTGCACAGCAGGGGACAAGTCACGCTGACAAGGTCAGTGAGGGTGCTCCTTCACCGCACAGCAGCCAGTATTAAGTAGTGGTGTAGTGGTGGGGAGGTGGGAAGTGCTGGTCAGCTGGGAGGCGGGAGGTGGAAAGCCATTCTGAGAGGGGTTGGGGCTGCATAGACAGGCAGCGACAAGGGCGGGAAGTGCAGATGGGGCACAGAGAACACTGCAGAAGGAAAAGGGCACAAAAGGAGAGATAAAACAAGAGAAATGGCACAAAGGGAAATACAGTAGAGAAATACCAACAAATACGGAAAACAGAAAGAAATACAGAGAACAGAAAGACAGACAGACAATACTCACCACTGGACCACCAGGGATGAGGCTCAGGCAGGAGCCTGTGGGTGGAGGAGGGCCTCAAACTCAGGATCTGGGCACAAGAGGGCAGACCACTACTAGGTCTAGCTGCACGGCGGGGGAGCAACGCACACAGACTAGGCCCCATTTGTCTGCATCCCTGGTCATAGCTTTCCCAACTGCATCCCCTCCTCTTAAACGGACATAGTCATTGATCAGTTTGTACTGCACAAACAGTCATTGTAACACATAATAGGTTGAATTCCAACGTGTTGGCACCTCCTGTATCAGGGCTTTAACTGGTGCTCTATCATTACGCTGAATAATCTGCAACTGCTTTCGTTCCAGGCTTTAAAAGAAGGGTTAAAATGCGTGCCGATTTTTATGAAGGTGGTCAGTATGTTCCTGACTATGTCTCTTTTTTGAGGCAGTCTTGCACCACCAGGTTGATGCAATGGGCCAAACAGAGGACCCTGAAATAGCTTCTGTCTGACATGGCCTTGACTAGGTTACTGCCATTATCCATGTCAACGAATCCAATTCTGAGACATCTGGATCACAGCCATTCATACACCTTGCTTTTAAATTCCTCCACGATGTTTAAAGCAGTATGCAATTTCTCCATGGCGAACACGGCCACTGTTGCATGCCGCCGAACGCTCTTAAAACTTTCTTCAGGGCCAAGACATGCATATATCTTTTGCTTTATCCTGGCAAAAGAGATCCAGTGTGCAGTGACGCACATGTAATCAGTCGACTGACAACTGGTCCAAATGCCTGCTGTCAGGTGGATGGTGTGAGCAACACTTTGCTGCAAAGCTTGTCCAACCAATTGCAGCACATTGTGATGCAGCGCTGGTACAGCAACTCTGGCAAAATAGGTCTGACTTGTTACCTTATATTTCGGGCAGATGGCTGCCACAAATTCTAAGAATCGCATTCCCTCCACAAAGAAAAAGGGTAGAGGTCCAGCGCTAAAATATTTTGCCAGGTTTCCATTGTAAAAATGTGCGGTTGGGTGGTTCTGCTCGTAGGGCCCCTTCTGCCTAAACATGCCCGTAATAGCAGCCTGGATTTTCTTCTTTTCTAGGGCCACTGACACAGGTGTCTTTCGATAAGTAGATGGTGGAGGTAGACTCAATGTTCGTCGCGGTGGGGGAGTCACTGTATGCCATGGTGTCTACAACTCACTCTGAGTCTTATGCCATTGTGAGGTCACTGAGGCTGGTGATTCTGCTGCTGCACTGCTAGGTACAGAGCTGCTTTGAGTGAAGATGTCGCCCTCTTCTTCCTCACCATCCCTTTCCACCTTGATTTGATTTGTAGCTGATGTTCCCTAGCTCTCCTCACAACCACGACCACGTTGAGCAATTTTTTAAAGGCGCTCTTCCCACTTGATCGTGTGGTGTTTTTTCATAAGGGTTGTTTGGCCTCCATTGCCATAATGTGTTGTAGGGTTACCTCGATGAACATTCGTGTTGCAAATGCTGCATACTGCAATGTGCACCCCCTCTTTGCTAATCGTAAAAAGTCCCAAACTGGGGAAGAGTACTTTTTTACTGTGCTATTGCCAAAGGCTAAAGAAGAACTGGAGGTAGGTGGGTGTGTCGCTGATTGCCTCTTTGCTTATCCCAAAGTAGGAGTTGGTGCAGGTCTCAGCTGGGGCTTTCCAAATATGGGAGCTGGTGGAGGTGCTACCCTTCCCACATCCCTCGGAGCAGGTTGAATAGCAATGTCAGACTCCTCTATGTCACCTTCCACAATGACTGCCTCTTGATTGTCATCCTCCTCATCATCCCCTTCCATAAGTCTAAACCTTTCCAGAACTTTTCTTTTCCCTTGCCTCTCGTGTTGTCTCCTGGACTCTGCCAGGGTTCACTCCATGTCACTATCATCATCATCAGAAGTGGTGCTTGGAGAAGATGGTGGTGTAGTACCGTTCCTTTTCCTTGCTGGAGATCTGGGAGCCAATGATTCTAAAGGAGGAGGTTCTAGCATGGAAGGAAGCTCAACCTCCTGTTCTGCTCCAACATCAGGAAAATGTACTATTGCTGGCTGTGACTGCTGTCCACTTTCCTCTGTTTCCTGAAATTACTGTGTACTACTTTGCCAAAGGCACAAATCCAATTCAATGTCTCTACTCGTCGGTGTTGACATGATTTCAGTGGCTGCCTCACTGACAGACATGGTCCTGGGCTTAGGTTGGGATGGTGCTGTTGATGCAGGAGTGATGCTCCCAGCTTGCTCCCCAGAGGCCGGTGCACCAGACACAAGTTTGCCAAAAAAGGTTCTGGCCGGCACGCAAGTGGTGGAAAATTGCTTCTTCTCACTGGCCATTTTCTTGGCAGCATCTTTCTTTGGGGCCATCTTCTTAAAGCTCTCAGTTGGAGGTTGCACCAATCTGCACAACCTGAAGTGACTGGAGGACTGATGTATGACTGCACAGGCCTTCTGTTTGGCAGTACTGGGGGTAAAGTCTCTTCTCTTGTGCACCTCAAAGCAAACAAGCAAGAAAAACATTTAGGGCCTCATTACGATGCCGGTGGGACTGACAGCACGTCTGTATCGGTCCCACCAACATCTTTGGCTGCAGTCAGACTGGCGCATTATGATGCAGTCGGTTGGACCACGTTGTTGGAGGGACCGACCAACAGCTTCCGATGGGCTCAAGGAGCTCGTCGGGTGGTTGGTCGGATCGCATTCCCCACAATGGAGGTGGTGCCTTCTCAGGCACCGCCGTGGGGATTACGATCCACCTTTCCGCCAGCCTGTCCATGTTGGTTCTTCTGGCATGAAAAGGCTGGCTCACAGCACAAGCCGCAGTGGAAAGTATAGACTTCCGAATGCCATGAATGCGGCAACTCGTCCGGCCGGCATTGTAATAGGTCCCACTGTGAAACATGCCATTGTTTGCAGTTTAAATTAGTACAGACAAAGGCAAGATTATTGTGGTTGTTTTGTTAACTTAGGTAACCACTTTAAGTCAAAACACATGACAATACCATAATCCCCCATCAGAAGAATATAACACAAAATATAGTGAATAATGGAGCTCTTTTCTTTATGTTCAATATATTCTAAAGGAGACACCTGTGGCACTTAGAGAACTAAATGGGTAAATGGAATACTAATCTTTTACAAAATGAATGATGCCAGAGTCTAGAGTACACCGCAGCAAGGGTGTCCACCAGGAGGAAATAGAATTTTATACCTAAAAAACTGAATGCAGTTGCACGGCTGTGCATCTATAGTGGATGGATGGATGGATGATGGATCGACCGAGGAGAAACGTGAAAAAAAATTACAATTAAAAACTAAAAAAATTCAAAAACTGTTACATAATTTTTTTTTTAAAGTACATTTAAAAAACATTACAGCTTACAAAAGAAAATTACAAAAAAATTAAATAAAATTATAAAATTAATAAATAAAAATAAAAAACAATTAACAATAAGTGAAATTATCCTCAAGCATATTATTAAACTCATCCTTCCATGCAAGCCTATGGCAAAGGCACACTGGCTTGGCGCACAAAATGGCTGCCAGCCAGTGCCACATGGTCAACATCAACACTGAGCAAGAAAGTATGGAGAACAATGAACACATGCAGGCCTATGGCAAAAGCACACTGGCTGGCTACACAAAATGGCCGCCAGTAGCATGGTCACAACAACAACAATCAGCAAGGAGGCATGGCCACAACAAAGAACACATGTAGGCCTATGGCAAAAGCACACTGGCTGGCTGCACAAAATGGCTGCCAGCCACATGGTCACAACAACAGCAACCAGCAAGGAGGCATGGCCACTACAAAGAACACATGCAGACCTATGGCAAAAGCACACTGGCTGGCTACACAAAATGACCACTAGCCACATAGTCATAACAACAAGCAGGAGGCCTGGAAAACAAAGAACACATAGAGGCCTAAGGCAAAGCATACTGGCTGGCTACACAAAATGGCTGCCAGCCACGTGGTCACAACAACAAAAATCATCAAGGAGGCATGGTCACAACAAAGAACACATGCAAGCCTATGGCAAAAGCACACTGGCTGTCTACACAAAATCGCTGCCAGCCACATGGTCACAACAACAACAGCAAGGAGGCATGGCCACAACAAAGAACACATGCAGGCCTACGGCAAAAGCACACTGGCTGCCGGCACAAAATGGCCACCAGCCACATGGTCACAACAACAACAACCAGCAAGAAGGCATGGCCACAACGAATAACACCTGCAGGCCTACGGCAAAAGCACACTGCTTGCATACACAAAATGGCCACCATCCACATGGTCAAGCAGCAACGAGTAGGAGTAATGGAAAACAAAGAACACACACAGGCCTATGGACACTGACTAAAAATGGCCCCTGGCCGCATAACATGGAGAACAAAGACACATGATGGCCTATGGCAAACACACTCACTCACTGGCCAGACAAAGGAGGCATGGTAACACAAAAAAGAGCATTAATTTAGCAATGCCAAAAATGAAAATTAACTGGGCTAAGAAATTTTGCAACAACACACATCTTCTAAAGGCATCAAATATAATTACTCCACCTAT
>CAWUFW010009113.1:600000-815747 GCA_963921515.1 Calotriton arnoldi
TGTTAGTGTTAGGATCAGTGGGGTCGGGCGTTCCCTTTTCAGTAACCATTCTAGGAGTCTTCCCAATTTGTCGCCTTCTTTATGCAAGAGTTGATGGTATTCCCGCCTTGTAAGACAATCGAGTCTGTGCCATATCTCGCTCACCTGTCAGTGGGCCAGTAGTAGGGACTCGTTGTGTGTTGTTATGGGTTGCGGTTCTTGCTGCAATACGGAGAGATTGTCTTCCACTTCCGGAGCTCACGTTCTAGCTTACGTCTTGCACCTCCAACCGTAGACAGGCATTCACCCCGAATCACAACCTTAAGCATGTCCCATTCTGTTCCTCTGGAAGTGGCAGTTGACTAGCTCAAGTTAAAGTACCCCGTGATTGTGTCTTTAAGTTACGTACAGAACATATTATCTCTAAGGACGTCTGGGCTCAAACGCCAGATGGGCAGCCTCGGTCTGGTATGAGCCAGGCCCCACTCGAGTAGGACCGGAGCGTGGTCCGATAGGAATCGTGTAAGTATGCTGGTCTGTAGAGCAGCTGTTATGGCCTCTCCTGAGAGAAAGAATCGGTCTAGTCTACTAGAAACTTCCATAGCTGGCGTGTAGTATCCCTGCAAGTCGGGATGGGTTTCTCACCAAATATCTACGCATAGCAAGCGGCGCATCACTTCTTGTAGGGCTGTGGTCATGTTAGGTTTGGTGTACATTTTTAGGGGGGAGTCTGTCAAGGTTGCCGTCAAGTACACAATTAAAGTCCCCCGCCCTTATAAGGGGAACACCAACGTATGGAATGAGCAGTTTTTCCAGTTCCAAAAAGTAATCTCCATCATCTACATTTGGGGCGTATGTGTTAACTAGACAAACCTTAATTCCATCTAGTGTACCATGTATTACTATATATGTACCCTCTTTATCCGCTGTATAATCGTGCATCTGGAAAGGGACTTGTGGGGCCACCCACACCAATACCCCCCTTGCATATGTGGAGTATGTGGAAGCGTATAGCTGTCCTCTCCATTTCTTATGTAGCTTTTGAATTTCAGAGTCTAGTAGAGCGCATACTATACTTATTTCAGACTATGCCTCTGACCCCACCACAAAAAGCTATCTGATCCCTCCAATTGGAAATCAACAAATTCCTGTGGGATGGTAAAAATCCCCACTTTCACAAACATTTACTTTATCGCCCAAAGTGAAAAGGTGGTTTGGCAGTACCCCTGTTACTAGCTATCAAGGCTTAAGCCGTAAGCATAGCGCCTGGGGCCTTTACTCCTCCCCGGTGACAAGCTCCACACTCAAAGTATGGGACTCCATAGCAATTAAAGCGGGCCTAACAACCTTTCCTTCCTCCATGACCCTGATTCTTGCTAACCCTGACTTCATCCCGGGGATGCAACCAGAAATGTTCTGGCGATGGCAGGAAGGGGGATGTAAGCGGGTGGGTTACCTCTTCGACACCCAGGAGCTTATCCCCTTTGACCAGCTAAAAGCTGACTATTCATTAGCAGACTCCGATTGCATACAATACTTACAATTGCAACACTGGGTGACAGGGCGGGATAACAGACAAGGGGCGAGACGGCCTTTGACCCCTTTTCAGAAATGGATAATCCTTAAACCCAATAATAAACGCCTCATCACTGAACTTTATGCCCTGCTAGGAAAGGAGTTTTCCTCGCCTAAATTTAAAGGGCAACTGAGATGGGAGACTGAACTGGGTAGAGCTCTTTCTGCTAAGGAGTGGGAGGATAATTTTTACAAAGTACCCTATACCGCACATAAAATGGCCAGTACTGAGACTACATATAAAACTGTCTCTTACTGGTATTTGACCCCAGTAAGATTTCAAAAATGAAATGCAGGGAAGTCGAAAGAGTGCTGGCGTGGATGTGGGAACACTTGAACACTTCTCCACCTTCTTTGACACTGCCCGAAACTCACCAGATACTGGGAAAAAGTTCTAAAAGATGTTGACTCTGCCTTTAACACTTCCACCCTAGGTTCCCAGCCTGCACTATCCTGGAACTCCTGAACCCCTTGACTTACCTGCTACGCTCTAACAGGCGGAGGCAAATAGCACTAGCCTTGGGGGCAGATCACCAGGTAATACTATCACTCTGGGGCACTGATAGGATTCCAGATCACATCTCCTGGCTGCACCAAGTGTGGTTTATCGTGGGGATGGAGAAACTGTCCTTGTCGGCAGAACCAGGCCGCACCTCCTATCCTGACATGTTGGCACCCTTCATTCAAATTCCTTCCTCTGAATTCCGAGAACTGATGCGCCCTGCCTATTTGCGGCTTCTCCGCTTGATTCCCGACACGACCCCCATGGAAAATTAGGCGATTTTTGAGATCCTAACATCTTCCACTACCCACACCACAATATATCATGACGCCAACATTACTGACCATTTAGCTACTGAACTGGAGGAGGGGGGAGGGTTTTGTTTTTGAATGATTATTTTTTGTTTACACTTAAAATTGCCTAAACTACGCTGCCGGCCCCAGGGTTGTAGGCGTAGGTTGTGCTAAGTAACCTATAAGTTTTACCAAATGCGGCTGGCCCTCTGGGTTTAGGTGACTAGCTGTGTACTTTCTTGAACTGGCTGTAATAAACAGAATTGTTCCATAAATTCTAAGCATAGGGGAGGGAACCCAGGAGCCACACAGCTCAATTATGAGCCAAAGCTTTGTGCAGCTGCCTTCTCCCAATGTGAGAGTCCCAAAAATCCAGGAGCATAAAACGGTCCGCAGATTACACTTCAATAGCATCACAACGGTAGCTAGTCAGCCGCCTTGCACTCACAGCCACGAAGGCCACAGGAGTAAACCCTGCACACGGTCACTGGCTTTCTATACACTCCAGCTCCCCAAGAGAGAGCAGGCACAATGGTGCAGGGCCGGCTTATATGGCCAAGTAGACACCAAAGTGAAGCTCCCTGCAACCAGAGTCCCAGACCTACTCACTGGAAACAAGTTCACAAGTCGAAGACCGGAGGATAAAAGAAAACAGCAGGCTGGCTGCCTGGTGTTAGTACTTGAGAGACGCAAGTGCTGACCCTGTCGTTCAAGAAGGGAGTCCATATACACAGCACGAGATGGAGGAGAGAGCGCCATCTGTACTGGGCATATCATCCAAAGCATCCACCAAGGTAGTCTCTGTTCCATGCTTGGGTTATAAAACTGAGTTATAAGGCTGAGTTATAAGGCTGATTGAAAGGTCTGAACATCACATATTGCTCCATAAAGCCTGCTCTCCAACACATTTTACAAGGATCTTCCCAAACTACTTCCATCCTGAAATAGGGTGGATTTTATTTAGGGCAGACCGGACTAATTATGGGCCTTATGTAGGTAATCCTACATTTGCGATTCCTTAATAGCGATATTTAGCGAATCGCTATTAAGGAATCGCAAAATGGAATGTAGGTGGGAATCGCTAAAATATTAGCGATTCCTTAACATTCCTTAATAGCGAATCGCAAATAGAGATTAGCTAATAAGGAATACCCACCCATTCATTCCTATGGGCTAGGAGGCCCATAGGAATGAATGGGAAGATATTCACTATTAGCGATTTGCTATTAAAGAATGGCTAATAGCGGGAGCTATTTCAAGGGTGCCAGGGTGTCAAAAGGACACCCTGTTGCACCCCTGAAATGTGCATGTGTGCACATGTGGCGCACATACATGCCCTAAGGGCATGTATGTGTGCCACATGCCACTTTAAAAAAGCATAAAAGTCCTTTTTAAGGAAATCGCTAATTACCACCAACTTGAAGTTGGTGGTAATTAGCGATTCCTTAAGGCTAAAGTGCACTTTCTTTTGTGCTACTTACATTGCATTTAAGGAATCGCAATTTGCGATTCCTTAAATGCAAGAACAAAATAAGGAATCGCAATTTTGCGATTCCTTATTTTGCTAGTAGGTTTCAACTCACCTACATTGCTCGCAGCCAAATACCGATCGCATACGCTGAAATTCTGCTAATTTCAGCGTTACCGATCGGTATTTGGCCACCTACATCTGGCCCTAAGTTTTTTAAGGAGAGGGGTCAAGGGTGGCATTCTGAGGGAAGGGAGAACCTTTCACCAGAGCAGTGATGATAGGAGCAAGGGTAATCAAAGGATTTCTGGGAGCTAGTGCAGGTAGTTGGTCTTCCAACCTGCATATTGGTTTAAAGGCATTATACAGATCTATGTACTTTATTCCTATAAACCTACAAAAACCAAGATACGATTTAGAGACAAAACTGGTACTAGTAGGTATACACCTCAGAGAAGATCCCATTGCTCCTAGATTGAAAAAAGTCGAAGTTTTTTGTAATCAGTTTGTTGATGGACTGCTCAGGGGCAGCACCAGATAACAGGACACTGCTACCCACCCCACTCCCACTCATTCTAGCCACACTTAGAGCATTAAACCTGAGAGGAGCGAGACACCCAATGACACAGGCACCTGGGACAAGCAAGAGTCTTCCGGAAACAATAACAGTAGCCAACAAATGGGCTAAAACTTCACAAAATGTATGTGTATTAGAATTCAAGAGATTTTTATATAGAACCGTCATTGAGTACACACCCACCTAGGCATGATGGCTTAGGCAATGTGAAAGAAATACCCCCAAAGAAATAGCTTTCAGCCAAAAACAAATCTTGCGTTATCCTCGAAAAAGAAATAAATAGCTGAATATCCCAAAGCAAAAAATTAAATTATATGAGCAGTCATCTCAAACGAGTGCCACCATCCTAGATTGAGACCAAAGGCATGAAGCTACTTTTCAACATTTACCATTCCTTCTTGCTATACTTGCTGTCCCAACTTGATGTCTCCACCACCTTGTGACCACCACCAAGCAGATCAACAACTGGCAGACACCAGGTAAGAGGCATTTATCACTCCCACGGGGCTAGTACGCAGAGCAAGTCGCATGCCTGTGTCTGATCCCTGCTAGTTTAGTGCTAGAAAATTAACTGAAATCCTACACACATTGTGACGAAGAGGAGACCTCTACTTTGACATCTGTTTGGGACAGGGAGTTCTGAACACTTTGAAAACATCTGCATTGTTTGTTAATTGTAGAAATAATTTTTTGCTTCTTACAATGTGTTTCGAGTCAGCAGAATCCGCAATCCAACTATCAAGGTTGCTTGGATTTTAGAAGTTCTGTCAGTGGTTTCTAGGTGTTTGCAGTTTTTACTCAGCACTACTAAATTTGGCCTGAAGCCCACAGCTGAACCAATATGTCAACCATAAGTGACATAATGGTTTAATGAGTTACAACAGAAGGGATGCTGCTCCTATAATGGTAAGAAATCTTTAAGAATAAGATTCGGTAATGAAGTATGTGACCCCCTTATTCTTAAAGATCTCCAGCAAAGAGCCCCCTCAAGGGGTACGTTGGGCATTGCAGTGGACGAGGAGCTGCCCAATGATGTAGCATGACACCCATCGGAGTGTGTGAGGGCTCTTGCTTCTGATCAATCGGATCCCTCCGACCTGAATAGATCAGCCCTTTCCAACTGACAGCCCTCCCTTTCCCATCCTTATCTTTATAGGAACTGTATACTGTTAGAACTGGGGTTCTCTAGTTGGCTGAGGTATGTACCTTAGTCCAAATAGGGACCCTTGCTTCTAGCCAGGGTAAGGAGGGACACAACCTTAGATAACCCCTGCTCACCCCGTGGTAGCTTGGCACGAGCAGCCAGGCTTATCTCCAAGGCAATGTGTAAAGTATTTGCAACCACACTCCCAGTAACACAGTGATAACACCACAAATGGACACCACACTGGTTTCATAAAAATAGCAGTATCTTTATAAAAAGGAATACGATGAGACCAAACGATAGAAAACCAACATATGCGTATTCCTAATAATTCACTTGGCCGGTTATTAGGCCGGCAATCACTTGTAGGTTCTTGCGGTATTAATGAGCAATTTACGATCTCTAATGCAGTCCTAATGCAATACTATGCAGTTCGTAATGCAGCTCGTAATGTAATACTAGGACAGTCCTTAATGCAAGAATCAGGCAGTTCGTAATGCAATAATAATGCGATTCGTAATGCAAGAATCAGGCAGTTCGTAATGCAATAATAATGCGGTTCGTGATGCAAGAATCAGGCAGTTCGTAATGCAATAATAATGCGGTTCGTAATGCAAGAATCAGGCAGTTCGTAATGCAATAATAATGCGGTTCGTGATGCAAGAATCAGGCAGTTCGTAATGCAATAATAATGCGGTTCGTAATGCAAGAATCAGGCAGTTCGTAATGCAATAATAATGCGGTTCGTAATGCAAGAATCAGGCAGTTCGTAATGCAATAATAATGCGGTTCGTAATGCAATCTGCACGGTCAACTCGGGCACCACTAGTCCCCAACAGCAGAGACAACGGTCATAGGCTTAAAGGGGCGGCCCCGGTCCTGCTGGGCAGGTCCGGCCCGCTTGGGGACTCAGCGCGACTAACGCGGTGCAGCGGGAGAGAGCTCTGAGCACTCCTGTACTCCTCCTGCACGCCTCCCCAGGCCACACACGCTTGCGGCTCCCGACCGGAGTCCCTTTCCTGGGGGGGTGCGCTGCCTCGCTCTCTCTCTCTCCCCGCTCGTCGGACGTCCCGCTGGGCGATCCCGATCACGTTGCGGCTCTGTTGCTAGGCGACGCTGTAGCCGGACAGGTTACGGCGCGGCCTTCTCCGTTGTTGATGATCTTGGGCAGATTCCTTTCGACGAACAACGATCACGATCCCTTTCACCTTGTAGCTTCCTTAGCTTCAAGAAATCCTTTAGCACGTTGCGGCTCGGGCCGGCAGCGGTGATCCTTACTCACAGCCTCATTTATGAGGACGGCTTGGGCCACAAACAGCAATACAGCAGCGTGGACGATGTTTCACGCTGCGGGGGCAATGCGATCACGGGGCACCTCGTAAACAGTACCACGGACCACACGGCAGTCTCAGGCGTGCAAGAGCACCACGCACACAGCGTCGTTGAGACACAGTCCTCAGTTTCAAGTGCCCCGTTAGCACGTTGCGGCTCGGGCCGGCGGCGGCGATCTTTACTTACGGCCTCAGTTACGATGACGGCTCGGGCCACAAACAGCAATACAGCAGCGTGGACGATGTTTCATGCTGCGGGGGCAATGCGATCACGGGCCACCTCGTAAACAGTACCACGGACCACATGGCAGTCTCAGGCGTGCAAGAGCACCACGCACACAGCGTCGCTGAGACACAGTTCTTACTTTCACTCAATCCTTTACACGTTGCGGCTCGGGCCGGCAGCGGTGATCCTTCCTCACAGCCTCAGGTACGATGACGGCTCGGGCCACAACAGCAAGGCAGCAGCGTGGACGATGTTTCACGCTGTGGGGGCAGTGCGATCACGGGGCACCTCGTAAACAGTACCACGGACCACATGGCAGTCTCATGCGTGCAAGAGCACCACGAATACAGCGTCGCTGAGACACGGTTGGAAACTTTTGTGTTCCTGAGTTTCCACAACAGGGGACCAGCTCTCCTCGGGCCCTTGGAGACACGCTACTTCAGGACACAGCAAAGTCCTCATAAGCAGGGGGACACAGCACACAGCAAAGTCCCTTGTCCTCTCCTTAGTCACACCAGCAAACTGCAGGCCAGCCCCAGAACACACAGCAAGGGCAGTCCTTCTCTTCAGCTGTTCTTCTTTGGCAGAGGTTCCTCTTGAGCACCAAGTAGGTTTAATCCTTTTTCAATATGGATTTCAGTCTTGAGTTCAGGGGTTTCAGCTCTTACATTTATACCCCTAAATGCCTTTGAAGTCTTTGTGTTCAGGGGGCTCTGACCTCGGTCCAAAACCAGACCTGGGTGTCTTCCTGCCAGTGCACACCCTCCTCCTTTGATAGTCAGGGTCTGGGGCCCAGACGCTCTGCAGGAGGTGGAGCCATCCTTTTGTGGCAGCAACACAGCCCTCTTCACATCCAGGGGGCTACTCCTCCCCCTCACATCAAATGCAGGCCAGCCTGTTGCTGTCTCACCTTCTCCTCCCTGGGGTCAGGACACTTCCCAGACGTCTAAACCCAGGCAGGCAATATACAACCAGGCAGAGGCACACAGGATGGTTTAAGACAAGAAACCAGCCACTTCTGAAAGCGTGGTTTCTAAACAAACAATTCAAAAACCATCTTCACAAAAAGATGTGTTATTAAATTCTGAGTTCAGGCACACTAAACTCCATCTATCCATGTTATGCCTATGGGAAGATATGCTGGAAACATGGGACACAGCATTCCCCATTCTGTCCTATGGGCAAGATGGCCTTGCAACAGTGAAAAACGAATTTGGCAGTACTTCACTGTCAGGACATGGTACACACCTCAGTACATGTCCTACCTTTCACATACACTGCACCCTGCCCAGGGGGGTACCTTGTCCTACTATAGGGGTGTCTGATGTGCATAAAAAGGGAAGGTAAGGCCTAGCAAGTGGGTGCACTTGTCAGGACAACAAGGCAGTTAACAAACTGCGCGCAGGCACTGCAGTGGCAGGCCTGAGATCTCTTTTAGGGCTACTTGTGTGGGTGGCACAATTAGTGCTGCAGGCCCACTAGTAGCATTTGCATTACCAGCCCTGGCACACATAGTGCATTTTACTAGGGACTTCACTAGTAAGGCAAACATACCAATTATGGACAACCAATTACCATAACACTTTATACAGAGAGCATATGCACTTTAGCACTGATCAGCAGTAGTAAAGTGCCCAGAGTCCTAAAACCAACAAAAACAGGTCAGAAACAATACAGGAGGAAGGCAAAAAGTTCAGGGATGACCCTGCAAAAAGGTACCTACATACCTTCTGTGGAAACTCATATATGGATGGAGCATGTATGCTTGGCCTTAAACACGCTCCCTGTCCCTCCTTGTTTCTTTTGAATAATGGTTTAACTTCATACACACAAGGCAGGTTTGCCAGGGGCCTCTGATAAACATGCTGTCTACCTTAAGTACTCACTGCAAGCCCTTCTCAAGAACTAATTGTTATATTCCTTCTCTATGTTCTGGAGGTTTTCTGTTTGTCCTCCCTAGGTGGACTTTGAACTTGTGAGCCTCCAGACTATTCAGTCGAAGTTATAAGGGACCTAATGGCTATTCTGCTTTGAGGGGATTCGTGGCTATTTGGATGTGAGTATGTCCTCTTCACTTACTGAGCTTCTTAAGCAATAAACACTTGAAAAGATCCATTAGTGAATCATTATTACACTGATATTTCTAGTAGTGTACGTGGTCTCTGCAGTAACTACATGCCAGTGGTGGCTCGCTCAGGTAAACGCTGTGGGGCGGTGAGGCGGGGCGGGGTGGGGGTAGTGAGTTTGACATACGACGGGAAAGATGAAAGTAAAGAAATAAAGAAATAAAACCACTTACCTTGCGTTTGCCGCATCACCGAGCGCAAGGTAAGTGGTTCTATTTATTTACTTTCATCTTTCCCGTCGTATGTCAAACTCCACTACTCCCCACCCCGCCTCACTGCCCCACAGCATTTACCTGAGCGAGCCGCCACTGGTACATGATCGTTTGTTAGACTCAGCTTTAAATTCAACCTCCATACTTGCAGTGCATATTATGGCCAGCTGATGAGTTCTACCTATGTCCAAAATGATCGCCAAGAATATTGTATCGTATTGTATTGTAATTGTATTTATATAGTGCTTACTACCCCTGACGTGGCTTTGAAGCACTTTGGAACCCATAAAGAATTAGTGGTGAATAAGTATAGTGAAATATGAAAGTAATTTGAGTGGTATCACATGTTTGTTCAGAATGGGAGACACCAGTTTGGCTGACCTGTAGCTTGGAATCACCTGTGCCCTCATTTTATCATTCAAGAGCACACCCATATGTGCCCACTAGCGCAGCCTTCCATTAAAAACATATACGGCTCAATGGGTTTCAGTATGGCTTACCTCAAAGTGAATGTAGCCTGAATTCAACTACAAGCCTAAGTAATCCATGAAAAGTAGGCATAATGTGAGCAGCCAATCAACCACATAAAAGCCTATGGCCATATACATATATAAACAACAATGACTTAGAGTAGTGTATCTATGAAAAAATAGAAATGTATTTGAGACAATAACTCATTATCTCAGATATGAATTAATCAACAATCTCTGCCTTAAATTAGACTCTGGTGCCTGGACTCTAATTATAAATGTCCTGAGGATGACCTCCTGATTCCTTAATTGGGTCGAAACCCCATAGACACTTGATGTTATTTTGTTGCTAAGCTCATGATACGCAATTCAGAAATGAATACTAAAAAATTCTTGTTTTGACTCTGTCTTTTCAAATTATTCCCCAATCTGTATATGGTGTACTTTTTTCACTGTAACAAATATCACCATCTGATCACTTAAGCACTGAGCACCTTGACTTAATCATTTCTCACGTTTTTACTTTTGAATATATTCATTAAAACTTTTAAAGCAATTTAAGTTAGAGGTTTCTGATTAATTCATATCGGAGATATTGTGTTGTCTCAAATATATTTCTATTTTTTCCTAGTTATACCACTGTAAGTCATTGTATTGTATTTATAAGTAACCCATTATGACAGCAGTTGCAGCAGAACTGTCTATCTTGCCTCTCATTTTGGGAATCATTTAAAAAAAACTTTGTGCATCTCGTCTCCGGCAAAGTGAAGGAGCAACAGCTGCATTGTCGAGGTATGTCTGCTTTGTTGCCAGAATATAATGTGCCATAAATCCCATTTGGGGCCATATGATGTAGGAGTCACTTGAGCCAGAAACGGAATAAGGAGGATGGTCATAGAATACAGAACGCTTGGCGGATCTCCTGAGCCCCATCATGGCCCTGCCAATCCGACACAGCAAGAGGATCAGCAGGCCTAAATGCAGGTCACTCTCATAATCTCGTTACTACAGTTAGGTCCTTTGCATGGGGCATGCTTTCACAGAGATAACTGGGAATCAGAGTAGGGGCGGGTGGGCTCAGTGCTGAAAAGTAAGTGGATCACTGATGCAAGGAACACCCACACACATTCCTGCCTTTAGCGCTGTGCCTTCCATGATACGGAGAACCAACTATTTCTTGTCCTTGGATATGTATGGGATCAGTGTTGTGTTTCTATATAGGCAGTCGCTTATGGCTGCTGAATGGCACCCCAATCAGGTAGCTTTCTACTATTTTGCAGCAAGTCTCATGTGGAGCGCCTTAAAAAAACACATGTATCTGAGGTGCACAATATCAGCCTAGCCTGTGGAGCCAAAATACCTCAAGCATTATCCAGGGTGAAATAAGTGCATGCATATGGTCTATCTTCTTAAAGTACCATGCACAAAAGGACCAGGCATTAGTAAATGTATCATCTTCAATTTAAGCCTATGTGCGGTTGGAACTATTTGTAAGTATTGCTATTAAGAAACATTTTAAAGAAATCGTTGAGTATATTAGTTCCGTTCCTATATTCGCACACAGGCATTGTTAGTGTTTGGTATGCCATGTTGAATGAATCCAGGTATCTGTGGGTTGCTGTGTTCTTACAGCGTCTCAACACACTTTGCGCTTGATAAAATAAGGATACTGGCAATATGTAAAACACAAATAAATCGCAGAAATGCTTTGAAGAAAATTGAGCTATACAAAAGGGGATGATGGACGGAACGTTTGAGCCAATCAAACACTCACCCCCAGTCAACTGATCTGGGTTTAATCCATCATCATTCTTTAGCTCACTCCACCACCCCAGTTCAGACATGGCCATATGCAAATCAGTCTGACCCTGTGCCTCATGGGAACAGTCCAGCCCGAACTGCCAAGCCATGTCTTCCCTGGACCGGAAACAAGCATCCTAGGACCGGTTTCTGGCATTCCAGCCGTCATCAGCCAGGCTTGCTTGAATCCAGTGGCAAAGTGAGCAAGGGACCCACGTCTGGGCATACCCCCGCCAACTTAGGGCGAACAAAGCGATACAAAAGGGGATGATGGACGGAACGTTTGAGCCAATCAAACACTCACCCCCAGTCAACTGATCTGGGTTTAATCCATCATCATTCTTTAGCTCACTCCACCACCCCAGTTCAGACATGGCCATATGCAAATCAGTCTGACCCTGTGCCTCAGAAAATTGAGGCACATGAGAACTGATCATTTTAGAGATACAGCTAGTGAGTGGTTTAGTTGGCACCCATGAATGTCCAAGGAATAACCTTGTCTTGTTTTTGACGTCATATCTGACCTAGATCGTTGTGGTATAATTGTGCTTCAAAGCCTTAACCATACTGTAAGTGAGATATGGGGAGATCAATATAGATGTGTTTTGAGAGTGTACAACAAAAATCAATTTCCAGCATTACATTGGAAGACTTAATGTCTCTATGTTGCACCTCAAACGGACTATGGTGAAGAGGGAAGAGGACAGGGGAGCTTGAACATATTTTCTCCCTTGTAAGAAGATACATTCCGTATTTGACATGTTTGAGCGTGGAGTCCATGGTTTCAACTCTGAGCCGAGGTTATTTCACTCATTTCTATCTGATCAGACATACTGGGGCAGATTTACAAGCCCCTTGCGCTGCCAGTACGTCACTTTTTGTGACGCACTGGCAGCGCAATACACTGCCCCATATTTACAAGGACAGGAAAAGCCACGTAAATATGGCCCCTTAACACGCAGCACTTTGCGTGAAAGGGGCGGTCCATGGGTGTTGCTGTGGGTGTTCCCACGCAACACCCATGGAACCAGACACATTTCCAGATTTACGAGGAATCATAAATCTGGAAATGAGTGTGAATTCTACGCCTCCCCAGGGGAGGCGTAGTGAGGCGCAACGAGGAGAATTGTATTAATTTCTCCTCGTTTTTGTTTCCTGTTTCTATGCGTGCTGCATTCTGCAGCACACATTGAAAGAGAAAATCACCTCTAATGATTGTTTTTGTTCAGGAAGGGTTCCCTTCCTGCACATAAACAATCATTGAAAGAATGCTGTTTTTCAACTTCTATGTGTGCTAATGCAGCACACATAGAAGTTGAAAAACGCCATTTCAGATTGTTTTTGTTCAGGAAGGGAAGCCTTCCTGAACAAAAACAATTTCCCCACGACGCAGGCATCCTTGCACCATGGTGCAAGGGTGCCTGCGTCGGCGCATGGCAGCAGTTTGTGCGCCAGCGCAGGGGGAAGCACAGAGGTGCAACATATTGTTGTAAATATGTCGCATCGCTGTGCTTTCCAAACTAACGCAGCACGGCGCAGCAAAATGACTTGCTGCACCGTGCTGTGTTAGTTTATTGTAAACCTGCCCCTATGTGTTATAGTTTGACTTTTTCAATGTTCGAGAATTCAAGACTCAAGAAATGACAATCTGTCATTTCATTCTTATGCAGCCAACAAACACATACATCTGTGTGTCAATGGATCATATGATGAGTATTCAATCAAAAAATGGGGTTTAGACCATACAGCTGGCTAGATGAACTTCAGCAACCCAAAGCTTAATGCGGCCAAGGCTGAGAGAATGCTTTTGGGATCAAGCTAGAGTTTGTTTTGTCAATATTGTTCCTCAGCTTCCTACTTTGCTTGGTAAAGCCACCTTATTCATCAACTAAGTAAAAAATCATGGACTAATCTAAGACACTGAACTCAACTTTGGCACATATACGGGCAAACGTTTGATCTGCATTCCTTAGTTTGAGGCAACTTAAACAGTTTCTCCCATTTATTCACCAAACTTATCATAAAGGAATTGTCAGAACTTTAATTGATACTAAACGTGATTAGCTGTGACAGGAGGACTCCCCAAAGCCCAGGTCTCCCTGTCGCAATCATTACAGAATTCTGCTACTAGCTGATTTTCAATTTTTAAACGTTCAACAGTATTTCTCTGTCATAAAACATGGTTGCCAAAAGCCAAGCAAATTGTCTATGAGATTGTATTTCTAGTTCACAGGTGCCAAGTTTCCAGATTCAGTAGCCCAGAAAGTACCCGGACAACATCAATCATGGAGAGGATGGTGAAGAGGGCAATGGAAAATACAGACATACAGGGCACATTTTTACAGGACAAGACCTTTCTTTTCACCACACCAGCCACACTAGGGCCAGTCACAGAGAATAGCACTTCTAGGTTGAGGTACAATTGGTGTAAAGACCTACAAGGTGCATAAGCAGGCATCTTGCACTAGCTGTTGCTACGACTCCTTTATGTATGCTAAAGTTTACACTTGGCCTTTCATCCTGTTACTTTTACTGTTTTCTTCCTCCCCAGTCCCTCAATCCCCAACCCTCTTAGAGTCTAACACTTACCTTCTACTGCTTAGTTCTGTTTTGCTACTTGTAGACATCTGCTTACAGGTGCTGCGGTGTCCTCTTACCCATTTTTTAGTTCTTGGCCAGGATTTGATGAATGCCTAGGGGCTAGTACAGTTTGTCTGCACACTGCATTGAAAGGTCAAATACAGAACTACTGTGATAAATTTGCAGTGTATGTATGTCATACTCTCCTTGCTTACTGGGCTCCAAGTAGTCTCGAAAGGGAAATCTCTGTACTAGTACTATGCTGTGCCACAACCATTGACCTTGGTCTTCCAACTTTGGTCTTCCAACCAACCACCTATTGAAGTCAATCTCTCTCCCTTCAGCCCCTTTTCCCGTTGCACATGGTTCCCCTTCACGAAACTGAACGCATCCGTAAAAGGTTGGGGTATGATTGACTTCAATATCCTTAGCTTGTGTTCACTCACTCATGACAATAAATGCCCACCAGGAACAGCAGCAAAATAAGTAATAGAAGAATGCTTGAATTAATCTCAACCACCGGCGATCACTCGGAGGCACATTTCAGAGCATCATTTTTCAACTACTACGCCAAACTAGGCAGATATATGCCATCTGCAAATCAGCATTGGTCTTTAACAGGAACAGTCCAGCCTGAACTGCCAGGCCAGGTCCCCTCCAGAAGGAACCAAAGACCGGTTTCTGCCTAGTCAATGAGTTATAGCTTGGTTCCAGTGGCAGAGTGAGCACAGGACTCATGTCATGGCATGCCTGTCACACTTAAGGCATCTACTGTAACAAGCAAAAAAGTGATGGAAGGAGTGCCTGAATTAATGTCAGTCACTGCTGATTGCTTAGAACAGTCCCATAGGTTTAGGAAAAGAAAATTAATTCAATGTTTTTCCATGATGCCTTCTCTCCTTTCTAACAGTCATGCTTGTTGATTATTCGACATTCGTGACTAAGGTGGAAAGGAGATTCGTGGTTCTTTCTATTAGGACCACATCTATAAATAATTTTAAAGAGAACCTTGCATTGCTTAATTTTGCAAAAAGCCTAAGGACCTTTTTGCTCATCAATTAGTACAAATTATCTATTCCCCAAATCCCGTGGCTTTGTTTACTCTTGACACTGTAGAATATATTACAGTTTTATGCAACCAAATTCGGCACCTGGAGGCAATTCACTTTTAGAACGCACCTTGAGAAAACGTAAAACAAATAAAATAAAGCAGACGTACAAATCCCATCATTCCCATGACTGTTTTAGTATGTCTCATTCACAAGTGAACAAACAAATATTGGAAAAAGCCCATGGGTATCACCTTTTTGACCTAATGGCTTTACCAATGCTGTTGACTAAAGCATTTTTAGGTCGAGCCTCGAGTAGCGCGCAAGCGCTGCTCTGGCAAGACTTTAAGTTAGGGGTTTCAAAAAGCTGACCAGACGCTCGTGCGTCATGGCCTTTTCCCTGCGGTTACCCGCACGGGCGCCATCTGTTTGCAATTATCGTGCCCAGACGCGGGCGCGATAATTGGAAACACATGCCGGCCGTGCGGGTAATCGCAGGGAAAAGGCCATGACGCACAAGCGTCTGGTCAGCTTTCAAAAGCCCAGGCTGCCGCGCTCGCTCGCCCCCGCTCCTCTCTTGTTAATTCTGGCTTTGAATCTCTGCTCTGTAAGACAGCCGAGAGTGCCGTGAGCTGTGTCTATGGTGGTGCGGTAGTGGCAGAAAGTGTCTGCTGTAGCAAGGTAGTCTGGTGTGAAGCATTGAGTCCCTTCTGTTGAGGCAGGAGGGAGTAGCAGAGAGGTGTCTCCGCCGGCATGTAGTTGTGCGCACCTACTGTTGTGTGAGCACAGGAGGTGTCTGTGATGGAGTAGGCAGGTAGTGGGTGCCTACTGTTGAGACAGCGGGAAGGAGGGTTCATGGCCGGGGAGAGACGTCGGGTCAGGCGTTGCATCTAGTTTCCCTGCCCCCACCATCCCGGCACCAGCTGCCCTTGCTCGTGTCCTTGGGGTGCCGCAGCTGCTGCGGGGTGCTCTGCACACCTCTTCCCTTCCCCCACCCCGTGTCCAGGGCGCATTGTCACTTCCTGGACCGGAGTTCCGCAGTCTGAGGCTCCCCTTTCAGAAAGTGCCCTGGCCCTGGCCTTGGGGTGGGGGTGGGCGGGGGCGCAGCAGCCCCTGAAGGTGTCAGTCCGGCCACGCGGAGCTCGGGCCCTGGGTTGTGAAGTGCCAGTCGCCGTGGGCAGGGGGTGCTGCTGCTTCCTTGCCCGTCGGGCTGATCGAGTACTAGAAGAGGGGTGCACCAAGGTACAGCGCTTGATTTAATTAGATGGTGAGATAGCTCCACAAGTTAGGTGCTTGCTGCTGACATCTATTGAGCCTGCAGCTGGGTGACCGCACCTTTCATCCTTCGGAGGTCGTTGAATTCAGTAGAGTTGAGATATTCATAGCACCACTCCATGCTCTTCCAGAGGTGGAGTGGAGTGGCTTGTCGCAGCCCCTGAAGGTGTCAGTCACATATCGGACCTGCCTCTTATGTTACTTACTGCCTCTGCGGGCTTGTCTAGTCTCTGACCTTCTCTTGGCCTGTCCGGCCAGCCACTGCGGGGCGACCATTGATGGCTGCTTTGGGGAGCTCGGTGTTTCACTCTTGCAGGCAGCCTGGCAGTCACGTGGGGAGACAGATTTTCCCGGAATGGGTTGTGCTTCCAGCCTTGTGGTCAGCTTCTGAAGTGATGACATGGCCGCATCCCCAGGAGCTGCCTCAAGATGCCCAGCTCCAGGGCTGTGCACTTTCCCGCTTAGCATCTGTTCTCTCCTCCGGCTAGCCCCGCAGAAGCAGCTTGTTTGGATATATGGCAGGCAGGTGAGTCAAACATAAGTCCCGGCTCCCCTCGCCTGACCAGGATGTAGCTGCATGGCGGGAAAAGCTGATCGCCTTCCAAATCTGGAACAGAAGAAGCGTGGCAGTGAACACTGTAACATCTTGGGTGTGACCCTCAGATATGTGGCAGTTACTGAGCACGAGTCGTGTTGGTGTGTTTTTCAGCTCTCTGGAGTGTTTTCGGAATTTACCCGTCTTCTGTTGTGTCAGTAAATAAATCAGGGTGGGTATGAGACTGGGGACACAAAGCAAGGTGGAGCTGGAAGGAATGGGGTTAAAAGGGCTCTTTTCTCGCCAGCAGGACTCTGTACATAGAAGTCTAGTTTTCTTTCTAGCGTCAACACATTAACTGCCTTGCTAATGTACCAGGAACATTGAGCCTCTGTGCAGTTCATTTACCACAATAAAAGGTGATGGAAGGAACGTACGTGTTTACACTGTAAAAGCCCAGTAGCTCCACGTTGACGCAAAGTGACACATAGCACTTTCTGTACTAAACAAGCATTTGCAATGCAATAGGTCTCGCATTTACGCTAGTTTAAGCTATTGGCATTGTAAATGACAATGCCTTTTATTTATGTTTTACAAATGAAAACAAAAATAAAAGGCATTGTTATTTGCAATGTCAATAGCTGAAACTCGCGTAAATGCGAGACCTATTGCATTGCAAATGCTTGTTTTACTAATGCTGTGCAACATCAGTGAAAAAAAAGGCTTGATGATGTGACAGCTGACCCCGTTAATTAGTAGGTGCACACATGCATGTATATGTGCATGTATCACCACGCATGCCAGTGTCTACAAAATGACACTTTTTTTTTTATTTACAAGTCCAAGATAGATCATTAAATTTTAAAAAACAATTATTAGCACAAAAATGCTTTTTGTGAGATGGAGGCGAAGACAGCAATTTGCTGCCTGGACCTTTAAAAAATTGAAAAAAATAAAAAAGCTTCACTAGGATAGGGGAGTAAATGGGGGAAGCTCCGGGGAGTGGGTAGTAGAGGAGGGAAAAGCAACACACGAGGATGTAAGCAACACTAGAGCGGGGGAGAAGCACCAGTGAAGAGACCAACATGGAGAGGTCGTAGTAGGTTAGCGTGGAAAAACACACAAGAGAGACATCTAGAAGCACACAAGAGAGAGAAACATCGAGCACGGAGCAGGTAACACAAGGGAAAGAGCTGGAAAACACACGCACTCTCATGGAGTGCTTTTACAAAAAGAAAAATAGTTCCCTAAAAATAAGCAGTGGATGGTCACAAGTCAACCAGTCAAAAGGATGATAACAAAGCTGTGCTCCAGGAGGGGGACAAACAGAAAAGAGGAAGGTAAACCACCTAACAAGAAGCAAGCAAATAAGAGTGACAATAAAGCCAATCAATTATAAGTTATGGGTGGACTGTAAGAGAAACGTCAAGTTTTTTTGTAAAACCACAGAACGTCTTTCAAAACCGGGCAGCGCATTCTAAACCTAAAAAGGCGATGGAATTTAAAACATTTGCCATGCAGTCACAAGCAAGGAATATCATTAAATGCCACATTTTTCATTGTGCAACAATGATTAAGACTTTTACACAGCACTGCAACAAACTAGTTATTGACTTTAAACCATTTTAACAAGCATTGGCAAAGTCAATAGGTCACGCCTATGCAAGAGCTATTGCCTTTGGCAATGTGTTGTAGCCATGCTGTACACCAGAGTAGCTGCTGTTCAGCATTGCTAAACCTTAGTGGCGTAGAGGAGAGTGGTGTGGAGTGTCATAGAGTGGAATGGCGAAAAGTGGAGTAGAGCGTCGTAGAGTGGAGTGGCATAGAGTGTCATGTATTGGAGTGGCACAGAATGGAGTCGCATACACATACAGTGGAGTGGTATAGAGTAGAGTGGACCGGTGCAAAGTGCATTAGCGTAGAGTGTTGCAGAGTATAGTGACAGAGTGCAGCAGCATAGATTAGAGTGTTGCATAGTAGAGTGCCTTGGTACTGAGTAGAGTGGTGCAAAGTAGAGTAGAGTGGCATAGAGTGCAGTGGTGCAGAGAAGAGTAGAGTGGCATACAGGGCTGTGGTGTAGAGTGGTGCAGAGTAGAGAACAGTGCCATAGAGTGCAGTACCGAAGAGTGGAGTGCTACAGAGTGCAGTGGCATGGAGTGAAGTGATACAGAGTAGAGTGGTGTAGAGTGCAGTGGCATAGAATGCAGTGGTGCACAGAAGAGTGGCGTAGAATGCAGTGGTGTAGGGTGGCATAGAATAGAGTGGTCTTGATTAGAGTGATGTGAAGTGCGGTGGTGTAGGGTGCTGTGGCATAGAGTAGAGTAGTGCAGAGTAGAGTGGAGAGGTATAGAGTGGCATAGAGTTGAGTGGGCTGGTGTAGAGTGCTTTGGCGTAAAGTGTTGCAGAATATAGGGTGTAGAGTGCAGCAGCATAGAATTCAGTGACATACAATGCAGCGTCGTAGAATACAGTGGCGTACATGAGTGGTGAATAGTAGAGTGCAATGGTGTAGAGTGCAGTAGGGCAGAGTGGGTGGTGCAGAGTAGATTGGCATAGAGTGCAGTGGTGCAGAGTACAGTGGCGTAGAATGCAACGGTGCAGAGTAGACTAGAGTTACGTAGAGTGGCAGAGAGTGCAGTAGCATAGAGTGCAGTGGTGTAGAGTGCAGAGATGCAGAGTAGAGTGGCATACAGTGCATTGGCACAGAGTACAGTCGTGCAAACTAGAGTGGCGTAGAGTTCAGAAGGGGAGAGTGCAGTATTGCAGAGTGTCAGAGTGCGGTGGTGCAGAGTGGCGTAGAAAGCAGTGGTACAGTGTGCAGTGGCGTGGAGTCGATTGTTTCAGGGTACAGTGAAGTGGCGTAGAGTGTAGTGGTGCACAGTAGAATGCAGTTTCATATAGTTGAGTGGAATTAGATTTGAAATATTATTCTCGTGATGCACACACTTGAAATGCTCCCTTTGCAATGCTTATACTCTATTTCGTATTAAGTTAGCATTCACGGCGCCATCTTTATTGGCGCCATCTTGTCCTGTAACTGAGATCGAGCTTCTGTCCCATAATACTTGCCTCAGCAGAAAGGTTGCCTCTGCGCCTCCAGCTTGTATTTCTCAAGGTTGGAGCTTTGCTGCACTAATGAATGTATCATCTACTGTTGCATACCTTTGCTGTTAGACCCGTTTCCACATCTTAGAATGGTAGGCACCGGCCGAACGGCCTTGGGGTCGAGAAAGCATGTACCCAGCCCTGAGCCATGGCTCATCCTTGTTTGCCTTCTTTGTTCGCCATGGCCTGAGCTGGAAAATTCCAGTTTGGGCGGGACTTTCGAGGTGTTGGAAATGTATATGTGTGTTACCGTGTGAACGGGGGGCCAGTCCCTCGGCAGTCATCTCAGGAGACTGGTCAGACTGGGCTCCGCTGCAGCGTATCAGTAATAAACGAATTGGCTTGTATTCCCTACTGTCTGACTGACTCTTCATTTATTGGGAAGGCAGAGAGGTGGTCGTGAGTGACCCAGGTGACCCTTATCGGGTCACTTCCTTCAGTGGCATAGAGTGTAATGGCATAAAGTGGTGTAGAGTGTATTGGCATAGAGTGCAGTAGCGTACAGTGTAGTGTTGCAAGTGGCGTAGAGTGAAATTTTGCAGAGTGGAGTGGCGTAGAGTGGAGTTGTGCAGAGTAGAGTGGAGTGGCCTAGACTGGAGTGGTGTAGAGTGTAGTAGTGCAGAGTAGAGAGGTGTAGAGTGGTGTGGAGTGTAGTGGCATGGAGTAGTGCAGACAAAAGAGTGGCATAGAGTAAAGTATGCATGGTGTGGTAGCAAACTGCCATTACAGACAACACATTTTCATTTAAAATTACCATTACATTTTCACAGAGATACAGTTTTACTAATAAAACGATACAGTGCACAAATGGTAATGTGTGGAAATGGCATCACTTAGTGTATTGATTTGTTTTGATCATATTAAAGTATTTGTTTACAACTCCCTTCAGAATTAACAAAAAATGTGCTTCATTGTGCTTTTCTACTTCTGATATATTCTGTAATGCTTGCAGTTCATTTAAATGTTGTGGTGTGCTAGAAAAAAAAACCTTTCCTAACCCCAGTATCCAGCAAGATTGTCACATAAATCCTCTCACTTTTAAGTCAGAGAAATAAAAGTAAACACCAAGCTCCCTAGGAAGTCAGAGCCTGACATTTGGCCTCTATCTTTGAATGCACAGCAAATGTGACAAGATAAGAAAAAGATTTACAGGCCTGTTTACAGAAAGAAGCACGTGTGGAAGAATACAAGAACAGGTAGTGTGAAAAGGCTTTAATCCTGGTGGAGTTGACTGGTGGCTGCTGAGGTGTTGGGTTGGTGATCTACCCTACGGCCATTCTGCCTTTCCGGGCCTGTCCGCAACGGCTTGTCCCCTGGTTTCACTTTGCCGGATTGTCGACGGGGGCGCGTGAATTTCGTTTCCCCCTATGGAGGTGCTACGGAGGGATTCCCACAGCACTGATGACCAGTGCCCCCGTGCTTGTTTCCACTCCTCGAGCCGGTGAGTTAAGCGCCCTCTTGGTCTCTGCTGCTGCCTCCTCTTTTTCTGGGGCGCTCAATGGTGACTTTTGCGGCTTTCTGAACGACAGGGGAGCAACGGAGGGCTTTCCATAGCACTGGTATCCAGTTCCCCCGAGCTTGTCTCCACTCTCCGAGCTGGTGAGAAAAGCGCCCTCTTGGTTCCCGCGGCTGCCCCCCTTTTCTGGGGCGCCCAAGCTGACTTTGCTGCTCATTGAACGATGACTCTGCCACCCATGCAACCCCGAGTTCTGTACTCGGCAACGTCCCATTTTTTAACGGCGATCTCCAGGCCCCCTCCCTCCTAGCACCGGCGGCTGCCCCCGGAGCCAACTCCTTTGTTATTTTGTTGATTTTGAACTTTTTCACATGCTTCCGCCATCTTGTGTTTATGCTACTCTGTGCCCGAGTCATGGGTCCTCCATCTTGACGGTCCCTGTCTGATTCGCCTGTCGAACCTTTTCCCCCTATTTCCTCCCCCTAGGTCCCCTTCACCCCTTCTTATTTATTTATTTTATTTATTTATTTATTTAAAAAGTGTTATATAGCGCTGGCTCCACCCAGGGGTATCAGAGCGCTTTACATTAGTATGATGATATTAAAGGAATACAGAACAGTTGTTTCAAATGCAGCATTCATACATGGTGGACTAAAAGAGCATATTGAGTAATATAGACTAAGTGGAGAGAAAAAGGAAAGAAAGGCCAGTTAACAAACAGCATGAGAAAGATGTAGTTACAAATTATAATACAGTACATAGGGGGTAGGCTCAGTGGTCGGAATAAAGCGGGAGGGGTTGGGCGCGTGAGAGGGGTGGATGGGGGAATGTTAGGATGTGGAGAGGAGGGAAGCCGGGTGGAGAGGGGTCAGGAAGGGGATGTGTAGGTGAGGTCGGCAAAAAAAAGGGGAGGGGGAGAAGGCAGGGGTTTGAGGAGGGAGAGTATAGCAAGTACGGTAAGAGAGGGATTATGTACCCAAATATTTGTTGATCAGGTGCATTTTCAGGTCTTTTTTTAAACTGACATAGGAAGGGTTACATCGTAGATCTTTAGGGAGGGCATTCCAGATGCTGGAGGCCTTGCCAGAGAAGGAGCGGGATTGAGAGGCTTTTTTTTTAACAGAGGGGGGACGAGGAGAAGAGAGTTGGTGCTTCTCAGCGGTCAGGCGCAACCTGCTTTATTGAGTTTGTTTGAGAGGTAGAGCGGGGTCTTTTGATAAAGGGCTTTGTGCGTAATGCAGGCAATTTTATAGGAGAATCTGCCTTCGATAGGAAGCCATTTAAGGTCCTTGAGGGCAGGTGAGATGTGGTCAAAACGTTTACAGTCAGTTGTTAGCCTGGCCGCTAGGTTGAGAACAGATTTGAGGGGGCAAGGTGAACTTTGGGAGTTCCGGAGAGTAAAGCATTTCCGTAGTCAATTTTCGAGAGGACTAGAGATTGGACAACCGATTTGAAATCTTCCGCTGGAATGAAAGGTTTGATTTTTTTGAGATGTCGGAGTGTGAAGAGTGCTCCCTTGGCTGAATTTTTTATATGGGAATTGAGTGTTAGCTTACTGTTGATGGTGATGGCAAGAGATTTTACTGATTCGGCGAGGGAGAGAGAACAGTTTAGGGCATTAAGGTCAGCGATCCATGTTTGAATGGGGAGTGGGTTGTTTTTAGGAGAGAAAAGAATTATTTCAGTTTTGTTTGGATTGAGTTTGAGATGATTGGAGTAGAACCAGGGTTGAATCTTAGTTAGGGCAGTGTTGAGGTGTAAGATATCGGAGTGGGTTTTAATTTTATAGTACAGTTCGGTGTCATCAGCATACATGTGATAGTTAATTCCGGCTTGTTTAAGTATGAGGGTAAGGGGTTCCATATAGAGGTTGAAGAGAGCGGGAGAGAGGATAGATCCTTGGGGGACACCGAGGGAGACAGGTGTGGGGCAAGAGAGGCAGTTTTGAATTTTAATTTGTTGGGTTCTGTGTTGGAAGTAGGATGCGAACCAGTTTAGGACAGTGCCATTAAGGCCGAAACGATTTTTGAGTGCATTAAGTAAGGTTGAATGGTTAACTGTATCAAATGCAGCAGTGAGGTCGAGAAGAATGAGTAGGCAGGTCTCGCCCTTATCCAGGGCGAGGTGGATGTCATCCACTATATTAAGCAATGCAGTTTCTGTGCTGCAGCCTTTATGGAAGCCGGATTGTAGAGGGTCGAGCAGGTTGTAAGTGTCAATGTGTTTATCCAATTGATGTAGGGCACATTTTTCAAGGGCTTTGGAAAGAAGGGGGAGGTTGGAGATAGGGCGGAGGTTGTTAGGGTCGTAAAGGATCGACCTTGGGGTTTTTAGGGATGGGCGTGATTTGTTCGAGTTGGAGGGAGACAGGGACGCACCCCGTAGAAAGGGAGGAGTTAATGATATTGGTCCAATAAGGGACAATGACGTGCTTTAGATCTTGGACCAGGGTAGATGGGAGCGGGTCTTTTGTGTGAGAGGACAGTTTTAATTTGGATAAGATGTTAAAGACTCAAGTTCGGAAACGGAGTGGAAATTCTGCCAGGAGGCATTATTTTTAAGCAGTGGGTTAGTGAGGTAGGATTCAGGAGGGGTAGATGAAGGAAGGTGTAGGGAAGAAGTAGGGGGTAGAATCAGGGGGGAGGGTGGTATTGAGGTAGCATCAAAAGGATATTGGGGGGTGGGAGGGAGCTGAGTTACAAGGAAGGATTGATCAATTTTGGCAATTTTTTCGGAGAAGAAGTTAGCAATTTCTTTACATTTGTTAGTGGAGGCCATCAAGTTGAGGGGGGCCGGGGAGGTTTGGTTTCTAACAATGTTGAACAATTCTCTGGGTCTGTTCTTGGCACGGGCGAGTTGGGAACGAAAGAAAGATGCCTTTTCAGAGAAAATGTGTTTTTTGTAGGTAGATCTAGCGGTTCTAAGGAGGGCGAGATGGGAGGGGGAAGGGTGTTGTCTCCATGTTCTTTCAGCTAGTCTAAGTGAACGTCTTTCATTGTTGAGGTCTGAGTTAAACCATGATTTGGAGGGGATATTTTTTAGAGTTTTAAGTTTGGGCGGGGCAAGTTGATCTAAAACCTCGGAGACAGTTTTATTAAAGTGCTCAGTGAGTTCATTTGCATTGAGAGAGGGTGGGGTGAGACGAAGTTGGGTTTGGACTCCAGTGCACCAGGAGGGATTTGCTTAAGATTTCTGGTCACAATCGTGGCTTTGTTGTTTTTAGCTGGGGCGGGTGGGGTTGAGGGGGAAATCGTGAACAATATGAGGTGGTGGTCAGACCACTCGATAGGGATGATGTTGGATAGGGATGCCAAGTCAGTGTTTGCAATGATGGCATCAAGAATAGCCCCTTTGGAGTGGGTTGGGGAGTGGCAAAGTTGTTTGAGGTCGCTAATCTCGAGAAGATTAGTTAGAAGGTTGATTGTGGGATCCTCGGGTTCGTTCCAGTGAAGCTTAAAATCTCCTAGGAAGAGATTTTTAGAGTTAGAAAGTAACGATTGCGTAAGAAGGTCAGATAGTTCCTCAGCGAAGGGAAGAGGATCACCAGGAGGGTGGTAGATATTGTGTAGTCGTATTGGGGGAGAGCCTTGCATCTTAAGTTCGGCTCCAAGGTATTCAAAGGTTATGTAGTCTGTGTTCTTGACTAGGGAGAGCTGGAGTTCTTTTTTAAAAATAATTGCTAAACCACCCCCTATTCTCTCAGGTCTGTCTTTTCTGATAATAGAGTAACCTGGGGAGGGGGGGGGGAGGGGAATAGGTCGAGGATGGGTGTTGAGTGATCTTTGAGCCAGGTTTCCGTGAGGAAGGCGATGTCAATATCTTCGCTAAGGATGGTTTTCGATATTTGAGTGGATTCTGCCTATCCCCATGATAACAGGGATGTTGGAGTGAGGAAAGGAAGAATCCTTAAGTGGGGACTTTTTTAGGTAGGAGTTGCAGAAGTCGGAGAGGTCGGAAGCGGAGTAGTCACTCAAGATGCGAAGAGGTCTGTGTGTACGGTTGTGTAGAGGCGTAGTTATCCAATGTTTGGGATATGGGCGCCTTAGAGGGTCAGAGCATGGAGAGGAGGACCAAGAGGGGCGGGTTCTAGGGTTGAGGGATTTGAAATGTTTGAAATTCTCTCTAAGTCGGGCAAGTTCGGTAACCAAGGTAGAGATATTGCAGTCAATGTTGCAAAGTGTCTGGGTTAAAAGAGTGAGGTGGGATGTGGTTGGGGCAGGAGGAGGTATGTTCTGAGTTGGCCGGGGGAGGAGGTTTGGTGTTCGGAGAGGGAGAGAGGCCGGGGGGGTGGACGAGGGGAGTACTGAGACTGTGGGAGTGGGGGAGGCCTGGGGAAGGGAGGGAGGAGTGATCCGGCATTGGGAGGGAGGGGCGTGGAGAAGGACGGGACAGTTATAGAGGTAGGAGATGGGGAGTGAGGAGAGGAGAGGGCGTAAGGGGTGTGAGGAGACGCAGCATCAGAGTTGGGGGTTGGAGTGTAGTTCGGGGAGGGAGGAGTAGGGGCAGGAAGGGGTATAGTAGCTAGGAGGTGAGCTTGGGGGAAGGAGAGGGGTTTGAGATGGGATTAGGGGTTGGAGGGAGACGGTCATTAGGGGGCATGGTAGTTTGGGGGATGGTGTGTGAATTAGAGGTGTTGTGGGGGGTGGATTCAAGAGAGGGTGATAGAATAGAGGTCATAGAAAGGGATACGTCATTAAGGTTTGATATGTCTAGTGGGAAAGGGGTTAGCGTTGGGGAGGCAGGGGAGAGCCAGGAGGGGTTTTGGGGTTGGGCAGGTGTGGGGAGAGGAGTAGGTATGGACAACTGGTGGGATAGGGTGCTGAAATGGTGATCGAAGATGGTGAGGTGGTGTTCGGAGGCTTGTATCAGGATGTTACCAGTTTTGAAAATGGAAATGTCAATTTCACCGGGGAAAAGAGGGGAAGGAGTAGTGGATAGTTGGAAACCGTAAGGGATTTTGCTCGATTTAGATACTGGGAGGTGGCGTAAGAAGGTGCTCTTCCATTTGGAGGGGCGTTTGGAGTAGAAAATGTAGTTGGTTTTTATAGGGGACGTGAGGCTGTGGTAGTTGTCAACAATTAGGGTTTCGGGATGCCGGATTAGTAATTTATGTTTAAAATGTTTCTTGGCATTTTTGGAAAGATTAGGAGGGTAAGGAATGGTCCAAGAGTTGGGGCCATGTTTGGTGAGGGAGGGGTCTTTGGAGGTGAGAGCGGGATAGAGGTGGGATGTCAGAACGGGATTGAGGTGGGACATGATAGGTCAGTTGGTTGGAGGAGAGGGAGGAGAAAAGAAGGGAGGGTGGAGTGATATAAAGAGATTTGGGCGACAGCGAGGAGTGAGGGGTAGGGGGTTGACGTAAGAGGGTGAGGTATGTGCTCAAGGCAGAAGATAGAGAGGGATTTAGTGACGGGGAGTATAAGGACGAGTGAGAGAAAGAAAGTGAGAGCGAAATAGATTCATGAGGGGGGATTGACAAATTGGAATAATTTAATGAGAGAGTATTAGGCAGAGGTTAAAGACCTGGACGGGGTTGGATGCTGGAGGGAGTAGTGGGAGAAGTATTTAGGGGGACTTGAGGAAGTATGAGTAAGAGTTCTAATAGGGAGTAGCATTCCTACAGGAGGTGAGAGAAACAAACCGCCATAGTAGTACCAGAGAAGTATAGAGATCACACTACTTAGCAGAGTGGCAATAGGAAAGAGGAGTAACAGAATTAGAATTAGTAAAAGATAAAGAGAACAGCAAAAATTGGGCATTTTGAATAGAGCATTCTAGCATCAGTAAGATCAATACAGGCAGTTTATAATGCATATAGGTCAGACTAAATAGCAATGAGGAAATAAGTAAAAAAGAGCAGCACGAGAATTAGATCAACAGTAGCGCATCAGAGTCAAAGTATCCGAGTTAATGCATTTGGAGAGGGCGAAGGTGACGCAGCGATGATATCCGGACAGGAAGGCCCGGGCGGGCGGGGGCCGCACAGTAGTCCGTGGAGGAGTGTTGGGAAATGGAGGAAGATCAAGTCAAAAACCTCCTCCAGAAAGCAGAAAGTTGGTAGGGGTCTGCAGTTTCAAGAATGGTGGGAAAGGTCAGCAGCCATTTTGGAGGGATTTGTTAGGGCTCAGGGGCCATGGCGGCGTGACAAAGCCAGGATTCCCCAAAGACGGCGACCAGCAGGAGTTTAGCGATGACACACTGTGGGGTCAAGCCGGTTGCCGCGTAAGGCAACAAATTCAGGAGATGGTTGAGAGGCGCTCCGGTTCCCCGATAGAATCGCTAGGCAAGTGGGGCGGGAAGGTCAGCCGCCATTTTGGGGATATTTGTCAGGGCTCCGGGGCCATGGCGGCGTGGCACGACCAAGGATTCCCCAAAGACGGAAACCGGCAGGAATTAAGCTGTGGGGTCAGGCCGGTTACAGCGTCAGGTAACAAATATAACAGCTGAGGAGACGGTTGAGGTGCCCCGATGGAATCGTAGGGTAAGTGGGGCAGCAGGGCTGTTGTCAGGCTAGCCTCGACTTACTGAGTCTGGGGGCGGTGGATTCCTTGAGATTCCGACATAAACTCACCCTCGTGCAGCGGGACAAGCCCAGGCGGGACCACGCTCGGCTCAGGAGCAGCGAAGATGACGTCGGCGAATCGGGAAGGGCAGCTCGAGGGAGGTCAAAGGCCGGGGAACTGATCACGTCCCCGCTCCGTGGAGAAGCGCAACCAAGGTCTTTTCTGGTCCTGGGTGGGAGCGAAAACCATGAGGCAGACCAATGGAGGTCGGCCTCGGAGGGCGAGGTCCGGTGAGTCCCAAGCTCGGCAGGGGGCCGGGAGGAAGGCGCCGGATTTTCAGAAAGGCGCCACGGGTCAGGCCGGAGTTGAAAGCATCGGTGGGCCTGCTCTTAGCAACATTGCCGGACTGCTGTCGGGTATCCTGGGACAGCTTCGTTTGGCGTGGTCCGGGAGTTGGGCAGCGAGGAGGACGGCATCGGAGGACACGGCCCTGTGGGACCCAGATCCGGCCGGGGGTCGGGGGGGGATGCGCCGGGTTACCGGAGAGCTCCACAGGATGGGCCGGAGCTGAGGAGTGCCTCCAGCCTTCGTGCGTTGAGGCACCAGTGGGCCCGTTGCTGAGCAGCGAGGAGGACGGTTTCGGAAGGACACGGCCCTGTGGGTCCCAGATCCGGCAGGGGGTCGGGGGAAGGCGTCGGATTACCGGAGAGCTCCACAGGACAGGCCGGAGCTGAGCAGTGCCTCCAGTTTTCATACGTTGAGGCACCGGTGGGCCCGTTCCTGGCACCAAGAAAAAGAACAGTGTCGGATTGCCGACGGATACCTCAGGACAGCATCGGCTGTCGTGATCCGGGAGATGAGCTGCGAGGCTTCGGAGGGCAAGGCCCAGTGTTTCCCAGAGCCAGTAGGGGGCCGGGGAGAAGGCGTCGGATCAGCCAGAGAGCTCTACCGGTCAGGCCCGAGTAGAACAGTGCCTCCAGTCACGGTTCGTTGAGGCACCGGTGGGCCCATTCCTGGCACCAGGGGAAAACAGATTGCTGTCGGACACCTCGGGACAGCTTCGGCGTAGGAGGACGGCTGGCGTGATCCGGGAGCCGAGGAGGGCACAGTGCGGGCCAGTCGGGTCCTTGGTGAGTCGAATTCGAGAGGCACGCCACTTAAGAGGTATTTTCGTTTAGTTTTCTTCGATCAGTAGTTGAAGACGGTAAAAAAGGGGTCGGATGGACGGGTAAACCAAGGGATAAATACCGATTTGGTATTCCCCAACCCAGGAGCTCATTGGGAGAGCTCCTACTCGGCGGCCATCTTCAGCTATTTTGTTCCAGCCTCCGTGACCCTGGGGAGTTATGATTGTTGATCTCCAGCCGGTCTGTTGTTACCCTGAACTTCTACCTTCCGTTGCCGATTTATCTGACCTAATCGCTTTTCTTCTCCAGCAACTGACTCTTCCCCCCTTTTCCTCTTTTTTCTCCTTGGACTTGTTCTTTGTGTTTTGTTTCTATGCCCTTTTTTTTTATTGATGTAACTGTGAAACTTTATTGCTATGTTCCTCTTGTAAAGCGCTCCGATACCTCCGGGTCTAGCCAGCGCTATATAAAACTCAATAAATAAAATCCTTGGAAGGGACAAACTCACACTGGACAACCTAAAACAAATAAGGCCAACAAACAGAAAGTATGGGGTTTTTTTCAGATTTATATAGCGCGAAGTCGACCCGAAGGTATTAGAGCGCTTTACATGAGCCCCAGTTACATTACACAAGGACACATTCATTAGGTCTCGCCTACGCAGCGCGCATGCGCTGAATAGGCAAAAAGACATTTTGCAATCGATTCGGCTTTTCAGCCAAAAACGTGCACGCGTTCCATTGCACGTTTGGCGATTCACTTGCGGGAGCCATATGGTAGCAATTATCGCTCCTGACGCTGCTCGCTCCCGCAAGTGAAACGCTTTCACTTTTGCGGACACTTGTCAAGAGCGTGAAATGTTCACAGTTGAAATATTACCGCTTTCCAGCAGTAGGTGGCAGCAAAGCGCCATGCTAGGGTTTATAACTAATTGTTTAACCCCTCCAAAGCTCAGTCGTGGTGCGTTTGTTCTCTTTCAAAAGCAATCAATCCCACGAAAGTCTCGCTGAAGTATGGATTTGCTTTCTCTGATGGAACACAGGCGATGGTATTTAAAACAAACTGACAGTCCATGAGACGGTGGATGGGGAGATAAATCGTTAACAGCGTACACGCGCAGCAGAGAAAACGCCACTGTTTACGTTTTTAGCTAGAAGTTAAACAGGCTTCAACAGCGGACAGAAGGGACGCAGGGTTGAAATAAAACAAACTGCCCATGGCTTCGGGGAATGTTGTTCCATGCAAAGATATTGCAAGTGGGTTTAACAGTGAACAACCTGATATGCAAAAGTGTAACACATGCTCTCTTTTGTGGTAAGTGCATGAGGCGTGCGCCGGCAGTTACACAGTCCTGTCATCCCACTGCATATAGTCAGTGAGTGCGCACTGTCCACAAAAAAAGTACTACCGTCTACAGCATGATGATCAGCATGGCGTGTGAGATGCCTATGCGCCGGTGGGCGCTCACGCCGGGACCGACGGGCCGAACTCGTTCAGTGGAGGAGGAAGCATAAATATGCTGTGAGTCTTCGTTTTTAAAATGACATAAACGGATTAGGTTTGCTACCGAGTACACGCTGTTCTCTTTGTTTGTGCAAGTGAGTGTAGTACAGCAGTCATGGCTGAGCCTGCCAGTACTTGCAGCCTCCTGGCCAGCCTTGGCAGAGTCTGTATCCTGCCTCCAATGGAGCGGCACAACCACCGCAGTCCGAACTGACTCCAATCTGCGGCCCCCGCCCAAGTCTTTTCAAGTTACCAGCCTGTGTGTGTCTGGCAGCGCGAGGTGTGTAACTGAGTGTTTCCTTTTGTCGGGCCTCTCTGACCTTGGTTCCCTGTTGGATCGGGTCTCTCTGATAACGTCAGAGAGAGGCCCACTGATTAGGTGCTGGCTGCATTTTACCTGGATATAAGTCCTCTTCCGTTCCTGGACTATGCTCTTGTCAGTCATTGTTATCAGGTGAGATGGTGCAACCGGCTCAATTAAAATGAACCGAGACATCAACTCCCAGATGCACTGACATGTTAGATGAAAACACAGAACTGGAACAGTTGCGTTCCGGTGATGTGGAGTTTCTGGTCACCCTCGTCATCATTGCATTCATTTGCTGCTAATAGTTCAGTAAAGACACGAAATGCAAATCACGATTTTACTTTGCTGCTTGCTACGAAAATCGGAATTTTAGTCCCTTTCAATAAGTCAGGAGCACCCTTTCATATGTGAGGAGCAGGACCCTTGTAACTGCCTCCTAAGTGGCAGGCTGGAATCGATCTCCGGGCCAGCTGCAGAGCCGTAAACACCCCGAAGTTACTTTCGCTTTCATTTTCCTGCCAGGGGCAGTTTTCCCGCAAACCAGTGCTGTAAGTCGCAGTAGCAATATTTCTGTCACTGGTATGTATTCGTTCTGCATCAGCTTGCCATATCCCCCTCTGTTCCATGTAACATGTAACGAACATTCCCACCCTCTCCCTCCCCTAGACTCACGTGGTAAGTGCATTTTGTTTACACTGTTTGGCACGGATTCATCTTGTCAGCACTACTACTCTTTATTGAATACATAAAAAACGTCTACTAACTGTATAAAACCTGTACCTAATTTTTATATTTAAGTCCTGTTGTGACATCCCTAGTCACCTATAATAAGAAAATGCCATAACCACTCTAAAGCAATCAAAGAACTAGACTTCCAGTTTCCTTATTTCCTAACATTATTCCCCTAAGAAATTCGCAGTCATATCCTGATAAAGAGACATTTAGGGCAGTATGTGTATTTACTGCATTGCAGGAATTCATCAGAGGAAAACAAGAATTTGCACGTTACCACAGATTCTGAACAGTCCCTTCTTTAAGTGACTTCTATCAAGCAAATATATATTTAGAATGTAGTTGTAAAACTAATAAGAAGTTAACAAGGGGTGGGATGACTAGTAATGCTGATATAATCAATTATACGGAATGAAACACCCCCTTCCTATAATTATAAAGATGCTGCAAGTCACCTTGGAGTTCTGTGACTATATGAAGACCTCATTTATTTATCTAATTTCATATCTCTTGATTGACTCCCATCATTATAATGTACTGTGGCTGGTATTTTATTCTGCATTACTTTATTAAAGACTGCAAAAACTGTATACAATCCTATTTCTATGTTTTAGTATAGTCTAGTTTGGACATCAAAGTGCCTCTGCCACAGCCAGCAAACCGTTTCAGATTACGCGTGTTTAAATGAATTATGAGATCGCCTTTCAGTCCGTTCTTCTGAACTATTTTAATAGTCATTAGACTGCAAGACACTTATGGCAATATGTTTAGATTTGCCATGCGAGGGTTCAATTCAAAAGCAAGAATCTATGTGCATATTACCACACACTCTTTTGAAGTCACATTCAAAAGTGCTGCAAGTCAAATTTAAACACCGGAAAATCATAATATTTCTTTCACAGTAAAAATCCCACATTTATATTTCATATATGCAACCATGCTTAATCTTTCATAAGAATAAGAAGCACAGTGCCAAGCATGTAACAGAATTTTAGAGGAAGCCTGAAGGTGTGTCCATAAATTATAAGAACTACAATACCAGCTATTTAATGCTGTCTGGATATTGTAAATCACCTCTGAGGTTCAAAATCTTACAAAGGAATTCGGGCTCTACCTCATTGCACTGTTTCACCTCAGAACTCAGTGTCTTCTGTAGCCTTATAATGCGCACCATGTGGTATTTTATCTGCTATATCATTGATAAAGTTCCCTCATTCATCATTAATTACCACATTAGCTGGACTAGACATGTGGGGTATGAAGGAAGAGTTCGAGCAAGCTAGATCAAAACAGGGGTAGGTTGGGAGCAAGCTAGATCAAAACAGGCAAACAAACAAAGTTTGTGGGTCCCGGTGCAACACTGTAGTGACAAAGCATTGCTTTGCTGCCAACAAGGGCGCTTGCATAAAGCTGTGTTACCCAACAATGCCACGGGGGCACCATTCATAAGAGACGTGCATTCATCCACATGAAGAATGTTCAGCATGTGAGTGGGGGCTGTGCGGACCACTGACAATCCCTAGACAGAGGTCTGCACCACCATTACTGGGTCTGTGTTAGAAAGCAGCCAATGGTTCCAAAGGGATCAGCTACCATGCTGAGATAGGCCACCTCTGGCCACAGAGTGGATGTGGTTTACCCTACCTCACACTGATCTGTGAATAGTTGATCCCTGTCTTGGAAAAGGCAGTGTGCGGTCTTAATGCATGGTCAAGCTGGGCAGTTGCCCGGGGGACCTACAAACATATGTTCACCATGCAGTCCCGACTTTAACACTAATTTTCCGTTAACATTTTTTTATTCCTGCGAGTGGCTGTGTAGGCAGGGCCCAGTGCACTGCTTTGTCCAGGGGTCTATAATGCTGTTAAGACGGCTCTGGGAAAAGGCAAGGACTGTCACAGTCAGCACATGCCACAGGTTAATATTAGAATGACGGCCAAAGCCCTTGACGGTAATGCAGCATGACGCATCCTTAAGTAATCACAAAGTAATTTTCAATTTGTAAACTGGGTTCATGCAATGAATATTGAATTGCAATAATGTAAATCCAGACATTCTGAAGAGTGACTAACTGATACAAAAGTTGCTCTGCAGTAATCTATCCATAGTCGCATATCCAGCATCCTTAATTTTCAACATTGAGAACATTCTGATGCAGGTTTGCAAGTCGTTATTAAGCTTGTTAGTCCCTCCTTGGTACAGCCTTTTCTGCATTTGTAAACAGTGCAAGTACAAACAAGCATTGGCATAGCCAATAGGTCTCGCTTTTGGGACCTTATAAGTATTTAGTTTTGCAGCACAATATCCTTGGTGCAACAACATCAGCTGTTGCATGGCTAAACCTTGTACCGTATAAGTGTTTAGCCATGCAACAGTTGATGTTGTTGCACCAAGGATATTGTGCTGAAGTTATCCAGCACAATATCCTTGGTGCAACAACATCAAGTGTTGCATGGCTAAATGTAGGAAGGTGGAATCTGACTATATGGTTGCCCCCACTTTTTTTTATGGTGTTTTGCTGGTTTATGACTTAGTTGGACTGGGATCCTGCTATTCAGGGCCCCAGTCTATCTGCTTTCTCTGTAAAAGGTTTCCATGTGCCTTAGGCACATCTCTAATTGAATCTGGAGTGCCCTTATAAGTCCCTAGTATATGGTATACTATGTACCAAGGGCATAGGTACCTCAGAGGCCTACCAGGGGCTGCAGCATGTATTATGCCACCCCTGGAAGGCCATCCAAACTGACACCACAGGTCTGCTACTGCAGCCTGGGTAAGGTGGTGCATGCACCCCTTACTGTGATATAGGTTACCTATATCACTAAATACATACACACCTATAAACCTATAAGTCACTCCTATGGCAGGCCTTATCAATCCTGAAGGCAGAGTGCGTGGTTCCTATGTGAGAGGGTGCCCCTGCATGAGCAGGGCCCCTCTGCAGCATTCGGAGACCCTTCTCTGATGCTGTTTGTAGTGCAGCCTGACCATATACTCTTAAGCGCATTATAACCTCGCGTTAAATGCTAACTTTGGAATGGCTGCACCTAAACATGTCGTGTTTGGTGTCAAACATCTTGGAATACTACCCCCCGCCAATTCTGGCGGCGGGAGTAGCATTCCACCCTTCTAGAGGGAGAGACATGTTAACCCTGACCTGGCCGGTAACTTCTTTCTAAAGCCCTGGCATCACAAAATGGATGCTGCTGCCACAGACACGAGTCTGGCCTCCTGCTGCTGGACGAAACTCCGGCAGGGGAGGCCTGGACAATAGGTTTCCTGTCCCAGGGAGGTGTGACCACCTCCCCAGACAGGATAATGTGTATTGGGGCTGGGCGGGAGCACTTTCGGGTGCTTTGAAGTCCTGCACTGGGGGCACACT
Source organism: Calotriton arnoldi (assembly GCA_963921515.1). Lineage (NCBI taxonomy): Eukaryota > Metazoa > Chordata > Amphibia > Caudata > Salamandridae > Calotriton > Calotriton arnoldi. The sequence continues at coordinate 635,258 of CAWUFW010009113.1, forward strand.
TGGTGTCCCTGTGCATACCCCAGTTCAAACCGGATCAGGGGCTTGCAGCCCCTGCTTTGGCGCGAACTGGACAAAGGGAAAGGGGTGTAGCCACCCCTCTGCCCTGACCCACCCATAGGTGGGGCCACAGAGTAGTCCAACCCCTAAACTTGGTATAAGTATAGGAACCCAGTCCTTAGGACTTTAGATTATCCCTGGACGAAACTCTGAAACAGAATCCTGGACCTTCGACGCTCTACTCAAGACTAGAGGACAGAAGAATCTCCCTTGGGGTCAAGGAGTGACTCCCCTGCTTGGCAGGCACCAAAGAAGCAATTGTCCGGTCTGCATCGCCTAAGCTCCCGTCGGACGCCGAAGTCTTTGCATCACCAGAGGTGGATTTCCAGACTTCCCCGAGGCTGCCCTGAGTCCCCAGCAAAGCTGAGGCCCGTAGCTGTCGTGGGTAACGTGGAACCGTGACCCCTGGACACCGCACGCATTTGCTAGTGCATCCTCTTCTGGGTCTCCCACGAAGTCGTGCTTTGGGCTCCGAGTAGCCCTAGCCTCCAGCACCAACTGCACCGAAGATCACTGGCCTCCACTCCACGAGTGTCCTGTGAGCCAGCTCCACGTGCGACGTCTCGAGGCTCCTTCGCGGTCGCTAGCCCGTTGGCTAGTAGCCCTTCACGAAGGCCAATCCTTTTCTTCTTGGGCTCCCTGGTTGCTCCAGGCTTGCCCTCACTTACCCTTGCTGGGTGAGTTCCTCAGACCTTGCTGGTCTGCACCATCGACGATCTTCATCTTCACCGAGACTTGCCGTTGCCAAGGCTTGTTGGGTCCAATCCGGTCGCCGACACCTCAGCACTCGACAGACATCGTGTACCAGCCCGAATCCTGCTCCTGGTCGTCGACAACGCCTCCTGGACCTTGTGGCTGAAGAGTCAAGACGACCGTCAACACACTTGAAGCAAGCGACATCGGTGGGCATCCGTCCATCGCTTTCTGGTCACTGGCTAGTGACCCAGACTCTGTCCCCTCTGCTTTCAGGTTCTTCAGATCTCCGATCCACTCTTGGATCCACCCGGACACTTTCCACTTGGTCGCCAGCAGCACTTTGCAGCAGATCACCATTCAAATCGACGACGAAACCCGACCCCGAAAGGCACCTATGCACCCGGCTTCCTGGGTGAGGTAACAAGAGTACTCCGGTGCTCCCGTGGGTAGAGACTCTAGAACGACCTAGTTCTCAAAGGGTTTGCTCCAAGTCCTCCTTTAAGTGTCCCTTTTCTTTAATTTCCTGATCGCGACTTTCTCCATAGAAGTTAACGGCGTATCGCGGTTGTGTATTTACACTGCACGCGTCCCCGTGGGTCCCCTGTGTCACTACCTTGGGTGGTTCCTTGTGGTCCAAGCACTTCTAGAGGCTCTAGGCCTAGTGTCTAGCTCAGTCGTGGGTCTTGTACCACTTTATTGGTATATGGTTTGGTACGCCCCTAGGGCCCAAACGTGTATTTGTGCTATTACTGTGTTTAAATAACTTATAACTTGTGTACTTCGAACTCTAGCCTCATAAAGAGACTAGAGGGGTGTATTTAGCAATAAATACATATATTTTGAATATATACCTGGTGTGGTGCTCTTTCATTTGATCACTCAAGAGATTATAGACTGGTAAAACAAGCTGCTTTACATTCCTTCAAGACTTAGCCTGAAGGCTGCTCTCCATAGCTACCACTAGGATAGCTTTCAATAAAGGTTGTCTTTAACCTATCTCCAATAAGGGGGTGTTTGGACTGGTGCAAGGTGCCCACTATAATTAGTGGACAGCATATGCCAGGCCAACTTCTCACACTAAACACTTATAAGGTCCCAAAGGCGAGACCTATTGGCTATGCCAATGCTTGTTTTTTGTAGGCACTGGGAGATTAAGTGATTTGCTCAGAATCACAGGATGCTGTGCAGACTCAAACATGGTTCCCAGCTTAAAAGTCGGCATCTCTGGCCAGAAAAAAATGGTAAGCAACGGACGAATGCATTTCCCGGGAAGCTTTCTGAAGGTCCTCAAAATGTCTTAAGCGTAGGCTTCGACCTAAAAATCCCTTTATCGACTCGTGCGCGCTCCGACTGTGAGATTTTCCCCATTAGTGAGCGAAACTAGAGTGGTTTGCGTAAAACTGCAAAATGTGGGTAGGCTACCAGGGGTAACTAAATGCCATGCCTAAACGGCGCCGCAACATAGGATTCATTTCAGAACTATGACACTTCTGGGTAAGGATAAATACTACGTAAATTTTTCGTGCTTCCATTGAATTGTTTGTAAAGTAAGTCTACTTTACACGTATATCCTGAAAATGTGGCGTGGCTCTAGCCTCGTGGATGAAAGTTGAAGACGCCTGTATTTAGAAATAGGTAAATAAAAGCCAGTAGAAAAGTCGTTGAGCTTCCGTTCCCGGATAGACAATAACTAGCGGAGTTCAGGAGCGCAGGCGCAGTCTCGTGTGTTGAAGACTGAACGTCTAGAACGCTAGACACCGAATTCAAAAGTGTCCCAGTTATAGCTGGATCAGCGGGAAGGCCATATTAGGCGTTGCAACAATCACCAATAATGAGAACAAAAACTGTGCAGTCTAGTGTTTCTGATGGCCACGATAGTAACTGTCAGTAGTAGCGGAACTTACTATTGGACGTTTGGTTTGTTTCTCTCGTGTCGTCAGACCGGCGCCAAGTGGGGGGAAGAGAGCTCTGTTTAAATGGCCGGGAATTGTAACCCTTAATTGACAACAGTATTGTCGGCACTGTTGAGCTTGGCTCACGTGTAACACTGCAGCTGCAACCTGCAACTTCTAGGGCTTGACCTCAGGAGCACGAAGTCATGCTCGGGGGCGGCGCCACCGCTGACAGCTCCTAGGACCGCCCCCGCTCTATGGGCCAGCTCTTGTGCAGATCACCAGATCGGAGTAGCGCTAGCAGCGGCGGGGGCCGGAATTGCCTGATCAGCGGACCGTGCATGCTGTGCTTTCTGGTGCAACCCACCGAAGAACCCCCGCCCCCCCATAGCCGCCCCCTACTATCGACTGCTGCAGTCACTCGAGGGGAAATGGTGTGCAAGCGCAGGGGAGCCGGACTGCCAGCCGCCACCCCACGCAAGCAGCCCCGTGGCGCCGATGACCAACACTGGCAGCCCGAGGAACAGTGTGGAGGCTCCTCCCTTGGGGTCCCCAGTGATTCCGGCTTAGACAGCGGCGTCCCCAACAGTCTGCACATTCACCAACTACCTCCCAGCATCCTGCTCAAGGTGCGTATGAAATGAGTTGGTGTGGTACGGAACACCTACTCCTTTTATCATCCCCCACTCTTGCTATGCCGAGAGGGTGGTGATGTATCGTTCTTCCCTCAGCCGGTCCAGTACCCATCACTCCCTACTGAGAGCTTAACTCATCTATTTGCCACATTTATTTCAGGAACACTATATTTATCCTCTGGCAGCCAAATTGTCCAGGGCAGGTCACTGGGGTGAGTGGTGCAGGTACAGCATGTGGAGGAGGGATGATCTTTTATAGTCACATTCTTCTTCTAGTAGGGCTCTGGGCTCTTATGACTGCCACATATGGGAACATCTCACTGTACCATTCTTTTAGAAGCTTACTTTCATGTGATGTAGAGAGAGACCCTAAATTAATCCGTTCATTGTAGCATTTTTACTGATGGGTAGGGCACAGAGCCCACACCGTGACATGTCTCTAGGGCACACTGGGATGCGCGTCTCTCAGTCTAATGGGGAAGTTGAACCTTTTTGTTGCATTCTCCCCTGGGGCTGGGGCGTCGGGTTTACGTAAGCGCTGTCATGAGGCAGTGTAGATGTCTCCTAAAGCACCTTCTGTTTTGTCACATTTCCCAAGGGGCACTGGCATCCTATTTTTAGTTGTCATATTTTCCTTTGAGGCACGGAGTTCACTCTCACAGTCACATTTTTGCAGTGACACTCGCAGTCCATTTTCACATTTCCATTCATTCTTCCAGAAAGCAACAGGTTCACTACAACTCTTCGCTCTCACGGTCTCTTGGGCCATTGTGAAATAAACTACTTAAAGGCATTGAACTCTAACTCTCACTATCACTTTATCCTAGGGAATCGTAATTTCCCACCTTTCTAGCATTTTATCCGGTATTCTCAGGAAAGACAGATCAACCTGAAGGGGTTACACTCGAAATTGTATTAAAAGAAGATGCTAATCTATTGTGGTTCATATCGCATTTTCTACGTCAAATTATAGCGTCCAGTAAATGATCACATTGAGTAAGTCTCCAAGATACATTTGTCAGCTCCTAACGTGTGTGTATCCTCCTGTACAGGCGTAGTGCTAACTCCCCCGCACCAGAGAAGAATGCAGAATCTAGAACTCAAATACAGAACATGGAATCTAACTTAACCCACATATGCTCTGCATACAGCACAAGCTAACACTAGACACACCCTCATTGCTCTGGTCTCCCAGTGAGTAGTTGGCACTGGATCATTGCCACGTCCTCTTTGGGGCCGGGGCTCTGAAATTACTCTTATATGGTCACATGTACCTAGAGTATCATTGGACTTAATAATGTTGCTTTCGCATTTTCATAGTGAAGGGTAACTGATGTGGAACTGACCTGACCCATTTGCTGCGCCTCCTATGTCTATTCGACCCAGCCCAGGGGCGCAACACCCATAGGGCTCAAAGGGCTTCAGCCCCTCCCCCCACCCCTGTCGTGTGTGTCAGCCCGGTTTGAGACACCTTCCTGGACACACACACAGACAGTTCTTGAGCTGCCGTGGTCTGGCGTCTTATCGCAGCCGCACCGGAGTATTTCACAGGTCTTTAAAAGACCATTTACTTGATAACTAGGCTTTGTTGTTTTTCACCCGTTCCTAGAGCCCCTGCATCTTCACTCTGCCTATTCCTTAAAGTTGCAAATTACTTTCGCTGCCACAGTGTGAGAACGCATTTCCTGAAAAGAAACCTTAGGCTTTGTTTTTTTGCAGTTTTATATAGCTCAAACTCCACCCGAAGGTATTGAGGCACTTTGCATGAGCACCAGTACATTTTACAAGGACACATTCATTTTTAAAGGCACAGGGAGATAACATGATTTGCCCAGGATCTCAAGATGTTGAGCTGGCGCTGGGACTTGAAACATATTCACCATTTCAAAGCCAGCAACTCTGGCAGTCATGCCACACCCTTTCCACTATTAAGTCATAGCAATCTATCACATATCAAGTATATCAATAGTCTGAAAGTTTGTTGCAGGACCCACAGATTATTTATTTCCTCCATCCTTGACGGATGCCATAATAAATTTTTTATCTGAGACCCCACTCGCTACCATGCATAACAAATATGCTGAGTTTCTCAAAGTGTTTGGCCTGCATTCAGACAACTAACCCATCATTCTCAACGTGCACTCACTGCGATCACACTGTATTTCCAACTATCATCATGCACTCACACCATTCACCCTCATGTTACCCTGCACCCACAGGAGCACACCTCTCAGCCTGCACTCACATGACACTTCACTCACCTGCCACTCTCACCCTGCAGTCTCACCACTCACCCCGCACTCACAGCGATCACACTGTACTTACACTGCTCACCATGCACTCATGCTGTTCACCCTGCACACATGTCGTTTACCCTTCACTCACATGATACTCCACTCACCTGTCACTCTTACTGCTCACCCTGCAGTCTCTCCACTCACCTCTGCACTTTCACCTGCACCCAAACTCAAATGGGCACATCCCTCACCCTGCAGTAACATCACTCACCCTACACTAACATCACTCACCCTACACTTATTCCTCTCACCCTACTTTCACACGGGCACATCACTCATCCTGCACTTACATAGGCACCCTGGTCACTCACATAGCTCTCCCTGCACTCTCAACACTCAAACAGGCTAAACACTCACCCTGAACTCACACCGCTAACCCTGAACTCCCTTCTCTTACCATGCACTCACACACGCACACTGCTCAGCCTGCATTCGCACAGGTACTGCATTCACCCATCACTCACACAGCTCACTCTTCTTGCAAACAGGCACAATAGTCTGCCAAAACTCATAGGGACACACCACCCACCCTGCACTCATTCCTCTCACTCTGTATGCACTCCTGTCACCCAGCACTCACATGGGCCCTTCTCTCAACTTGCACTCATGTAGCTCGCCCTGCACTCACATCGGCACACCTTTCACGCTATACTTGCAAAACTCACACTGCTTTCACTCACACTGTTCACAATCACCCAACATTTATATGAGCTCACCTCTTATGCTGCCCACATAACAAGCATTGGCAAAGCCCCTTGCTGTACAACATATGTCTTGCAAGCTAGAGTGCTTGCGCAAGCAGCACATACTCTTTCAAAGGCAAAACCTAAAAATTACCTCAACTGTCATAAATGTACACATTTCTACAAGGCACCTGCAAAATACCTGTTCTTTCCGCAAAACTAGGGGCCTCCTTTCCAAAATCATGATGCTGCGCTGCAAGCCGTTTTGTTGCGCTGAGCTGCGTCATTGTAAAAGCACAGGGATACGTCGTATTAACAACAGTACAATGCATCTGAGTGTTTTCCCCTGCGCTGGCGCCCAATTGGCTGCCATGTGCCTGTGCAGGCACCCTTGCGTCTTGTTGCAATGGCGCCTGTTTTGTGGAGAAGATTTTTTTTTGTGCAGGAAGGAACACCTTCATGCACAAAAATAATCATTGATGGCATTTTATTTTGCAGCACGCATAGAAAGAGGAAAAACAATGAGAAATAAAAGTATTTTTCCTTGTTGCGCCACTCCTACACCTCCCCTGAGGAGGCATAGGATTTTGACGCATTCCCAGCTTTACAAAACCTCGTAAATCTGGGAATGTTTCAGGTTCCATGGATGTTGCGTGGGAACACCCACAGCAACACCCATGGAACGCCCCTTTCAGGCAGAGTAATGTGTGAAAGGGGCCCATATTTTCAAGGCCATGAAAAGTCATGCAGGGTGCGTATTTCTGGACTTTCAATATAAATGATTCACAAGCACATTGTCCTGCACAGAAGGAATCAGGAAATTGGTAAAAAGGGTGTTGTCTTGAAATACCTTTGCAAAAACATGTCTTATGTGCTTTGGATTCAACTTTATAGAAGCTGAGTTTAACTGTCGGTGTACTCAATCTGGTTTTCAAAGATCACTTTGAGTAGCCTAGGAACAGTTTCAAATCTACAAAAAACATGCTTTTTACAATATCAAGTTTGTCCAATATGCTTACATTGCAGTTTGTCACTTGTTATTCTCATATTGGCTATGAGGATAGCTCGTACTCCACTTCTGGAAATTCTTGTCCTGCCTCATTGCTGGGAGTATTAGCCCCGCCCCCGAAATTTAGCTCTAGTTGCGCCCCTGGCCCAGCCTCAGATTATCACATTCTTCCTGGGTGCACTGAACGCATCCTTCCTCTGCCACATTCTCCTAGTGAGCTCCAGGCCCAGCCTTTCCTGATTGTATTCACCTGGGTAAATTGTTCCCATCATTCTCTGTTACTTTCTGGTACTTTCTAGAGTCAATCTTGACTCATCCCTCACTATTCTTGTGGGAAGACTTAGATCATCCTTTTAATGTCACAACCTCATTGAGGACAGTACGTATGTGGTATTTCTATGACACAAACCTAGTCAAAAGCCAGCAAAGCACTGCCCAGGATCAAAGACAAAAGCATAAAGTCATTGAGTGACAAAAGAGGTAGCAGGTGTATAGACTGTCACTACATTGTGGTTTTATTTTTTTTAAGAGGTGGGACTTCGAGTCTTTCCTAAATTGGAGCAGCGTTGGGGCAGTCCTGATGGATACGGGGCTGTTATTTCAAGTCATGGGTGCATAGATGGAAAAGACCTGGAGCTTTTTTTTCTCTATTGCACTTCTTAGTCTGCATTGTGATGAAGTCCTGACTGCGGGTGTCCAGAGAACCACCAGAGATGGTGAGATGGTCTGCAAGATCATGGGGATGGGGACTGGTCATGATGGCTTTGTAAGTGATTCAGCGGGTGCCGACCAAAAGTAACTAATCGATTTCCATCAGGATGGGGGTGATGTGATCATACTTTTTCAGGCCCTGTATGAAACGTGCTCCAGCATGTAGGATGCCCTTAAGGGGTTCCAGTGTGGATTCCGGGAGGCCATGGAGGAGAGCATTACCACAATCCAGATGCAAGAGTGCATGCAGTTAAACAGCAGTTCTAAAGCCGCATTCTGGAAGAGAGAGCCAATACCAGACTGTCTTTATCATTTTAGCAATATGTTTCTTGAGGGTGAGTTTGGTGTCCAGGGTGAATCCAAGTGACTTGGCATTCAGTGAAAGTGGTGGTTCGAAACAGTAAATGTTCATGTAATTGAGCCAGCTTTGCACTGTATCTTATTTGTTGTGTTTGGCAAATTACATGAATTCTGTCTTGGTTGGGTTAAGCTTCAGGTAGGCATAGGAGATGAAGCAGGCTTGGGGTTGTCGATGTGCTGTCGAATTTTCTGTATTTTTCACTGAAGAAGAGGCTGATGGTATTGCACTTTTTTGTGACGAGAGGAATTGGTGTTTCTGGCAGGGGGTTGATGTAATGCTTGATTAAATTGAAAAGAGTTCTGCTTCTGTTGGTGGCTTCATTAACGGTGTCGGTTTAGTACTTTGTTTTGGCTGTTGTGTTTTGCTGGCTGCCTGTTGAGCAGAGGGACTTTAGTATCAAGAGGTCACCTGGAGCTCCCATTTTGTTTAATTTTCTTTCCTGTCTGTGGATGGGTCGTTTATTGTCAGCAAGGTTTTTAGAATACCAGGATACTGAAGGCTTTGGCATGCACTTGGCTTGCGCGTGCACATTTTAATTGGCTTGGATGTTCACACAGTTTTCCAAAGAGTGTTGAAGTAGTTTAGAAGTGTGTTGCCATCTGATGTGGAGTTGATAGTGTGAAAGATGTTCTGAAGCTTTAGGTTGTCCATAGAGAAGCTGTAGGAGGATCGGTCTCTTTTGGATGGCCTAGGTTTGTTGGTAGGATGCTGAGCGCCGAGATAGGGATAGCAAAATGTTTTTTCGAGTCTCGACATATGGGTGGTTAACATTGCATTGTTCACATTCAGATTTCTTTTAGCTTATCTATGAAACTCTCTCATTGAAAATGTAATGGCCTCAAGAAAGAAATGAAACATACCTGTTTTTACCGAATTTTAGTGAGTTGATGTTGTGTTATGTTAATAAAATTTATTGAACGCACGAATACCCGGAGGTGTCTTGGCGCTAAGACTGTGGTAAGCCCAGGAAGGAGCATCTTGGTCTGAAATAGCATTGTTTTGAGACCCTTTCTAAAGGAGGTAAGTGAGCTAGCGCTTCTTAGATCAATTGGAAGAGTGTTCCATAATTTTGCTGTGCCATACGAGATGCTTCAGCCTCCCCAACTAGAGGTCCGGATCCTTGGAACCCTCATAAGTCTGGCGCCTGTGGAACGTAACTGGCTGGCTGGGTGGTACCAAGAGAAGAGGTTTTTAAGAAACATTGGTCCGGTGTTGTTCAGGGCCTTGTATGCTAGGCATAGCTACTTAAATTTGATACGATGAGCCACCGGAAGCCAGTGGAGTCTTCGAATTTCCTTAGTTGCTGACTCGTACTAAGGGACATTCAGTAGTAGTCTAGCGGCTGCGTTTTGTACCATCTGAAGCTTTTTTTGGTATTTCTGCATATTCAGGTAGAGTCCGTTGCAGTAGTCTAATTTTGACTGCACAAGTGTAGTCACTACCATCCTTCTGGAGTAGACGGGGATATAAGGTAGAATCTTCCTCAATTTCCTAATCAGAAAATGGGAGGTGGACACAATAGCATTGATCTGCTGAGATAAGGTTAGTTTGTTATCAATCAGCACCCTGTGTTTTTTGCCTTTTGAACTGGTTTTGGCGGTTCCCTAATCAGAAAATGGGAGGTGGACACAATAGCATTGATCTGCTGAGATAAGGTTAGTTTGTTATCAATCAGCACCCTGTGTTTTTTGCCTTTTGAACTGGTTTTGGCGGTTCCCCCATCTCCGCCAGCCACCAAAGGTCGTCCCATCTGGGTTGCAGATTCCCAAAGATCACTACTTCGGTTTTCTCAGAGTTAAGTTTGAGACAGTGCTTTCCCATCCACCTGTTTATTTCCATCATACAGTTTTGAAACTGCGATGTTGGGGAGGCTTGGTCTTTATACGCTGCCACCACAATCTGATGTTGCTAGGTTCCCATTACAACATGCAGTTAAAGTGCTTTCTATCTCTATAGCTGACCAGTCCAGCTTGGTTGCGCTTTGATATTCCACGGTCTCCATTTTTAGACCTCTGCCAATAGTCTTCATCCTTTATTCTATACATTTGAGCCTCAGAGTTATGTATGCTTTTCAGTGGTACATTTAGAGGTTGCAAGAGGTAATTGTGGTTGCCATAGGGACACAAATGCTCTCGGGAGATATCTCAGTGCCAAAGATCCTTAATCTTTAGTCCACTTGTGCACATACAACTGATTTATGCTCCTGTACTAAATAACCAATCATTACATGGACAATAACTAATGGCATTGATGTCTTTTAAGCATCATACAAAGTCACAAAAGCTACTCATGTTCACCACCCTGTAATATATAAGCAGCACACTCTGCTAGAGCAGCAGCCTACAATGCCACAAATTCTGATAATATTTTGGTTTCTGGCAAAATAATTTCAATGGGATATTTAGAGGCCTGTGGAGTTCTACTGCCATCTAGTGTTTCTCTTGGCATATGATTTCTGAGAAATGTATATATATCACTGAAAAAATAAAGGTTCCATGGATGCTATGGTTAGGCTCAGATTCCACGTGTGCAAAACCTTAGAAATTCAGCAGTCCTAGTTACCTGAGCTAACTATAACTTGCGCCCCGCAATGCACTGCATATGACCTCACATATTACATCACTCATGACATGGTCAGTGGCATCACTGATAACCTCATCCAGTGATTGTGAGTGTTTTCTAAAACTTTCTGAGTGTTAAATATAAATACTAATGCATCAAAAGTGGGTGTGTAAGTGGTGTATGGATGAGTAAGTGGGTATGTGAGAGACTGTATAGATGAATGAGTGGTTGTATGGGTGAGCGAGGGACTGTCAGTGGCTGTATGAGTAAGTGAGCGGCTGTGTGAGTGGTTGTATGGGTGAGTGAGTGGGTATGTAAGTGGCTGTAAATGGCAAACGAGAGGGTGCATGGGTGGCTGTATGGGTGAGTGAGTGGGTGTGAGAGGCTGTAAATGGTGAATGAGTGGCTGTATGGGTGAGTGAGCAGGTGCATGAGTGTGTATGGCTGTGTGAGTGGCTATATAGGTGGGAGAGTGAGTGGGTGTCTTTTAGTGCCTGTATGGGTGATTGTTCAAGAGGCTCTATGGGAGACCATGTGGTTGTCTCAGTGACTATTTAGGTGACTGAGTACATGTGTTAGTATCTGTATAAGTGAGTGGGTGTGTGAGTATCTGTATGCATGAATAGGTTGTGTAAGTGATTGTACGAGTGAGTGGGTGTGTGAGTGGCTATATGCATGAGTGAGTGGTTGCATGAGTATTTGTATGGGTTTGTGAATGAGTGTGTGAGTGGGTGTATGAGATGTTTCATGGGTGTGTGAGTGGTTCTATGGATGATGTATTTAGTGATGGCATTTGAGATGTCATCAGTTATGTCACTGACCATGTCATGAGTGATGTCATAAGCAGTGCATTGCGGGGAGCGTAAGTTATAGTTAGCTCACCTAACTATAACTGCTGAATTTCACTGGTTTTGTACGAGTGAAATCTGAGCCTAACTACAACGTCCCTGTAACCTCTGTTTTTTTCAGTGAATTATATAGGTTTTTTAATTTCTATTTCCTAACTATAACGTCCCTGTAACCTTTGTGGTTAGTTCCTAACTGTAACCTGTCACCTTTGAAAGTGAATCTGTGAGTGAGTGCATGAGTGTGTGCGTCAGTGTCTCACTGGGTATGTGAGTGTCTGAGTGGGTCTGTGAGTGGGTGCATGAGTGGGTTCTGCTTGTTTTCTGCCTTTTTTCTGCTCACTTATAACTTTTATTTTGCCTCTTTCTGCTATGCCTGAGTGGAGCTTGCAGAGTTTCACTCCATGGAATTCCACAGAGTTACGGAAAAACTCAGCCAAATTCCGCAGAGTTCCGTGAGTGGGTGGAGTATTGTTCTGCCACCCCTAATTAAGTCCCCTTGGCTGCTGAAAGTAGTTGGGGACCAAGAACCCCTATTATTGCCTCCAGTAAGTCCCCCACAGCGGAGTTGTTGAGACCTCGTTGGAGGCCCCACCCCCTTTCTCAACCACTCTGCAAATGCACCTCCCGGCGCACTACTGGTTGGGGGATGTAGTTCCCTTTGCTGCTGAGGGTCCTTGGGGGCCAAGAACCCCTATTGTTGCTTCCAGTAAGTCCCCCACAGCGGGATTGCTGAGACCTCGTGGGAGGCACCACCCCCTTTCTCAACCACTCTGCAAACGCGCCTTCTGGTGCACTATTGGTTGTCGGATGAAGTCCCCTTGGCTGGTGAGGGTCCTTGGGGGCCAAGAACACCTCTTTTTACCACCAGTAAGTCCCCCACAGGAGGATTGCGGAGACTTCGTCGGAGGCCCCACCCCCTTTTTGAGCCACTTTGCAGACGGGCCTCCTGTTGCACTACTGGTTGGGTTATGAAGTCCCCTTGGCTGCTGAGCGTTGTTGGGGGCCTCTTTCTGCACGTTTCTGTCCTCTATTTTGCTCTTTCTGCTCATTTCTGATCTCTTTTTACTCGTTGTTAACCTTTAGTTTCCCTCTTTCTGATCTCTATTTTGCCTCTTTCCACTTGTTGCTAAACTTTATTTTGTCTCTTTCTGATCTCTGTTTTGCCTCTTTCCACTTGTTGCTAACCTTTATTTTGTCTCTTTCTGATCTCTATTTTGCCTCTTTCCAATTGTTGCTAACCTTTATTTTGTCTCTTTCTGCTTGTGGCTGACCTTTATTGTGCCTCTTTTTGGCCGTTTCTGACCTTTATTCTACCTCTTTGTGCTCGATTCTGACCTTTATTTTGCCCCTTTCTCCTCTTCTTCCCCGGATATGCGGAGGGAGCCTCAAGGCCCCCGCAGACCCTGACGGCTCCCGCCTCCTGAAGGAACCAGCATTGCTCTTGCACACAGGGAGCTGCTGGAAAAGCAGCTCCCTGCGTGCGTGAGCTATGTTTTCATCTGTTTCCCTACACTCATATTTGCGTGCAGGGAAACAGATGAAAACTCCACTTTATGCAAGCAGGGGCTGTTTGACAGCTCCCACTTTGAGAAGGCAGAGTTATATTTGCTTTTGCTTGGTGGGAGCTGTCAGCAAAAGCACCCGAGGGAGGGCACTTTGGGAAGTAGCAGGAGCTGGCCCTTGGGGGGGGCAGTCCCCTGGGTCATCCATGGCTCCACGAGGGGGGCTGCGTGGCTCCCCTTCATTGTAGTAGTTAGCCCCAGGGAGGTGGTCGTCCCCTGGGCTGTGGAGAGGCCTCACAGCCCGTCCTTAATTTGAATGAGTTGCCCTGGGGATGTAGCTTCCCTTGGACTGCGGGTGGGGGGGCGCACGGGCCCCCTGCATTAATTTTATGTGTAGCCCCAGGGAGGAGGCAGTCCCCGGGGCTGCGGGGTGGGCAGCCCCCAGCATAACTTTACCAGCACCCCCACATAGATTAAAAGCATTGCTGCGGGGAGGTGGCTGTCCCTGGAGCTTTTATAAGCCCTAGAAGGGGGGCCCCGTGCGCCACTCCATTTTATAATTCCTCATGCCCCCAGGACCTGGCCCACACAGGGGCTAAACATTACAGAAGTGCGGGAGACCGCTCTTCTTTTTTTCTTGGCAGAGCCAGGTCGATTTCCACAGAAAAATTTAAAAAACTGTTTTTTTGCCCTAGGCGGGGTCCCTGCAGGACCCCACCAAGAGGCCTAGGAGGTCAGGGTATTCCTACTCTGTCCCCTTCTATTTTTTTCTTTACATTTTTCAGAGTCCTGAGATGGCTGCCATCACTTCCTGGTTGAAGTGTTGGCAGCCAATTAGATCCCTGCACGGGGGTTCGCGAAGCCTTTGTGCCCCTATTTATCCTAATTTGGATTTTCATACGCCTTGTAGCGTATTTATTTCAATTCACATCTGGCAGGCCATCGAAGAACTATAATGAAAGTGTTGCACTTTTTTGACCTAACATGTAATGTCTCAGAATGCAATACACATAATGTTTAATGTAAATCAGTATGTGGAAATGCCCATCCAGGGCTTGACTGAGAATCTTTTAGTCTCAGAATGTTGCGTCGATCAGATATAGAATGAATTACTGATCTCTTTTTTTGAAACATTTAATTGCCCATCCAGGGCTTTATAGTTTGTCAATTGGTTGCAATCTAATTCAATGCACTGATTCATTATTTGTAATTTATATGTATCTACTTTGAAACCATTCCAAGATGGCCGCCATTGAATGTCAAAATAATTGTTTGTCCATCTTTGATTTCAATGTCCGTGAAATGTGTCCCGGAAGTACTTGCTGGTAATGTGGATAAAAGATTTGTGATGCCAAAAGCGATGTTAACAGTTGGAAAAAGGCGCGATGCCGAAACGCGTCCTGTTTCATTTGTATGCGGTAATGAAATAAAATACTGTACATTCACCCCTATTTGAGTGCGGTCTCTTCGCTTGGTTACCGAGTGAGGCTTGAGCTACACATATATATATATATATATATATATATATATATATATACATATATATATTTATTTACACAGTGGAGGTTGCCACTAGGTTAGTTATAGTTAGGATTGTGTTTCCATAGGAAATGCCTTTTCTTGTGTTGCTAATAACTTTGGTGCTGTTGGACGGATCTCAACAAAACATTCCAAAAAAGTGCTGCTGTTTGATTAGTTTGGGAATGGAAGGTTGAGGGGTGATCAGTCATGCGGGGGCTGAGAAAAAGGGGGTCGTCACAAAACGCATTATCCCCATTCTATTTTCCATAGGAACTTTAGACATAGCTACAACCCAAACCACTAAACGGATTTACACCAAATGTGGCAGAAAGGTAGATCTTGGTCCAGAAAGAGTGCATGTGTGTTTTGGTGGAAATCCATTCAGTAGTTTTGTCGAAAGTATGGTTAAAGAAAATTGTATGTATCATGCCGCGGAGGATCCGTGGGACCAACAGACCTCATTCTGAGATCTGATTGACTGACACCACATCAACCAGGATGTGGTGACAGCAATCTTATGACTCGGGACTCAGTCCAAAGGCTGTAACCAGCGTGGGGTTGGCTGCCTGCAGGGGGTTTGGCCACTGGGCCTGCAGACGACCTCACAGTGAGGGGTGGGCTGCCTGTGGAGGGGGGCATTAGAAGCAGGGCCTGGCCATAGGCCATGCCCTGCAGCCAAGCCCCCGCTGGTCACAGCCTTTGGCCATGTGCGGCAGGTGGTTGGCTTTACGTTTGGTAACAAAATAATTCTTTATGTTTAAAACCCCCCTAGAGATTCACTGAAAAAAACAAAGGTTAAGGCAGCGTTATAGATGAAATGTTCAGTAACAACATAACGTTTTAAACTAAAAGCAACATAGAAATTCACCATTTATAATTATCTCAAGTAACTACAACTTATGCCCTAAGGTAACTATAACTTGCGCCCTTGCCATGCACTGCTAATTACTAAACTTATTGCATCACTCGTGACTTCTTCTATTACATTATTGATAATACCACTGCAACATTTGCAGTGAAATTATTGATGAAAAAACTGTGCTTGGGGGCAGGGGGGCGGCCTCAAAAACCACCCTTACCACTCTATACCCTTACCCAACCCTAAACACTAAACACACCCTTACCACACTATACCCATACTGTTAGAAATTGGGCCTCTTTTTGGCAGAGGCTTTCACCCTGTCCAAGTAGGGACCACAATCCTAGTCAGGGCAAGCTAGATACGCACTTTAAATTAACCTTTGCTCACCCTCTGGACACTGCGATCTCGTCCAAACCAAGGTCGACCTCTTCAAGTTTAGCAGGAAACTTAAACGGCACTCCTTTTTTTCAGACAGCCCCTCACGGTCTGTTTCAAGAGACAATGGCCAACACACGAGCGATCTCACTGCACAAGATATGGAAAATATCAATTTACTGACACACTTATCTACAGACGTTGTTCCAGATACCTTGGAATCCTTGACAACGACTGCTGAGGAACTTGGAATAGATATCTTCCATTCCAGACCAACTCCTCTTAAAAAGAAATCCAAATTCACACCAACCTTACCAGCTGGAAATTCTATTGATATGTTCCTCAAAGCCGTAAATAAAGACTGGATAAAGAATTCCAAAAATTTCAGTCTAAACAAAAATATGTATCTAAAAACATCACGTACAAGGAAAGAAAAGCATTGACTGAACTAAAAAATGACCCCAACTTAACAATCAAAGAAGCAGACAAAGGGGGGAATGTTGTCTTACTCAATACCACAGATTACCTGGCAGAGGCTCACCGACAACTAGGAGACTTAACCTGTTATCAGAAGCTTGATCATAACCCCACAAAAGTAATTAAAGAAAAACTCCTTCTACTCCTAAATATCTGGTATGAAAAAGAACTCCTAGCTTTGGAAGAAAAACAACGCCTGTACATTGACAATCCGGTCATCCCAACGTTCTATCTACTACCCAAGGTTCACAAACCAGGGAGTCCACCCAAGGGTAGACCATCATTGCAGGAATTGAATCGATTTGTTCAAATGTGGGTGCTTTTATCGATGCTGAATTGCAACCCATCATACGGGATCTCCCTTCCTTCATTAAAGATACCAAAGATGTTCTGCAAAAACTAGAGCATGTAGTCTGGCAAGATGACTTTGTACTGTCCTCAATTGATGTCATCAGCCTCTATACTTCTATCAAACATCAGGATGGCATAGCAGCAACTAGAACATTTCTACAAACCAGATCAGTTCACCTCACAGCCAGAAACAACATGATCCTGGACATGCTTGAATTTTGCCTATTCAACAACTACTTTCTTTTCAATGGCAACTATTTTTTACAACTCCAGGGCACCGCCATGGGGGCAAAATTCGCACCACCATATGCCTGCCTCCTGATGGGAGAGGTGGAGCATCAATGGTTATGGGGTGAAAGAATAGACAACCTCACCAGCAACATAATTATGTGGGGAAGGTACATCGATGATATTCTGCTTATTTGGCAAGGACCAGAAGAACTCCTGAAACGGTTAATTGATTCCCTTACCCCTAACAGATGGGGAATTGACATCACATACACCATCTCGAAAACCGAAATTGAATATCTGGATCTAACAATCTATATTGAGAACAGTAGATTGCATACCAAAATTCACAGAAAACCTACTTCTGCTAACTCCATCCTACATGCGTCTAGCAGTCATCCACATCATACCATCGTCAACATCCCAGCAGGAGAATATCGCCGAGCCCGTATGAACTGTAGCTCAAATGAGGAATATACCATAAACTCTAATGAAATAACCCAACGTCTGAAACTGCGTGGATGCAAAGAACAAGTCCTTAATGAAGCTCAGAAATGCTTTGCTGGAACTGAACGACAATCATTACTTCATAACAATAGTGTCAAAGATCACAAATCGGTGATCCGCTTCACCACACAATATAATAATGGACAACAATATGTCCGGAAAACTCTCAAAAAACATTGGCACCTCTTGAAACAAAATCCCACGGTATCAAGTGCTTTGCATGATACACCACAGCTTAGGTTTTCCAGAAGCAAAAACCTGAGGGACATTCTACACCTATCCTTCCTGGAAATTAAACAAGAGCCTACTACTTTTCTGCAACAACCTAAAGGCTTTTACACTTGTTGAACTGTTTCATATGCAAACTGGGCAAATCAAGAACAAAGGAAGTCACAGTCAATGGCCACCCGTACAAAATAAATGATTTTATTAACTGTGAAAGCACCAATGTGATTTATCTCATTTCTTGCCCATGTGAACAATATTATATTGGCAGTACAACGCGACCACTCAAAGTACGCATTCAAGAACACTACCGCAATATCCATAAAACAGACACTAGGCAACCTTTAGTGGAACATTTTGAAACGTACCACTGCCATCAACGGACCTTCTCCTATATTGGCCTCAATAAACTGAAACAGCATAAACGAGGCGGAAACTTGGAATTATGCCTTCGTAAAGCAGAAAGTGCCCTGATCATTGGCCTGGAAACAGTGGAAAGGGGACTAAATAAAGAACATGAGTGGCATCATGACAGTCAGTTTCCTCTGCGCTGGCAAGTAACAATGATGCTATACTTGCATGCTGCCTCCAGGATTTTATTTATTCCCTCTTACCTTCCATTATCATTTTGCTTCTAATGAAGTCATGCGCCCACCTCGTGAGTGCGACCTGCCTGTCAGACAACTTCATACTATATTAATCCTATGCCATCCATCTTAAACAGAGCTTGACATGCATTTTGTCTAGCATTGTATACACCCCACACCGTTATTTCTCTATTCCTTCGTCTTTTCTACGGCGTAATATAGCAATGTTTATTCTCTCACTAATATGTAAATATTTTCTAATATGCATGTTTTGTTTGGATGACGAAAACAATATTCCATATTGATTGTGCATCCCTACATAATTGTGGCATTGAATTATTTGATCCTTAAATTTGTTTAAAAAAACTTTCTGTCCTCTAGACCTTGGACGTATATATCCAATTTTTGATGCAAATTGGAATGTACTTATCTTCAGATTTAATCTTTTCTGAATATGACTAGGTATTGTAGCTTTCTTCTATCTAAAGAATTCTCGCACGTGTCACGTCTTTTCCTTGCATGAATCCACCCAATAATGAATTATGTTTGAAAACTATAACTTTTATGTGATTAACAGCATGAGTCTCTCTCTTACTTATTCAAACAACTATCTCGAGATTCACGTCGTCTATATGCTCCGACGATATTAAAATAAATATGATGGAGTTAAGTCTCTGCCAGCACCATATTTCCTTTTCCCTCTCTCTAATGCTTCTACATTACCCCTTCTTTAGTTCTCTCTTATTTTTCTAATTGTTTATGTATTTTCTGGACTACTCATATCACCACTTTTCACATAAAAATAAAAAAATATTTTAATACTTTTTATCTTTGGTTTTTTCACCTGAGCACTAGCTGGTGTCTCTCTCTGGGGGCTCATCGCCTTGTTACACTTTGTACTTACTGCATTTTTTCTTTCACAGCCTTGAGAAAGCCCTGGCCCAACTAGCCACATAGGGCGAAACACATGTCGGCTGTTCTTTTTCAATGTAAATAAATAACCACCTTCATTTAAACCAATCTGGACTACTGCTCTGTGTTATAAAAAGGAATTACCCTACTGGCTAAACTTGATTTTCTGGAAGGGAGGAACAAATGCTCATACCCCCGTCTTCACTTAACAATACGAGGCTGGAAAGGTCCAGAGCCTCGAGCAAAGTTTCTTCAGCATTATAGGAATTAACATCCAGAATCAGGATCTCTGGACCCTTCTCTATTGCCCTGTAGCTCACCCTCTGGTAGCTTGGCACAGAGCAAGCAGACTTAGCTTAAAAGGCAATGTGTAAAGTATTTGTGCAACACATCCACACAGTAACACAATGAAAACACCACAAATCCAAAGTTCAGGCCGACCGTTATGGAGGGCAGGCCGGCTACGAGACTCTCACAGGTCCCGCTGAAACAGTACCTTGGATGGAGCAAACCGTCAACACTGAGGGCACAATGCGTCAATCTTTTCCATGCAATTGGGTCACTGCATCGTCGTCGAGCTCCGTTGAAATTGAAATGCAGGCAGTCTTAGTCATCAAGTTGCGCAGAGTGTTGTCATCGGGCTGCGCAGGCTGTAGAACAGCTGTCGACGAACAGCCTCTGCGTTGAAGGGCGATGCATCGGTTCCGATCGGCTCAAAGCTGATGATGTGTTGGCTTTGTAGCAAAACAGCTGCATGACCCACTTCTGAGGCCCAGGACTGGAGGGGGCACCTCAGGCAAGGGACTCACAGATGGCAGAGTCCAGCAGCACCAGCAGAATTGTAGGAAGTCTTTTGTGTCCCTTAGATTTCAGAAAACAGGAGGCAAGCCCTTGGAGTCACTTGGTGTTCAATTGAGATGGCTTCTGTCCTTGTCCTCAGCTGGGCACAAATCAGCAGAAAGCAGGGCACCTCAGCAAAGCAGAGAAGCAGTTCATCAGAACAGTCAGTTAAGGCAAAATGGCAATCCTTATAGCACAGCAGTCTTTACTCCAGCAGAGTTCTTCCCAGGTCCAGTAGTGTACTGGTTTGGTAGGGTCAGAGCCCCAATACTTATACCCAAATGTGCCTTTGAAGTGGGGGGTGACTTCAAAGCAGCTTCTTGAAGAGCACATGTCCCCTTTCATCCCTGCCCTGTCTGCCAGGCTATCTGTGGGAGGTAATCAGTCCTTTGTGTTGGGACTGGACACAGCCTATTTAGATGTATGTTCGACTTGGCATCTTTGGCGTGGTTTTCCCTGACTATTTGCATCCATCTCCTGTATTTCTGATGTTGTGCTGGATTTAGTTTTTGCTGGCTTAGATGCTTTGGGCACTTTGCCAATGCCAATCAGTGTCATAGTGCAAGTGCTCCCTGTGTAAATTGCTATTACAATTGGTTCTCCCGATTGGCATTTTTGATTTACTGGTAACTCCCCAGTAAAGTGCACTGAATGTGCCAGGGCCTGTAAATCAAATGCTACTAGTGGGCTTTCATCACTAATTGTGCTACCCACATGAGTAGCCCTGAAAAGGTACCTCAGACCTGCCTCTGCAGTGCTTGCGCACAGTTATAAACTGCCACGTCGACCTGGCAAGTGCACCCACTTGCCAGGCCCTGCCCTTCTTTTTTCTTACACGCAAGGCACCCCTATAGTAGGCCCAGGGTACCCCATTGGCAGGGTGCAGTGTATGTGAAAGGTAGGATACTTGTGTGTGTGTGGCATGTCCTGATAGTGAAATACTGCCAATTTAGTTTTTCACTATTGACAGGCTATCTGCTCCATAGAATAGAGTGGGAGATACTTTGTAACATCTTACAAGTACAACTTCCCATTGGAACAAGATAGAAAAATAAAGTTTAGGCTCTCTGAACTCGGAATTTAATAACACATCTTTTAGTAAAGATGGTTTTTAAATGTTGTGTTTGAAAATGCCACTTTTAAAAAGTAGGCATTTTCTTGTTTAACCATTCTGTGTGCCTCAGCCTGTTAGTGGATTGACTGTATGGTTTTGGAGTGACAGTGGCTGGGGATGTGCATTCACTGTAGACAGCCACTAGGGGGGGTTGAGGTGTGTCAGGCCCTTCCTGGATGACCCTGAGCTGAATGGTGCTTGGCTGCATTTAGAGTAGTGGGAGGAGTTTTCCTTGCACCTGAATAGGGCCTGTCTCCCTTGCTCAATGCTGTCTCCACCCCCTGTGGTCATACTGCACCAGCGAGGATAGAACTGGTTTGGACTGGGCTCAGAGACCCTTGCACAAAGACAACAAAGAGAAAATGGAGTATAAGTAATAGGCCTTCAACACCAGAACTTTAGATCACTTCTGGACTCAAGAGGAACCTTTGCAAAGAAGAAGAGCTGAAGAGCTGTGAGGAGGAGTACTGCCCCTTTGCTGTGTGGAGTTGGCCTGCAGTTGCTGTTTCTGACAAGGAAAGGACAAAGACTGGAAATTTGCTGTGAGCCTGCTTGAAGAAGAATCTCCAAGGGCCTGTGTGTGCTGGCCTCCAGTTCTGAAGTCTTAGGGACACAAAGACTTTACCCCCAGCTCCCCTGAACTCTGCTGCTGACAGTTCTGACCTGCCAGTAGGTTCCTATTCCAGTTCTGGGCCTTGGGAGGTTGTTCCTGCTGTTGGGAACTGGAAGAAACCGTAAGAGCTGAGATTCAATGCAGCGCCCTTCTTGCGGCTGATTTTCCCAATGCAGCACCGCCGTGCGAGAAGAATCTCCACGCACCGTTGCGCCACTGCAGAGACGTCGCAGCGCCTATCGTGGCTGCAAAAACCACTGCATAGTCGGATCGCGGTTGAAGAAACTGACGCAGCGCTGCTTGCCGCATCGATCGCCGACACATCCCGGATTTCCATGCATCACACCTGTGCGGCAAGTTTTCCTGACGCATCACCCGCAGACCAGAACCAAATGGAGTCGACGCATCACTTCCCCCTACAGTCTGCAAATCGACGCATCACTTCTCCTGCGTGCAGCAGAACTGTTGCATCGCCTCTCCAAGGACTCCGGAACTGACGCATCGCTTTGTTTCTCAACGCTTCCCTTCTCTGCGGCTGTTTGGCCCTGTGAATTTTGACGCATCTACAGGTACTCTGTGTAGAATCATGCATCCATAGTTTTCTATGGATCAAGTTGCTTGAAACTTTTGAAAAGTCATATTCTTATTATATGTATGTTGGATTTTTGTCGTTTTGGTCTTGTTGAGTTTAGATAAAGATATTTTATTTTTCTAAACTGGTGTGGTGTCCATTTGTGGTGTTATCACTGTATTACTGTGTGTTTTGAGTACAAATACTTTACACATTGCCTTTGGGATAAACCTGTCTGCTCGTGCTAAGCTACCAACGGGGTGAGCAGGGGTTATCTAAAGTGTGTATCCTCCTTATCCAGACTAGAAGCAAGGGTCCCTATTTGGACAAAGGTACCTACCTCTGCCAACTAGAGACCCCCATTTCTAACACTGGTGGTCAGCAGTGAGGATTTGAACTTGTATTTGTACTTGACCCACAGTGATCGGTGTACATCACTAGTTTAGTGCAGACCACTACGCAACCACATACTGTGGGTTTTTTTGGTTCTATTTTTGATCTGACCCTTGAAGTATCCATGCACCATGTCTCTGAATGGTAAACCAGCAAGTGAGGCTGCAAAATTGGAGTTTGACATTGAAATGTTAAGTAGTTACAAAGTAGATCAACTCAAGCAGTTCTGCAAGAGCTTTGGATGTCCCATGAGGAGCAACTCTAGGAAACAGGAGCTACAAAAGGCCTTAGGGCCCTGGTGGGAAGCCAGAGAGGCTGGGGAGAACGGAATTGAGGATGTGAATCTGGACGTACAGGTCCAGCAAGTGGAATTTGGAGCTCAAGATCTGCCAGTGGGGGAGCCCCCCCCCACCCCCTCCCCTGCCAGGCCTGACAGCAGTGTATCTTCTAGAGGTCTGTCCCCAGAGGAGCTAGAGGACAGGAGAGAGAGCACCAGAGGGAGCTTCGAGAAGCTCAAGTATGACATGTAGAACCAGAAACATGCAGACGAGAATGCTCGTGCCCGGGAGGAAAAGAAATTGATCTTGGCACCGGAATTGAGCATGAGAGAGCTGGACATCAGGGCCAAACAGACAGAGTCCAGTACAAATGGTGGCAGCGTACAGCTGGTGCAAGGGGTTAAGGTATACATTCCCAAAGACCTAGTACAGAATTTCCAGAAGGGGGAGGATATTTACGCTTGGTTTGCATCTTATGAGGCAACACTGCCTATGAATGAGGTCCCTGAGAAGAATTGGGAGGGGTGGGCCTGTGGAGACAATTTGAGGCCAATGGGAGGAACATTCTGACACCTTTGGAGGAGGCGGGTGCTCTGACCTACCCCAATATGAAGGAGGCTTTATGCCTCCGGTATGGGCTTACACCGGAGCAGTACTGGGAAAGGTTTTAGGTCTTTCGAGAAGCTTGAATCCAATATGTAGGTTGAATGTGCAAATCTTTATTGCAGAGCACTGTATGGTTGGATAAAGGGCAGCAAGATGACGGATTACCAGGGGTTGTACAATATGATTGTTTGGGAGCACTTGAGTAGTCTTTGTGTTCCAGAGCTGCGCCAGCATCTGATGGATAGTAAGCTGACTGACCCCAGGAAGCTTTCTCAGGAGGTGGACCGCTGGACGAGTACCAGGGTCCACAAGGAGTATGTGGGAAACCCAGCCAAAGGTGGGCAGGGTCCCCAGCAGAAGAGTGGGGGGTAGGGGGCAGGGTAACCAAAAGGAATTTTCTAAAGGGCCCCAAAATAGTTCCCAGGGTAAAGATTCCCAGCCACCTAGTTCTAAGAAGCCATGGCCCCCTAATGGTAGGCCAGACAAGCGGGGTCCAGTGTTATGCATGTGGTCAGGAGGGTCACATGCAGAATGATCCAAAGGCACCACCGGCACCCACTGGTGCACCGTCACTTGGGTTAGTGAGTGTAGTGCTGGGGGAGGAGTTGGTTCCTAGTGAGGGTGGGGAGCCAGCTGTGATTACCCATATCTCATTAGGAGATAGAGAGATGGTCCAGGAAACCTGGCTGCCGGATAACACTAAAAAGTACCTGCAGTGAGTGACCATCAATGGGAGGAGGGTGGAGGCTCTGAGAGACACAGGAGCCAGTGTGACATCTGTCAGGTGTCAATGGGTGTCTGAAGAGCAGGTCGTCCCCAATGTACTTCACCCTGTAATTGCTGCAGCCAACTCTGAGCGCCTGTGTAAGGTGGTGCAGGTTCCCTTTGAGGGGGAGGGGGGGTCTCCGGTTCCTTGAAGGTCATTGTAAGTCCGTCCATGCCAGTTGACTGTCTGCATGGCAATGACCTGGAGAGTTCCACTTGGAAGGAGGTGGAGCACCAGACTCATTTAAAGATGTTCGGTCCTGTATGACCACTCTATCAATGGCAGCCAGTAGGGGTACTCAGGAGGACCTGGTGCCTGAAACAGTGGCCCAGGTGCCTGCCATAAAGAGAAGGAGCAGGTGGCGTGGAAAATGTGCACCAGAAGTACCCACAGTCAAGGAGGAGCCAGACCTTGAGGGGGATGCCCTGGAGCCTACAGGGGAGCAAGTGGCTGAACTGGGAGACCTGCCCGAGCTGACCCAATGGCAGCAGGAAGGAGGTCCCTCTAGGGCGGAGTTCTGTAAGGCGCAGATGGAGTGCCCCACTCTTGTTGGTTTGCGGCAGCAGGCTGCAGACCAGGCAGCAGGTGGTCTGTCTGGATCACATTTGATTTATTGGGAGAATGGTCTCCTATATAGTGAGCCTAAGTTTTCTGAGCCCGGGGCAGCCCGTGTACTGGTGGTACCCGCGTGCTACAGGGCCTTCCTACTGGGTCTGGCTCATGATGTGCCTTTGGCAGGACATTTGGGGTGTGACAAGATATATCACAGGCTTGTCACCATTGTTCCCTGTAAGGTGTGGGCGCGCGCACCTATGTCTCCCGGAGTGCGCATTGTAAAATGTGAAGCATGCACAGGCAGCTGGGGACCGTTCGCGCCGCCGCTTTTAAAATGCATGCAGCACAAAAACGGTCAGATTATGTGCCTTTTTTAAAGTAATCATGTTAATCGCAGCGCCCGTCATGCGTTGCAATTAACATGAATACTTTCACAAAGGCACACAATCTGCCCCGCAGCTTTGCCCTATTAACAAATTAAAGGCAGCAAGTCTACAAGCCTGACGTGGGCTTTCAGTTGTTTCTTAAAGCACTAGTCGTGCTTGTAGACTTGCTGCATTTCATTTGTTAATAGAGCGGGGCAAAGTGTGTGCCCCGCTCTATTATCAAAAGAAATGCAGCAAGTCTACAAGCACGACGTGTGCTTTCAGAATCACCTGAAAGCACACGTCCTGCTTATAGACTTCATAGCTGCCAAGGTTTTAAATTACTATGTGTGACATTTTCATAATATCAGTGTAATTATAAGTGACATTTCAACAACTATGAGTGACACTTAAATTCACTGCAAAGCAAGCCCCCAAAATTGGAAGGGCACTAACCTAGCTAACCTGATCGTACTGTTAAACAAATGGTGTAACCAATACAGCCACGCAGCCACAGGCTGTCGCAGAGCTACGCACCACTGGCACTGACCAGGTCGGCGGCTCTACTGACTTAACGCGCAGGCGCTGAAATTAATTGGACCAGCACCAGGGGGGCGGCAAGCTGGTGCTATTAATAATTGAAAGTACATTTTGAAGCAGTGAGAGAAATGCCTCACCGAGGCACTACTTATTTTGCGAGGCGACTCTCGAGGAGCAGCAATTGGTACGGACCGCTTCACCGTAATGACTCCCTTGGCAAACGCCGGCCCGAGCATGATTCTATGCCTTAGTAGCAGCTGCACAGGGACAAACTTTGGCCTCTCAAGAAAACTGTACAAACGGCCGGTATGTTTCTCAATGTGGAAATCTTACACCCAACCAGGATGTCGTGTCGGCTCTGTCAATTATATGCCGACTTACCCTCTCGTAGAAAGCAAATATTCGAATCCACAAGAGGCCTAGCAAACGCGGTGTGAAACAGGCGCACATTTGACTCCACGGCGATAGGCGTCTCCACCATTCCAACAAGTCATACTTGCCCAGCGCGCATGAACATGTTCCTGTATCATTCCCCGTAATTCCCCCTCAGTCACTCAGAACTTACCACCAGGTTGCCGTTGACAGCGTGGGCCAGCACTGCTTCTGCACCTCTTGGTCAGGGCATTGCTGTGCCTACTCCAGCCCTCAGCCACTATGGCTCTGCCCCTATTGCCGCGCTAATGTGAACGCACACCCACCACCTAGCCCCGCCCGCATCTGGTGAAAGTTACTATTCTGGCGCAGCTTTGTTTTGCCTGGAGGGAGCAGTCAGTACAAAACGGAAATAAGCGCACAGGAGTTAAAGTCAGTCAGTTAAAATAAGCACAGGAGTTAAAGTTGGTCAGTGAAAATCAATCAGTCAGTATTAGTTCATGATTACTAGCGCTCCTGAGGATCCGCAATTATGCGTGACTTTGCATTTCAGTGCGGTGATGCGGACCACCACACTGAAATGCGTTCGTCTGACGCCTGATGTGTGGTACTTGGCATGGCTGAGACTTCAGAGACGATTTAAGGCATGGCCACAGTGGGCTCTGGCCTAGGGCCCCAGTTCAGAGGAGCCTCCTGATAGTCTTGCCATGATGACCTTGAATAATTACTAAACCGATTGTTTTGAATACCATTATCCCTTAATTTATTTTTAAGGTGGGTGACGTGTGAGTGTCTATTATAGACATTCTGCAGAGAAATGTTTATTTTTCATGCAACATCCATGAAAAGGTTTCTTTTAGATCGCAATAGGACCAAACATATGAGAAATGGGAGTGTGTCATAGATATTATTTACAGTAATATTAGTGAACTGCTGCTGTTACAATATTGATAAAACACATCACTATCCCTGAACATTAAATGTAAACACATTTAGAATTCGGACAATTGCGCCTGTATGCTGTCAGTGACCTGGCCTAAGAGGGCATGAAAGAGCTGAAATGAAATCATAAATTCAAACCTGTTCTGAACAGGGGCCCCCAAAATAGGTTTGGCCCCGGGCCCCCAAAATCCTTAAGATGTCCCTGGTAGACTTGCTGTTTTTCTTTGGTTAATAGGGCTCTGCTGTGGGGCCAGGGCCGGCTCTAGGGCGGTGTGACCGGTGCCACTGTACCAGGTGCTGACTTCGTGTGAGGACGCAGTGTTTGCAGGTATATTATTGTTTTAAAAGGACCTGCTGCGATGTTCCTTGCCTCCAGCAATTTTCATGCAATAATAAATATGTCAAGATAACTCTGAGTTTTCTCTAGTGGACGTTTTAAGGTAGCGCAGAGGGTTAATATGCCTGCTGCAAAGAATGTGCACCATGCAGATCACAAAGTGCATAGAATGAAAATAGGTTAGCAGGTTACTACTTTTGTCAGAGGTCATTTTGTTACTTGCAGTTTATAAGTTAAAATCCTAATATAGGACAGTAAACTATTAACGGTCATCAAAGAACTTCATGCATACTACAAGGTATACATTAGAGCGTTATGATTTTTTTCCCCAGCAATTCATTATCCTAATATTGCATAAAGGGTTAATTTGGGTACAAAGCAATTCTTATTAAAGAGAACCCCCAACCATGGTGTTACATTTAAAATTTCGAGTTTGTGCTTCTCCAGACCAAGCACTCTTAAACTATACTGCCTACCAGTTTGGAGGACATGTCACTCCTACACTTTGCTGTCCTCTGTCTTATGTAACATTTCTTATACACTGATTTACATACCTATGATTGATTGTCTCTGTTTAATGTGTGTGAAATGTAAAGTTCTCTGACACCCTACACTAGTATGAGGTGTGCTATAAAACGAATTAAATGCATCTCAGAGAGTGGTAATGGAGACTTGAGGGGCTCTACTGACTTAACGCGCTGGCGCTGAAATTAATTGGACCGGCACCAGGGGGGCGGCAAGCTGATGCTATTAATAATTGAAAGTACATTTTGAAGCAATGAGAGAAATGCCTCACCGAGGCACTACTTATTTTGCGAGGCGACTCTCGAGGAGCAGCAATTGGTACGGGCCGCTTCACTGTAATGATTCCCTTGGCAAACACCGGCCCGAGCATGATTCTAGGCCTTAGTAGCAACTGCACAGGGACAAACTTTATAAGTTAAAGGGTGGTAGAGAGGGAATCCGTGGCGGAGGTGGTCATTGGGGGGGCACCAACAAACATTGTCACACAGGGTGCCACCAGCTCTAAGGGTGGCCCTGTGCAGGGCAGATTGGGTGCCTCTGAGAAAGTATTTGTGTTAATTGCAGCGCGTGACAGGCGCTGTGATTAACATGAATACTCCCACAATCTGCCCCACAGCCGCGCCCTATTAGCAAAAGGTATTGAAGGTACTGGTGTTCCTCCACATGCATCATGGGAGAAAAGCACAATGAGTGATAAATACAAGAAACTTATCCTTATAAGAAATTTCAGTACATGGTATGATGGAAATATAAACAAACATGCTTAGGTAATATTCCTCAGCACCTGATGCATTAACCAGCTTTCAATCATCCTTTCCATGCAGAACCTCTGTTGCCAGACGCCTGATGTCTTTTTGCCCTCTCCTACGCAAGCGTACATCCCACTGTTGCTGTAATGCATTCTGTGTTCCTGCTGCTCTATCTGCTATCCAAGAGCTACTGTTAGTTCTTGCTTCTGGCAGGTTTGCTAGTCTTGCTACAAATGCTATGATTACCATGCTGCCTTAGGGCCTTATTATGAGTTTGGCGGTGTAGGACCGCCCCGCACCACCACTCATGTGAGCACCGCCTGCCAGATATTAACTTTTTTTGTCACTGGCAGGCTGTCCCACAGCGGTGCCTATAAAAAAGGCACCGCAATGGGAACGCCAAAGCAAATTCCTGCAGGGCTTGGACTGCCAAGTCCATGCCCTGCAGGAACTGGGGGTGCATGCACACAGGGGGCCATAACATGTGCCCCCCTGCATTTATGTGATCTTGTATAGGCTCCCAACATTTCCCCACCCTATGAACAAAGATCCAGTTGAGAATCTTTAGTGAAATCTTATATTGGTACCACCGTTGGAGTCCTGTGCTTTTCTAAAGCTGAAGTGTACTTGCCTGTGTAACCAATTCATGTCATGGTGTGTGTATCTAAATTGCAAACCTGCCTTAAGACCCATCATATGGCGCTGTATGTGTGGAAATGTACTGTCTTTTCACTTTTTAAGCAAAAGTTTGGGGTGATTTTTGCACTGATATTTGACACTGCACCCACACGTTCGGTCTGGTCTTGGCGCACATAGCATTGGCTGCAACACACAGAGACCTAACACTGCCACACACAGAGGAAAGAAATTAGAGGTAACTTTGCTTGTCACCCACTTTTTCTGGCCCCAAATGCTAAGGCACGTTGGCAACCATTGTAGATCTTGTCAGACTTGCCATGCAAGTGGCAAGAGTGGAGGTAAGTCTAAGGCTCCCCTCCAACCCTTTCCTGTGGTGAGCACCCCTTTCGAGCGGGCGTGCATTGACATTGTGGGGCCACTGGAACACAAGACCGCCTTAGGCAACAAGTTTGTCTTGGTGGACCATGCCACCCGGAAGCTGTCCCTCTTAGGACAATCACGGTCCCTGTGATGAGCCGTGCATTGATTGGGACCTTTTCCCATGTGGGGTTCCCCAGAGAGGTGGTCTCCGACCGTGGTACAAACTTCATATCTAGGTATATGAAGTCATTGTGGGAGGAGTGCGGTGTAATGTACAAATTCACCACTCCTTACCATCCCTAAGGAAATGGGTTGGTTGAGAGATTCAACCGAACCCTGAAAGGCATGATAAAGGGACTTGTAGAACCCATGAGACGTAAGTGGGACGTCTTCCTAACGTGCCTGTTGTTTGCCTACAGGGAGGTACCACAGAAATCCTTCGGGTTCAGTCCCTTTGAATTACTGTATGGGCACCCTGTGAGAGGACCTCTGAGTCTGGTGAAGGAGAGCTGGGAGAAAACTCCTGGTAAGACCCCCTCAAGTTGTGTACAGCTACATGCTGGCCTTCAGAAACCAGACTACGCTTCAGGAAAATCACTCGGGCAAACCTGGAAGCCAGCCAGGAGGAGATGAAACCATGGTACAACCAGAATACCACTCTGGTTGAGTTTCAGCCTGGCCAAAAAGTGTGGGTGATGGCACCAGTGGAGCCTTGTGCGCTCCAAGACAAGTGGCCTTGTCCATTTGAGGTGGTGGAGCGCAAGAGTGAAGTGACCTACTTGCAGACTCCGAGGAACCCAGTGAGAGTCCTGCATGTGAACGGCCTCAAACCTCACTTTGAGAAGTCTGAAGAGACAATGCTCCTGGCGACAGATGATGGAATGGAAGAGGAAAGTGAGCCTCTTCCTGACCTCCTGTCTGCCAAGGAACATGATGGGTCAGTGGATGGAGTGAACGTCTCTCTCACCCTGACCCCAGAGCAGCAGAGGGACTGTCGGCAGGTGCTGGGACAGTTTGCCTCCCTGTTCTTCCTGAGTCCAGGAATCACCAATTGGTGTATCCATGATGTGGACACTGGGGACAGTTTACCTGTAAAACATAAAATTTACAGAGTAACTGACAAAGTCAGGCCCAGCATCAAGGAAGAGGTTTCCAAGATGTTGGCATTAGAGGTGATAGAGCCCTCTAGCAGCTCCTAGGCTAGCCCAGTGGTCTTGGTTCTGAAAGCTGCTGTACCCGGTGCCACTCCTGTACTCCGGTTCTGTGTGCACTACCGTGGGCTCAATGCCGTCACCAGGACTGATGCACACCCCATCCCCTGAGCTGATGAGCTCATTGATCGGGTGGGAGCTGCCCGGTACCTTGGTACATTTGATCTAACTCTGAGTACTGGCAGATTGCCTTGACTAATGGGGCAAGAGAGAGGTCTGCGTTTTAAACGCCAGAGAGGCACTACCAGTTCCGTGTCATGCCCTTTGGGTTGAAGAGAGCCCCCCCAACATTCGAGAGACTGGTCATCAACCAGGTACTGTCCGGGCTGGAGGAATTCAGCACCGCCTACCTGGATGACATTGCTTTGTTCAGCTCCAGCTGGGAGGAACACTTGCAATACCTCTGCGAAGTGTTGAAGACTCTGCAGAAGGCAGGCCTCGCTATCAAGGCCAGTAAGTGTCGGATAGGGCAGGGGTCTGTGGTGTACTTGGGGCACCAGGTAGGAAGCAGCCAGGTGGCGCCCCTGCAGCCTAAGATCAACACCATTCTGGCTTGGGAGCGCCCAAAGACCCAAACAGAGGTGAGAGCCTTTTTAGGTCCCACTGGGTACTACAGACGGTTTGTCAAGGGT
Source organism: Calotriton arnoldi (assembly GCA_963921515.1). NCBI lineage: Eukaryota > Metazoa > Chordata > Amphibia > Caudata > Salamandridae > Calotriton > Calotriton arnoldi. The sequence continues at coordinate 666,964 of CAWUFW010009113.1, forward strand.
TATGGCACCATTGTTGCCCCCTTGACAGAGCTGACTTCAAGGAAGCAGCCAAGGAAAGTGATCTGGACCGATGCCTGTCAGACCGCTTTTGATGCCCTGAAATCTGCCATGAGCACGGCGCCTGTGCTCATTGTGCAGACAGATGTTTCAGAGCATGGTGTGGGAGCAGTACTCTCACAGTTGAAAGACAAGGTCTTAGACCAACCCGTAGCTTTCATTAGTAGGAGGCTACTTCCCAAGGAACAGAGGTGGAGTGCAATTGAAAGAGAAGCTTTTGCTGTGGTCTGGGCACTGAAGAAGCTAAGACCCTTCTTGTTTGGGACTTGCTTCCGGGTTCAGACCGACCACAGGCCCTTCAGATGGTTGATGCAAATGAGGGGTGAGAATCCAAAACTGTTGAGGTGGTCCATCTCCCTACAGGGAATGGACTTTACGGTGGAACACCGCCCTGGTACAGAACACACCAATGCTGATGGTCTGTCCAGATTCTTCTGCCTTAGTGATGAGAACTCCCAAGAGGGTGGGTAGTTCTCCCCACCTTTCAGCTGGAGGGGACACGTGTTAGACTTGGCATCTTTGGCGTTGTTTCCCCAGACTTTTTCCCTCTACCTCCTGTATCTTTTTTTCATAATTTTATTGCGTATTTGTGACATATTAGCCCGCCGGGCTACATACATATATTGTATCGCATGTTTATCTAATCAACCATAACATCATAACCCAATGCAAGGTTCGTCGTGATCTGTTGATATAGTCCTGAGGTGGCGTTCGATATATCACATCTCCGGATTGTATGTTTGGATTTCAGAATCTATGACTTCCGAAATAAACGTTTGGTCTTCCAGCACAAGTCTGCGGGATTCAGCCCATCTCCGCCATATTTTTGTGTGCTTCTGCGGGAATCCCCGCACCCAAAAAACTGGTAGTTCCAGTCCCATACAAAAGTCCATCCCTTTTTTCCATGTCCTTACTGCCGTAGGTTTATCCGACTTCCACAGTCTTGCTATGTCTCGCTTAGCAAGGGTGAGACCCACCCATAGCAAGTGACGCTTATATCTATTGCCTCTGATTTAAATCAAATGCTACTAGTGAGCCTGCAGCACTGATTGTGCCCCCCACATGAGTAGCCCTGAAAAGGGATCTCAGACCTGCCACTGCAGTGTCTGCGCACAGTTTTAAACCCACTTGCCAGGCTCTACCCTTCGCTTTTCTTACATGTAAGGAACCCCTATGGTAGGCCCAAGGTACCCACGTGGGCAGGGTGCAGTGTATGCGAAAGGTAGGACATGTACTGGTTTGTGTGACATGTCGTAATAGTGAAATACTGCCAATTTCGTTTTTTCACTATTGAAAGGCTATCTGCCCCATAGAACAGAATGGGAGATACTTTGTAACATCTTACAAGTATAACTTCCCATTGGGACAAGATAAAGAAGTAATGTTTAGGCTCTCTGAACTCAGAATTTAATAACACATCTTTTAGTAAGAATGGCTTTTAAATTGTGTGTTTGGAAATGCCTCTTTTAGAAAGTAGGCATTTTCTTGTTTAACCATTCTGTGTGCCTCTGCCTGTTTGGGGATTGACTGTCTGGTTTTGGACTGACAGGGGCTGGGAATGTGCATTTACTGTAGACAGCCACTAGGGGGGTTGAGGTGTGCCTTGCCCTTCCTGGATGACTCAGAGCTGAGCTGAATGGGCCTTGGATGCATTTAGAGTAGTGGGAGGAGTTTTCCTTGCACCTGAATCGGGCCTGTCTCCCTTGCACAATGCTGTCTCCACCCCCTGTGGTCATACTGCACCGTGAGGACAGAACTGGTTTGGACTGGGCTCAGAGACCCTTGTGCAAAGAGAACAAAGACAAAATGGGGTATAAGTAGTAGACCTTAAACCCCAGAACTTTAGAACCCTTCTGGACTCAAGAGGAACCTTTGCCAAGGAGAAGAGCTGAAGAGCTGTGAGGAGGAGTACTGCCCCTTTGCTATGTGGGGTTAGCCAGCAGTTGCTGTTTCTGTCAAGGAAAGGACAAAGACTGGTACTTTGCTGTGAACCTGCTTAAAGAAAAATCTCCAAGGGCCTGTGTGTGCTGGCCTCCTGCTCTGAAGTCTCAGGGACACAAAGACTTCACCCCCAGCTCCCCTGAACTCTGCTGCTGAGAGTTCTGACCTTCCAGGAGGTGCCTATTACAGTTCTGGGACTCTGGAGGTTGTTCCTGCTGTTGCGAGGTGGAAGAAACCTGAAGATCTGAGAAAGTGGAAGCATCGCCCTTCTTGCGGCTGTTTTTCCTGACACAGCACCGTCGTGCGAGAAGAATCTCCACGCACCGCCACTGCAGAAACGACGCACCGCCTGTCACGGCTGAAGAAACTGACACAGCACAGCTTGCCGCCGCCACATTGATTGCCAACGCATCCTGGATTTCCATGTATTGCACCTGTGCAGCAAGTTTTCCCGACGCATCTCCCGCAGACTAGAACCGTCTTGGAGTCGACGCATCACTTCCCCCTACAGTCCGGATTCGACAACATCACTTCTCCTGCGTGCAGCAGAACTGTTGTATAGCCTCCCCAAGGACTCGGGAACTGACGCATCTCTTTGTTTCTCGACGCTTCCCTTCTCTGCGGCTGTTTGGCCTTGTGAATTTTGACGCATCTACAGGTACTTTGTGTAGAATCACGCATCCATAGTTTTCTATGGAGAAAGTTGCTTGAAACCTTTTGAAAAGTTATATTCTTATTACATGTATGTCGGATTTTTGTAGCTTTGGTTTTGTTGAGTTTAGATAAAGATACTTTATTTTTCTAAACTGGTGTGTTGTCCATTTGTGGTGTTATCACTGTATTACTGTGTGTTTTGAGTACAAATACTTTACACATTGCCTTTGGGATAAGCCTGTCTGCTTGTGCCAAGCTACCCTGGGGGTGAGCAGGGGTTATCTAAAGTGTTATCCCCCTTATCCTGACTAGTAGCAAGGGTCCCTATTTGGACAAAGGTGCCTATCTCTGCCAACTAGAGAACCCCATTTCTAACAATGTAAGTGTGAGCTCCCTCTCCTCCTTTCTGCCCAGGAAGGCTGTCAGAATGCAGATGAGTCCTCTGTCACACCCACCCTTCCTGTGTTCGTGGCTGTCTAGAGGGAATGCACAAAGTGTAGCTGTCACCCAGCTCAAACGTGTATTGGAGACAGGCTGCAGGCAAACAGAGCAAAGTTAAGAGCAGAGACATGTCCACTTTCTAAAAGTTGCATTTTGTCAAATCCAACTTTACCATTAAAGAAAATTTGTCCTTACCATTCCAAAGATGTGAAACATGATTTAGGTACTCCTTTCTAATCCGGAATTGCAGCTTAAATGTGTTTTAAGGAATTCCCAATGCTAAATGCACAAATACTTTACACATTGCCTCCAAGTTAAGCCTGACTGCTCTATGCCAAGCTACCAGAGAGTGGAGCACAGTTTTCTTTAGGGTTGGCTTGTTCCTCAACCTGACAAGGATTGTAGTTGCTGCTTGAGAAGGGCTCACACTCCAGTGAACCTACAGTCCAATTCCTTACACATTGCCAAGCCCAAACTGCTTTGGAGGTATATTCACCTGTGGGACATGTTAGATGTGTCAAGCAAGAGTTGTAGTTCAAAAAGACTCTAATGAAGTTTCTTTCCCTATATAATCAAGTCATTATCAGAGTATTGGCTTTTGGAGTGCAGAACTGGTGGGAATGGGCATGAATGACACATCAAAGCTGGGGGTCTCCCTTTGGTACCTAAGCTGAAGAACATACTTCCTTCAGTGAATTGCATCAGTATGGAACATAATCCAACTTTGTTATACGCGTTTATAGAGGCAGGAGACAGATCGACATCAGGGGGGGCAGAGATCTAAGACATTGATTACAGCCCATAGACAATGTCTCCAAAGCAGTCGTTCTGTTCTTGTACAGTGATCGAATCACGTCTTTTCCCGGTACTGTTGGACTAGGTAACATGTGTATCCAGACTGATGTATCATCTTTAAGGAATAAATGCAACTGCCATTTTCACCTGCCATATTCAGATAGAACTGTTGGTCTACTTGGTGGGCTGCTCTCTGAAGGAAGTGACCCGAATAGGGCCACCCGGGTCACTCGCGACCACCTCTCAGCCTTCCATACAATTGAAGAGTCGGTCAGACAGTAGAGAATACAAACCAAGTATATGTTTATTCAGATACACTCGAGCGGAGCCCCGTCTGCCCAGTCGCTTAGAGGTGCTGCAGAGAGGACTGACTTCAGAAAACATGGTGATACATTATGTACGATTCAAAACCAATGAAGGCACTCCCAGACTGGAAATTTCCAGATGGAGGCAGCTACACAAAGGAGGTACAGAAGGATAAGTTTTGATCCTGGGACCGGGCACACACTATCTCTATGCCAAGGTCGTTCTGCCTGCGCCCATCGCTGGTCTAGCGTGAGCAGGCCTCTATCTAGTGGGAAAGGTATGCACTAATAAGAACAGTGTATTTATTAGTACAGCAAGGCCCAACCTTGGAGAAAAGGAAAATTACCAAAGCTGCTTCTTGCAGGGGCAGAGAGAGAGATTAGTTTCGCTCATGGATCAAAATGGCGGCCAAACATAAAATGGTGCTGCGAATGCTAACTTATGCAGAGCAATATATAAACAACACAGCTAAGGCATTTTTATTCTAACATCTCCTGTAATCAATATTCAGAAGCATCCAAGTCTGAAGCATCTTTGGTCCAAGCTGGTAGGCTTACCTGATCCTAAAGACTAAAATCCTTTTCTAAATCTTCTTCCTTGGAAAGTAATTGCACAATGGTCTCTTCTTGAGGCAAATTGCTTGGTTTGAAAGCATGCACTTGTTTTTAGGTTACAGCCTACCAGACAGCACAGCCGTCTGGTTTGCTAACTACTTCTGGTGGGCATTCTGAAAGCTTCCCTGGTAATATATTCAGCTCATTGCTGACCATTGGCTGTGTTGTTTTTTTTGTAACTCATAATTGCTTGCTTTCTATTTGCTGGCTTTATTTGCTTTATGCTGTCCAGCTTGAGTTCGACTATCTGGTAGAGAATACCTTGTTTATTGTATCCTTAATCTTGTTCTTATCTTGTAACATTTGCTGCACATTGGAAGACAGAGGTCAAATGTAAGGCACTGTCTTCCAAGAAGCCTGGTGTTAACTTTTCTTTCTCTGACTTCAAAGTGAGAGAATTTACATGACAATCTTGCTGTGAAACAGAAAGGCTTTTTTCTAGCACACAACAAAAATGAGCACTGCTGATATTTCAGAATATATCGGAATTATTAAAGTTATTTTTTTTTTGTATTTCTGAAGTGTGCAAATATTTGAAATGTGATCAAAACACATCAATACACTAGGTGATAACATTTCCACACATTATCATTTGTGCGCAATAAAACTGCAGGTCTGTGCCAATGGTCATTTCAATTGAAAATATGTTGTCTGTAATGGCATTGCCCTACCACATCATGCATACTCTACTTGTACCACTCCACTTTACTCCACTCTATGCCCATCCACTTCATTCTGTGACGCTCCACTCTACTCCATGCCTCTCCACTCCACTCTATACCACTCCACTCTGCCCCACTCCACTCAAGACTACTTCAGTCCAGTCTACCCCACTCCACTTAACTACAATCTACCCCATTCCACTTCACTACAGTCTAGTACCGAATACGCGCTCCTTCTCATCATGGATGACATCCTAAAAATGTTAGACCATAACGAATCCTGCCTACTAATCCTCCTTGATCTTTCCTCTGCATTCGACACGGTTAATCACGATATCCTCTTAGCCATTTTGGAACACAGGATGGGCCTCTCCGGTCTGGCACTGCAATGGTTCTCGTCCTTCCTTCACAATAGATCCCAAAGAGTTAAGGTGAACCATACACTATCCCAACCATCTACAGTCTCCATGGGGGTCCCGCAAGGGTCCGCACTCTCTCCCATACTCTTTAATATTTTCCTGGAACCGCTAGCGAACGTTCTTAATTCTATGAACATTCTTTTTCATATGTATGCGGATGACACGCAACTTTACCTGAAAATCAATTCTTCTGAAGACTTCATCTCACTCAATTCCTCCCTGATGATTACCCAAAACAGGCTAACTGAGAACCATCTCCTGCTCAACACCGCCAAAACAGAATTCCTTCTCATATCCCCTCCTAAGCACACCCCCAAGATTGACCTCTGTATGAAACGCCTCACTACCTTCAATTGCTCCCCTCTTATCATTGACTCAGCTAAGTCTCTTGGAATCACCCTAGACTCTCACTTAAACATGAAGAAAAACATTAGTAAGATGTGTAAGGGTGCTAACTACCAAGTGAGGCTTCTTAGAAACCTAAAACGATTCCTCCCTCAAGAGGACTTCAAGCAGGTGGTGCAAGCACTTGTCCTGCCGAGACTAGACTATGGTAGCGCTACGCTTTGTGGCCTCCCCAAACATACCTTGGCCCCGCTCAGGGCTTCATTGAATGCAGCTGCCAGACTGATCACTGATACAAAAAGAACTGATCACATCTCCCCAGCCCTAAGATCTCTAAAGTGGTTACCCTACGAAGCAAGAATACAACTAAAGATTGCCTGTCTGATGCACAAAGCCCTCCACTTCAGAACCCCTGGTTACCTGGCTAAAAAACTAGAACCATCAGGGGGGGTGTGGGGGGGGGGCAGACTATCAAGAAGTGCAAATTCTCTACTACTGAAACCTCAGACTTTTCGCAAAAAGAGAACAAGGCTCCGAGCCTTCTCTGGCTCTGCACCGAAGATCTGGAACTCACTCCCTCCGGAAATCCGCAGAATTCCCTGCACGGCTGCTTTCAAACATGAAGTAAAAACAATCCTAATGAACAGGTTCCTGCCTTAAATGACCATTGATCGTCTGCTTTCTACATGTGTTTTTTATTTTTTTCCTTTCTGGCCTAACAACTGTAACACCCAGTATTGTCTACCTTACCGTACCAAGCAATGTTTGTGCGCATTCTTGTACATTTTTATTAGCTCATTATGTTATCCTCTCTTACTTCCTCTACAATGTTCCCCTTTTACCTTGTTCTCCCCTTCCATTATTGTGAAGCGCTCTGATACCCCTCGGGGTGTTGTTCGCGCTATACAAAACTTTTTAAATAAAATAAATAAATACCCCACCCTACTAGTCTACTCCATTCCAGCATACCAGAATCCAGCTCACTCCACCCTACCCCATCTACCACATTCCACTCTACTCCACTCCAATCTACCTCACTCCACTCTAATCCACTACAATCTACTGCATACCACTCCACTCTACCCCAATCCACCCCACTCCAATCTGCCGCAATCATGCCCACTCCACCCCAGTCTAACCCACTTCACTCTACTCAATCTACCCGACTCCACTACAGTGTACCCCATTCCACCTCCATATACCCCACTCCAATCTACCCTACTCAAATCTACCCCACTCCACTCAACCACAATCTACACCACTCCAATCTACCACAAACTACCCCACTTCAGTCTACCACAATCTAACCCACTCCAGTCTACCCCACTCCACTCTACCCCACTGCAATCCACCCAATCTGCTCTACTCTACCCCACTCTCCCACAACCTATCTCACTCCACTCTAGTCTACCCTTTCCACCCCTTTCCACCCAATCTAACCCACACCAATCTACCCCACTCTACCGTAATCAACCCCCACTTCACTCCAATCTATTCTGCTTTACCCCACTCCACACCACTCCAATCAACCCCACTCCACTCAGTCTAACCCACTCTACCCACTCCACTCTACCCCACTCCACTCTACCGCAGTCTACTCCATTCCACTCCAATCTACCCCAGTCTACTCCAGTTCACTCCAGTCTGTCCCACTCACCCCACTCCACTCCAATATACCGCACTCCACCCAAGTTTATCGGACTACACTCCAATCTACCGGACTCCACCCTGATCTAACCTACTCTACTCCACTCCAGTTTATCACCACAAACTACACCACTCCACTCCAATCTCCGCTCTACTCTATCCCACTCCACTCTATCCCACTCCACTCCAATCTACCCCGCTCCACCCCACTCTACCCCATTCCAATCTAGGCTAACCAACCCCACCCCAATCTTCCCCATCCACCCCACTGCAATCCACCCCACCTAAGCTTACCCCACTCCAATGTACCCACCCTACTCCAATGTACCCACCCCACTCCAGTGCACCCCTCTCCACTCTACCCGACTCCAATCTATTCCACTAAAATCTACCCACTCAATTCCAATCTACCACACTCCAATCTACCACACTCCAATCTACCTCACCCTAATCTACCTGACTCCACTCCAACCTGCCCCAATCCACTCGAATTTACTCAACTCCAATCTAATCTACTCCACTCCACTCTAATCTCTCCCAATCAACCTCACTCTACTTCAATCTACCCCACTTCAATTTACCCCACCCCAATCTACTCCACTCCACTCTGATTTCTCCCAATCTACCCCACTCTACTCCAATCCACCCCACTCCAATATACCCCACTCTGCTCCACGCAAATGTACCCCAATCTATCCCTGCTTCATTCTATCCCAATCTACCCCGCTCCACCTTTCCCCAGTCTATCCCACTTCACTCTACCCCAGTCTGTCCCACTCTACCCATTAACTTTAGCCATGCTAAACAGCAGCCACACTGGTGTACAACATGGCTGAAGCATTTTGACAAAGCCAATAGCTCTCTCATAGGCGAGACCTGTTGGCTTTGCCAGTGCTTGTTTGTTTTTGTAGGAACTTGAAATAATGTGTGCTGTAGATCTCATTAAAAGTAAGACACCCAGTGACATACATGAGTGTTTCCTGGTATGTTGTTAAAAACACTGCAGTGGCGAAGTCATCTATAAATCTGGGAAGGGGAAACGGTAAAACTGATATATAATAGTAGTGAGTACTCCTGGTCTCACATAGGCTTCCAGTAAATCCGTGAATGTTCTCAAAAGCCAAATGCATGATCAATAAAACAACCATCCTTTATCTAGTATGCCAAAAACAAATAAAAGCTGCACTGTGTAGCATGCATCTATCCCCCCACATCTGGGTGGACTACCTATTGTAATACCTAAATATTCTTTTTTTCTTAATACAATGGAAGACTTACTAGTTTACACTGTTCCATCGCCTTTGTGACTGTTCTGTTTCAGGTGTTCCCACTGCATAGTGTTCTGAAGGCCTTTTAAATCAGGGTCGTGCAGTTGTTGTTCAGTTAAAATCCCCCTGGCTAGCTGCCTGTCAACAACGTTTGTGAGGTGCATACACCTAAAGTTTTAAATATTGCCAAATATATGAAATTTGGTGCACAAAACTATATGATGCCGATCTATCCCGTTGCGTTGCTCTTCCCTTTTTGACAATTTTATTTATTAAACTGTTTACATTGGTAAATGTTTTTGAACTTAACTATTCAATTTGCAGCAGTTTTCAAATCTACTTTTTGACAGAGTATATTTTTCTTTTAATTACAGATCTTTTCTAATTTGTCTTTGAATGAACGCTGCCTTTCCGCTTCTCTGGTTTGCAAATACTGGCGCGACCTCTGCTTAGATTTCCAGTTTTGGAAACAGTTGGATCTCAGCAGTCGTCAGCAGGTACGTTTATTGCTCTCAACCCCGAGGTGTTTTGCAACTCTAAATGTAAATTCCAAACTGCCCTTGCACCTGCGCCGTCTGCGCGTGAGTTTTCAGCAGATATGCAGTAGAATAGAACTGCGTCGTCTTGGGAGCATGGACATAACTTTCGACTGAAATGCGCAGATAGCATCATTTAGGCAGAAGTCTTTCGGTTAAAAAAAATAATAATAAAATAAACAGAACAAAATACATAAAATAGAAATTTAGAAACAACTTTGTTGTATTTACAAGAATGCCCTAAAAAAGAGATTTGTACGTGCAATTGTGCAGTATAACAGAATACAAACCGAACATTATTGGTGTGCGTAGAACAATGACCTCGTTAGTAGTGCGAGAGTTTGTCTAGGTAATGGCAATGTGCTGTTGTGTATGCTGTTCACAGGGTTTTCTTTGATGTATCTCGGTACAGGAGTGCTTTTGCTAGGGGGTTAAAAGATGTTCACTTAGGAAGTTGCCTGGGTTCTCCTGTGATTGTGGTTGCCCATTTTTTTACAGTGATTGTAGTTGTCTGGTTTCTACAGTGGTTGTGGGTGGTGGACAGCACGTGCAGCACGTGCAGTTGATTTATGAGAAATATTCTGGCTCCTGGTTGGATTTGAAAGCAAAAGACACACAATTGATGGACGGAATGCAGAACAAAATCAAAACATTCACCCCCAGTCAAGAGATCTGGGTTAAATCCATCATTCTTTTGCTCACCATGCCACCCCAGTTTAGACCTGGCCATATGCAAATCAGTCTTGACCCTGTGCCTCATGGGAACAGTCCAGCCCGAACTGCCAAGCCAGGTCCTACCTGGACCGGAAACGAGCATCCAAGGACCGGTTTCGGGTTTCACCCTCTTCAGCCAGGATAGCTTGATTCCAGTGGCACAGTGAGCCCAGGACCCACGTCTGGGCATACCTGGCACACTTAGGCGAGAAAGCAAAAGACACACAATTGATGGACGGAATGCAGAACAAATCAAAACTTTCACCCCCAGTCAAGAGATCTGGGTTAAATCCATCATTCTTTTGCTCACCATGCCACCCCAGTTTAGACCTGGCCATATGCAAATCAGTCTTGACCCTGTGCCTCATGGGAACAGTCCAGCCCGAACTGCCAAGCCAGGTCCTACCTGGACCGGAAACGAGCATCCAAGGACCGGTTTCGGGGTTTCACCCCTCTTCAGCCAGGATAGCTTGATTCCAGTGGCACAGTGAGCCCAGGACCCACGTCTGGGCATACCTGGCGCACTTAGGGCGAGAAAGCAAAAGACACACAATTGATGGACGGAATGCAGAACAAATCAAAACTTTCACCCCCAGTCAAGAGATCTGGGTTAAATCCATCATTCTTTTGCTCACCATGCCACCCCAGTTTAGACCTGGCCATATGCAAATCAGTCTTGACCCTGTGCCTCATGGGAACAGTCCAGCCCGAACTGCCAAGCCAGGTCCTACCTGGACCGGAAACAAGCATCCTTGCTGTAACACTCCTGGTTGGATTTGGCTTAGGTCTGTGTGTCATTTTACTGTGTCTTGGTGGAGTACAGTAGCATAACTGTTCCTCTTTACTTCCGTTATTGGTGATTTTTAGGTCTGCCTTATAGACGCTTTTAATATCTTTCTAGCTTCGAGTAATTAAAGTTCATAAATATTAAATTACAATCATACATTTATACATACATAGAAGGGCTTTGGGCAAGCTGTCTTCATTCAATGGTCTGTTCAGCTGATCTCCATAACTTTCTTCTTCCACCACAGCATTTCACATGGACACTGCCTAAGAAAGAAGTTCTCTTCAGTGTCAGAGCTGAGTAGCAACACTTTACTTTACCAATGTTTTTTTTCTTTCCATCGTTTGTTTTTTAGCGTTCAAATCTTTTTATTGTTATTACAAAAAACAGTGCCAATTAGCATTTTCACTGACCTCTGCAAATCTCGAGAGGTCGCTCATCAATACATTAAATTCAAGTATCGTAATAACTTGGCAAACAAATCCCACCCCCCACTCACTTCAGAACCTTACACAGTCGGTTGATAACCACAACGTCTGACAGTTTGATGATTCTACTAAGGCTTTTAGTTTGTGTCGGTTAGTCTTAAGAAGCGAAGATACTTAGGGAATGTTAGTTCCCGAAGGTCTTGTGTCAACAGTGACCAGAAGGGACACCATAGATCCCCCCCCAAGGAAGCGCCTTTATTGGTCGGTGTGAGTGAAATCTTTTCCATGCCTAGGATGTGCCATAACCTATGAAGGAATCCCGTGTGTGTGTGGGACTCTGGATAGGGGCGTAACACAGGCCCCCACATCCCCCGCGGTGCAGGGGGCCCCCTCAGCACAGTACTGAGGCCTGAGCGGCTCCGGATTAAATCCGGAGCGGGGGCCCCTCCATGTACACTGCAGGGGGGCCCCTTAAACTTTCGTTACGCCACTGACTCTGGAAAGTACCCCAGTGTATCAAAATAGTCTGGATAGCTGCACCCAGCGCTAAACCAATCTACCTCCCACACCTTAACGTCAAAGGGTTTGCTAGCCCCAGGAGTGTATAAGCTGGGAACCTGGGCAGTTGAGTGTTGAGGTGTGGATCTATGTCATTGAGTATCTGTGACCAGTATGCTAGTAGTTTCGGGCAGTCCCACAGCAGATGAACCAGGTTCCCCTGTGCCCCGCACCCCCTCCAGCAGTCCCCGCTCCGTGATGGATCGACCTTGTGTAAGCGCACGAGGCATAGTACCAGTACGTCACTACCTTAGTGAGTGTTTCGGTTAGGGCCACGTTGCTGGCTGTATGTTTGGCTCTGTAGTGTATGTCTTCCCACTCTCTGTCACTGAGTTGTCTCCCGAGGTCCTTTCCCCCTCTAGTTTGATGAGATTTGTATATATATGTGTGTGTTACCCAGGATCAGGAGTGCATATATCTCGGAAACAAGCCGTTTGTCCGATGTTTTAGTGATGAGCCATTTCTTGTAGCAGGTGAGATGTCGCTGTGCATTAGCTCTCTTGTGTGAGTGTAGTATCCAGTGTCATAAGTTTGTTTTTTAGTCATTCTTGTGTTTGAACTATGTCTTCAGGTTACAATACTTCGAACCAGTAGTACTTTTTTGCACCACTAAGAATCCTATGTAATATGCATTCTATCTTAAAAGGGTTCTGTATCTCATCTAAGTATGGCTGCCTTCTAAGAAGCACTTGTACTGGTCTATTAATTTATGTTTGATGGTTTCTTTTTTAATAAAGTTGTTTTATTGCTAACAAATGGCCTCCACATGTAGGGACAGAGGCATGTTTTTTTCTATTTTCTATTTTTGTGATAAATGTATCCATTAAGTATTAAAAAAGTAATCATTTGCCAGTGCTTGTTACAACTGTGTCCTTGAGAAGAAATGTGCACGTACACACTGTTTTGTATTTTTTGTTTTGAAGGTAGATGTGTTGAGTTTTAATTCTTTCTGCATGCTTTGTGTTTCTGTGTGTGTGGACAATGGCTTGATTTTCGTGAGGAGACGTGACTAGATTGTTGCTTTACTACTGGCGTAGCAGACATTTCCTGACTACATATTTCTTGCTGGGGCTAAGTTTATTAAAGGGGACAACCAGTGAAAGATATTAAAATAGATCTCAAAACCCCAGATGGCATCCTCAAGCAAACAGAATGGCAATTGTTAGTGTTTGTTAGAGGTGCAGGACAGGACAGCGAGAAGTATTTTCTTGTCTGCATTGGATGGCCCTTTAAGTAGCTTCATACAAGAATCTGAAGAGTCTACTTTTATTGGGTGTTTGCAAACGTATTTAGTAGTTGTTCAGTAAGACTAGACGATCAGGTATTTGGCATATATACTTTGATTTGCTAGGGTTTTTGTAGGCCTTCAAATATTTTACGGGTCTGCTGTAGGAGGTTACAGCGCTTAATTTGTAAAAAAAAAAAAATAGGTGCCAGTGTTCTTTTCAGGAGGTCACTGCAGCTTACACCGCCCAGTGCCACTGCAAGCGCTGCCAATGACAGTACCAACACAACTACTAACCATCACACTCTTACAAAAGTGACAATTCCAACTATGCCAGGCCCCCAAAGCTATTAGAATGGTGCGTCCGGCAGGTATTAGTTATTTTTAATGTATATTAAATAAATAACTGTTATTGTACTTGTCTCTGTATTAGACAACAGTGCCATCATGTGGCAGAATGTCATAAGTGCTGTTGTTGACAATTTAGTGCCGGTGCCCTACACCTGAAATCACCGGCTCAAATTAAGCACTGAGAAGGAGGCAAAGCAACGGAACCTCTATCATGGGGAAACTAAACCATTTAAAGAAAATTAAACAGATTCTTTGTTTTGCCTGCTTTATCTAACGTTTTTCCTTGTTAAAGTAGAAAATTAGCATGGCATGTCAGGAACTACATCAAGGTATGATATAACACGAAATTAAACTGAAAATTGGACTCCAGTAAATGTTGTTTCCTTTTTTGTATAATGTTGTTTGTATTAAATAGAAAGATGTAGGGTGCCAAGTAAGTTTTACAAAAGAGAAAAAGGAACTCCTTAAAAACCTGGTTTAGGAGGAGAGCATTTCCTATGATAATCATGAATCCAATAGCAATGCAAGTTTTCCTGCTTCGCTGTTTGTTTTGTTGTAAATCCTTGAAATATTGAATAAAATCCACTCAAAGTCAGAAAATGACATTTGAGCAGGCAAAATAGTGTGACTGCTAGTTTTAAAGCCTTTTATGTGGCATCAATCTTGGTGACTTTTCCATTCTACTCTTCGTTAATGCAGTCGTTGAGAACGTTATTACTAGTGAGGTTGACTAGACTTCTGAAGGATATTTATGTCTCAATTAGTATAATTAAAGTCCTGATAATTTTTGTCTTGATTAGAATATTACCTCACCATACTGCATGAAGTCCAGTTGCCATCGCAGAAGTCCAATCAAGTGGATATCTTGGTCTTTTCATCAGGGCTTCTAATTGAAGAAGTCTTTGATTCCAATAATTTCCTCCTGTGAAATCGAGGTTTCTTTTCCTTCCCTTTTTTGCTTTTGACATCAAGAGTATAGTGGTGCCTCTTCGGAATATTTTTTCTTGTTTTCCCTTGCCAAATATATTTAAGGCTACTCTTCGTGGAAGAGATTAATTAAATTCTTGGTTTGCGGCATGCTGCCTTTAGAGAAGGATGGTCAGGTGCTGCTGGATGGCTTCCACTTTCTTTTGTGAAGGGTATCCCTCTTTTTCATACTTTTTTTTGGGCAGTGATGGCTTTTAACAGACGTACTTAAACTCGGGTGTTTTGTCTTTTTGATCCACATCAATGATCACTTGCTTGGGCTGCACTTTGGCGGTTACTAACTTAGGCTGTGTGAGAAAGTGCTTCCTTTTATGTGGTGACCCTCATTTTAAGTGGACTGATGCTGCTGTATTTTTAAACTTTGCACACTGTGGCACTGCAGTCTAGTCCCCAGTGTATGTGCTCTGAAATGGTACAATTGACTAACTCCTACCTGGTATTATTTAACTTCCCATTAAGGCGTTAGTATATGTTGCAGGAAATACTCCAATGACATGGAAAATGTAAATGTCACCAGTGGGCCGCAGCACATGTTGTGCCATCCAACAGGCTGACAAAGGAAACATGACTTCAGGCCTGCCCGTGTAGACTGACTATTGCTGCTTTTTAACCTGCAGGTGAGCCTTTCAAAATTATATTTTTTACCAGAAAGAACCCTACTTTTAAATATTACATAAGTCATTGTTACAGGCTGGGCGCGGCTGACACTACCAGGGACCCTAGGCGCACTGAAGAAATTCGACTAGGGTTCTAGTCGTGTTAGATGCCCCGCCTCTTCCCTGCTGCAGCAGGCTCATAGACCGATGGAGCAAGAGAAGGGTGTGAGCGATCTGGAAGGAAGACGGCGGCTTCAGCGTGGCGTGAGGACGTGGCAAGTAGGATCGAGATGGACAGGGACGTGGAGGGGAGCGAATGGAGAGAGTCGAGTCGGAGACGGCGACCGCAGCCAGCTTGGAAGGGAGTCCAGAATTGGCTGATTTGTTTGAAAGCCCGGAGGAGCGATCCCTGCAAACTGACTCTGTCTTCAAGTACCCGGGGAAAGACAAGAAGGACGAGGCAGCTGTGACTCTGCAAAAGAGTTGTGGCTTCAGGCAAGTGACACAGGAGGGGACATGCCCTATTGTATACTGGTTAAATACACAGGTATACTTGGGGGTTTAACATTCTCTTGGCATGCACTGCAGGTGAGTTTAAGAGATCTATTGAGACCGGTTTATTTGCTGTGTTGTCACTGGCAGTGTTAGTCTTATACTTGTGCCACAAGTCGTTTGATAATCCTCACTGCTGAGGGAACCTGCTATGAGCATCACAGGCCTGGTGTATGTGCGCCACTGCTGAATAGAGTGGGTGTGAGAAACCCCTTTAACCCATCACGGACACCGGCACAAGTTATGGGATGTATCAAAGCTGCCTTAAACAAATGAAGTTGTTGTACTGACAAACACGTTGTGGTGATATTGGTGAATGGTTCTTACTGTGTCTGCGGTCAGATACTCATAGCCTCAAACTTATGTTTCCCCGAGGGTTCCATTCAGCCATTAAGGGAGGACAGAGGAGAAGACCTCAAGAAATCGCTACCTACAGAGGAAGACTTAGACGGAGGATTGGATTTATGTAGCTTGCCAGCTTTCATTTGTTAAACGTTTAATAATAAACAACCTAAACATCAACCATCTGGTGTGGGTCTTGTCTTGGCGTCCTGTAACAGTCACCCTAAGTAAGTCTTGTAACCCACAAGATAGAGTGCCTAGTATTTAAGAGTGGTACATGCAAGAATTTACTGTTGGAATGTACCTACAATGACTATTGCCAAAAAGGTATTTTTAGTGTGAAGGGCTGTAGCCGTCCTTTGAGAAAAAACAAAGTTCACAATAAAGTCATAACTCTGGCTCTGGTTTGGGACATACTGCTGGCATAATTCAAACAATATTTTCAAAGTTTATTTAAAATTCAATTCAGTGGTGCAGTCGGATTTTTAATAACTGTTTAGGAACAGTGACTTTAAAGATTGACTTTGTCTACCTGAACCTCTATTAGGTTAATTAGCATTAGTCTGCTAGTCGATAACCCGGTCAGTGGTTCCTCTCAATCAGGTGTGAAGTCTGCTCCCCGAGATCCTACCAAAAGGCCTAAGCCATTGTTTGAAGACCTAGTTGTGAGCTATGTAACACATATCAGCTTAGGAAGGGCAGCTGGGGAGGGATCAGGAACTTCCTTAACTGGAAAGGGACCAGGGTGAGGCCATGCCATTCAAAGTTAAGTCTAAAGAAAGACCTGGGGAAGAGAAACCTTGTGTCCTATGACTCTCTGTAGCCAGTTTTGCACCAGCTCACTGAGAGTGTAGCTGGTCTCAGAACCAATTTGGTGTAGCGGAGGATGATGAGAATGCTCATTTCCCTAATTCCACCCCTGGTTAGCACACAAGAGACATCCATCTACAGAAAGGTTGTGCCATCTTAGATTTCACTTAGAATGGTGTTCTGTGAGATAGCTTGCTATAAGGCAAACGGGGTGTGCTGCAAAATTGTGAAAGTGTGCCCTTGGGAACTTGTTCCTCATTGGCTAGGGAGTGTCCAGGAGTCGCCCCCACCCACTGTGGCTAGTGAATCCCACAAACTGGGCACCTCAACCACGGCTCATCAGAAAACTACTGGGCCTGTGGACTTGGTGTTTGAGACCGCTCTGGAGACCTCAAAGGTTCAACCTGCTCCCACCTGTCCCCAGTACTAAAAGTGGATTAAAAGAGTCAGTTGGCTGACCTCCTGTGTGGCTACACAGTCACAACAAGCTGCAAGAGGCCTGTTTTCTGAAATGCCCAACTGACCAATGACAAGTGGACCTGGACTGTACCCTGCTGTTGGCCTCTGCTGGAATGTTCCCTGGCCCCTAGTTATTGTTCTTTAGGTCCTGTGAGCCTTAGAAGCGACTAAGAGGAGTTGCTCCAGAAACTCTAAAAAGTTTAGATTTAGAACATTTTGGACTTCCAAGACCTCCAGAGCTTAGGCAGAACCTCACAACCGCAGTAGCCAATTTCAAGAGCACTTCATCGGATACAGCTCCAAGCTTGGCTCTCTGGAGGAGTTTGAGCTCCATAAAAAAAGAATGAGGTACAAATCTTGACTGGACAAAGACAAGAAAAGTATCTGTCCAACGTGAGGACTTCAGGAGATTTTTCCCGCACTGATCTTTTCACACCATATCAACAACTCCAGTGGGACATTAGCCAGCGGCTTCCCAGCTTCTAGGGGACTTTGGCAGATACAGTCTGCAGTCTTACCCCACTGGAGGATTTGAACTTCCATTTCAGAGACTAAGTCAGAAGGTAAAATCTTTGACCACCTGCTTGGTGTATCGGACCAGCTCTCCATTACGGTCAGCCTGAAATCACACCTAGATCCTCACCTACTGCGAACAGTAACTACTAATTGGTGCTTTACTTTTTCTTGGTGCTTTTTGCCTTGGATCTTTAAAAATATATATATCCAATTCTCCTTATTGGATATTTGTAGTTGTGTTGTCATTTTGCTGATTTAAGTTTTTCTGAACTGTTTTGTTACTGCCCAATACTTTACACAATTTCCTAAGTTAAGCCTGTTGTCTCTGTGCCACAGCTACCAGGGAGTTGAGCCTAGGTTTAAATTATTAAACTGTGTTATATCCTGACAAGTTTGTGTCTTATTCCCTGTAGTGGACTCACATCCACCCCAATTAATAACCCATTTGCTTATTGACTGTGTTTGCGGTTCATGGTAGCCAGATACTTGCCTCTTGTTTGTTTGGAGCTTAGTTTCTGGTTTGCAAATCAAGGTACTTGGTGCCAGGAAGCAAATCTGTCAGTGTTGATCTCTGGTGTCCCAGTTACAATTCAGGTATATGCAGCTAGAGCAGCATTTTCAGGTTCTGCCCTATATTTTGTTACTGCATTGTTACTTGGACAGTGCTTGAGTACTTCTGAGCACTTTCTATTAGGACAGAAAGGAGAAGTCTTTCCACACACAGCCTTTTTTCCCTCCATTAGTGATCTCCGGGGACGTTCAGCTGGCCGGGACTGAGAAATTCTCCAACTGAAGTCCCTTCCATGGACACACAGATGTCGCCTTTGACCCTGCCCTACAGCCAAACTCCCCAACGTCTTACTACTTTCTACCCATGCGGGGCTGTCCTGTTCACGTCCCAGGATGTGCACTTCAAAAACCGAGCCTTCCTCCTCCAGACCAAGGTAAATGCAGTTCCTCCCCTCTTTTCCTCATCAGGGATCGCATTCCTTTTTTTAAAAAAAATATAACGTCAGCCCGTGAGCACTACAGTCAGTCTCTACTATATAGAGTTTTGTCTCACCCACCCCCCATTTCAAATCTCGTCACCCCTGCCTATTTTCTACCCTGCAGAGAAACTTGACCTAGTCGATCAAGAGATCCCAGAGACTTTGCATAAAGGTGTTATTGCTCCTGCTCCAGCCAAGTGTGGTTTTGAAAGCTCTATTTTCCTAGTACACAAGAAGGAACAAGCATTTGCAATGCAATAGGTCTCGCATTTACGCGAGTTTGAGCTATTGACATTGCAAATGACAATGCCTTTTATTTTTGTTTTTTAAACATAAATAAAAGGCATTGTCATTTACAATGCCAATAGCTTAAACTCGCGTAAATGCGAGACCCCTTTTGGAACTTATTCTTCTGCTCCCTTTTTTGGGAGCTTATGAGAATTTAGTTACAGTGTAACAGCTTCTAATACGAGTGCACATATATAATAAAATATTCGGCCCATAGCAAGAATGGAAATAGAGAAAGACTGGTATACTTGAGTGGGTGCTGATGTGGTTGAGCAAATAAAGTGGTGCCCACGGAGGAAGCTTAAAAAAAAAAAAAAAGGCACTAAACAGAGTGACGGTCGCTTTGAGTAAGAGACATCAAAAAAGATAGGCGAGAGCTTGGCATAAAAGTATTAAAGGATTCCTCGTTAATAAAATATATCCAACAAGGGTGGAAAACTGATGAATGTTTAGAACAAGAAGCGCAAGAGAAGAGCGAGCAAAAAAAAAAAAGAGACGGAGAGGGCGGAGCGAGTGAGTGGCCGGGACGTGTGGGTGAGGAGAGAGGCGCGCGCGCGCTTAGGAGAGCAGTCTGCTCATTTTCAAGCACTGCACTCGTGCCTTTGGCGCGCCGCTGCTCGCTCCCGCAAGGTGGATGCCGCCACAAGCACGAGTGTTTGCTTGAAAATGAGCAGAGCGACGGCTAAAGGCCCTCCTATGCAGCGCATAGCGCATGCGCGCTGCGTAGGCAAGACCTAAAACGGTGTCTCCTGGCTTCACATATCTAACTAGTTCATAACTGGGGTGGCAGTGACTCTGATGGCAAGGCAAAGAGGCTGCCCATCACAGGGAATTGTCACTGTGTTGTGGGCCCTACACTACTACAGAATACAGTGTTTATTTCCATCTTATTTAGGTGAAGTGGTAAAACTGAGATTAGATGTCAAATATCCTAGTGCAGTGGGTAAAACGTACCCACTGAACCACGTCCTGAAGCAGTGGGTAGTTACCAGTCCGTACTAGTGGTAGATATATTTATCACTAGTATTTCAAAGCTTAAGAGTATTTCATTCTATTTGGATACAAGTTGTTCATTTTCTAAACCTGTCTCTCAAAATTTACAATAACAGTCAAGTCTTTCTCCAGGTGGTGATTAAGGGATTATAAGTCAAATGCATATGAAAAGTAATCACATTCAAGATGCTCAATCTAAGTTATCTTTTAAGATGACCTGATTTAGAGGAGGGGGATTCAGAATGAAACACCAAAAATGTGCCATGCAGCTTATAGCCCTCCTGCTTACCAAAAAACATCATCTGATGTCTCTGCATGGACAGTTTTGTCTCTGCATGCACAACATGCCTGTGAAGTGACAATGGAAAATTGGCCACAGTACCTGATCCTCGCAGAGTTAGATTATGGGTGCGAGGACAAAGGCACTGGGGCCTTCTCGCAAAGGCCTCGCACATTATCCATGGCTGTGAGGCCAAGGGGATGGGACCACTTTCCTGTGGGCCTGACAGTGCTAGCCTATGGCTGGGGGACACAGGAGAGTG
Organism: Calotriton arnoldi; assembly: GCA_963921515.1. Lineage (NCBI taxonomy): Eukaryota > Metazoa > Chordata > Amphibia > Caudata > Salamandridae > Calotriton > Calotriton arnoldi. Next base: position 687,786 of record CAWUFW010009113.1, read on the forward strand.
GGGCCCACAGCGCTAGACAATAGAGATAAAGTCCAGGGGAAAGTGCCTTCTCCTCTGTGCCTTGCAGTTCTGGATCATAGTGACAAGTCTGAGGGAAGTGGGCCCTCCTCTCCTAGGCTTGCAGCACTAGACTATTGCTGTGAGGCCCACAGTAGAGAGCTCCCATATCCTGGGCTCCCATCTTGTGGGCCTTGCAACGCTAGACCATGGCTGTGAGGCTAGGGGAGTGTGCACCCTATCCTAGGCTTCTTAGCTATGATGTTGGGCTGTAAGGTCTTGTGGAGGGGAGCCCCTCCCCTGGGCCCACTTGCAAGTGCTTCACAGGGCTGGACCATAACTATGTACATGATCCCATGTCAGGAACAGAGCCATCAGTAGTGCAGCAGGTGTAGTGACACCGCCCTCAGAGATATTTGGTGGCCAGTTTACCCAAATTATGACTATATTTTACTGTGCATCCAGCAGACTGGGGTGAGGTGACACGTTTACTTTGCACGAGGACCTAATGCCACCAGTGCCATGCTACTTGCCTCTCTCCATGGGCTTCCCAGTCATGGTTGGATGCGCGGGGAGGGTTGCCCAACCATGGGCTTAGCAGTGTTGGACTATGGCTGTGAGGCCTATGAGATGGGGTCTCTCACAATTATCAATAGTGCCCCAGTTATGGCTGTGTTTTACTGTCCAGCATCATTTGCTTCCATTAGGGGCCATGGCACAATTACTATGCCACTGGCCACCTCTCTCATGCCTCTCCAGCCACGATCCAGAGATGCAGGCCAATCAACCCTGGGCCTCACAGCCGTAGCCAAGGGAAGGAACCTTCTCCTATGGGCTTCACAATACTGGACTACAGAGCTCATTGCACCATTGATACACCACTGGCTTCTCCTTCACTGCGAGGCCTTAAAAAGAGGGGGACCATTGCTGCGAGGCCCAGAGGAAGGGGACGCTCGCAGGGTTATTTCTATCAATGGTGCTGCAGGCACTGTGGCACTGGAACCTTGAAGTCTTGGTGCCCAATTTACCCAAATTCTGAATGTAATTTACTGTCTAGCCAGTGGACAATGGGGTGAAAAGAGAAGGTGATCGATCTATCTTGCTTTCACAGAGCCCATGGCACCATTGTTACTCCACTAGCTACTGTCTCATGGCCATCGCAGCGCTGGTCCAGTGCTGTAAAGTCAAGCATAAGGTGGCAAGGTGTAGGATTGTCCCTCATTCTAGATGTTTGTCCTGCAATCTGCCTTAAGCCCCTGCAGGACACCAAATGTCCAACTTTGTTTTGCTTGCCAAGGTACTAATGCAGGTAAGCAGGCTAATCAATAGGGGATATAACGCAAACAGGTCTCTCCAAAGCCTGAGTCGCCCAGCCCAGCATGATGTCTCAGCACTGAACCTGGGAACAACCACCATGCAGAGGTGCGAGAGGCCAGCATTTGATAACATGGTAACTGGGAAGGAGGACATTTAGCACCGGAGGTGATCTACACAGGCCAATTTATTGAAATGTTCATCTTTATATGGGCTAAAAAAGAGGAATGCACCCCCATGTACTCCTGTAGACCATTATCACTCAATACAGAATATAAAATCCTAAGTAATTACATCAAGTCATGGAAGCACCCGGGGAAACTATCCATCGGCCGGCTGTCTTTCTTTAGTTCTCCGACAAGCTTTCAATACATTGGGTTGGGACTTCATGTTTGCTGCCCTCAGACGCTGGGTAAAATTGTTGTATGCCTCTCCCACACCGAGGGCTTGAACAGGTTTATACATTTCAGACTCATACCCAATATTCTGCGGCACCAGCCAAGGATGTCCATTGTCCCTTTTACTGTTTGTGCTAGAATTCGAACCCTGGGTACAGCGGATCCAACAAGAGATCCGGGGCTGGGGGATACCTATAGGACTCATGACTCATGCGATAACAATATAGGGTGATTACATGATATTGTACTCCGTGTGAAACTGGCTGAGACTGCTGAACTATTCACTAGATTTGCGAACCTCTCGGGTCTCTGTCTCAATATTGATAAATCATATGCCTTCTCATTTGAAGGCACTTCCCTACCTTTTGGGGATACAAATATCCAAGTTACGCCCGAGTCTTTTTGATATTTAGGGATACAGGTCTACAGAGAGACAATAGATTTAATAGAAGGAAATCTCCTGAAGACGAGAACATCCCTTAGATCACAGATTAGCTTCTGGGTCACACTTCCATTATCGGTGGCGGGTCGTTTAGCTCTCCCCAAAATAGTCATATTATCACGCCTGCTGTATCATTCTGTGAACTTAGCAGTAATGATCCCAGCTTAGATTTTCAAATTACTAAATACTTTATTGATTCACCTGGAATGGGGCGGTAGCAGACCTAGGGTCAGCTTGTCCAAGCTACAGTTGCCGTCTGACAGATTGGGGGATGGGTGCTCCAGATTTTAAATCCTAATGCCTGGCGGGTCAGCTGCAATGGCTCTCCTTCTGGCTGCCCGGATACAACCTCGCGGGAATTGATTATACAAAGACTATGCTAGACCACGGCAAACTACACCGCTTGAGCCACCCAGGTTCTCTCTTGCCCCCTTCTGTCCCCCTTCTGCTGCATATCGCCCTCGCATATTGGAAAATGCCCATACGCTGCACCGCCACAAGAACACCATTTGCCCCAAACATACCCCTGCTCAGACTACCCACAACCGCTGGAATTCTCACGATAAGGGGACCTCACCCCTGGGAGCGGGGCAAAGACCACAACAGTTTGAACACTTTGGGGACAGCATCCTTCTGAATCACACAGACTTCACTCACGCTCAAGGTCTGCCAGACTCACTTTTCCTAACACCCGCTAGTATTACACGATATGTTTGACAACAATGGGTGCCAGATGGTGCAGAACCACCCACATACGAATTTATACAGGCGATGCACACAATGATCCGATGACTTTACCGAGGCACCTGATCCGATGACTTTACCGAGGGCTCCGTGCGCCACTGTTGATATCCCTAACATTACTATGAGCTAAATGGGAGGAGGACCTAGGTCGAGGACTTCAGGATAAGGAATAGGCCTTCCTTCTTGAATAAATGGGAGGAGGACCTAGGCCGAGGACTTCAGGATAAGGAATAGGCCTTCCTTCTTAAATACCTCCCGAGATTCCAGAAATGTATTGCCCTGGATGCCAGTTTACTACATATGTTGTGGGCTTGCCTCGCGATATCTTCCTATTGGGCGCAGATCCGGCTGTTCCCATGACCCAAAGGTGCTAGAATAGTGACACGATTCGCAGATTTAGGTCTTCTACTAGCTATGCGGCTCTAGACAAGGTGTTGGAAGTCCTCGTCATCGCCCCTGGTTTTCTCAGTGGAGGAAGGAAGTGGAGAGATGGGGACTAGCAGAGAGTGAAGCCCTACGCCCGGAAGACTACGGAAAAAACCCATAGAAATGGAGTTGGATGCATTATTGGAATCCTTCAAAACCCAGGAGACTGATGATATCTGATCCGATTCTCCAGAGACCACCCCCTGTAGTACGATACCCTGCAACCCCCTGCAGTGGTACAAGCTACCCATCCCAATAGGGTGTCTCCTGCCATGATCTGGCGGCTAAGCTACACATTACTTCTGCTGCCTGAGCATAGTGACACTCTTGCACCCGTTAGCTGCAATCCCACACCATCACTACTCCTCATCTACAAGATATGACAAAATATTTACACATGGGGACGATGTCTGGTTCAGGGAAGGGAGGCAGAGGGTAGTTAACTTCAGTTTGTAGTTTACATCACACGCACTTCAAAGTCGCTTCTCACAACGACGTGTATTAATTTATTATGCCGTCTGCTCCTTTTGTAAAGATAGAAATTGCCTACTGTCAACACCACAGTTGTAAGTGCGTGTAATGTTCTGAAATTTGTGCTTCTTCTCCATTAGAGGAAAGTGTCTGTATTTCTACATTGAAAATGCAATAAAGTTTGTATTGAAAAACAAAAAAGGAGGAATTTAAGAACGGACACTGAGGTGGCCCCCCTACCCGGGTTGATTTTGGCCCCAGGGACCCCATTCCCCCCCCCTGGGCCTGCCATAATTCAATGGGGGAGGAGGGTGCTGCATGCGTCCCCTCCCCCCCCCCCTCCCTGGGCCTATTTCGGCCCCAAGGACCCCATCCCCCTAGGCCCGGCCATGTCTCCCTGGGTGCCCTGGCCACACACAGGCACCCAGTGTGCATGTTGGGGACTGTGGGGAGAGCCTCATGGACCCCGTGATCCCAGCTGGCTCCCAGCCTCCTGCGGGAGCTGACATTGCTCTTGCACACAGGCAGCTGCTGGAAATGCAGCTTCCTGCGTACAAGAGAAACCCTTTCATCTCTTTCCCTGCCCGCATGTTTGCGGGCAGGGAAAGAGATGGAAGTCCTCTTCCAGCAAGTGGAAGCAGTTTGACACCTCCGTCTTGCTGCCAGCTCCCGCCAAGCAGAAGCAAACCGCTATCTCCCGAAGGTGGGCATCTCTGGGGATAGCAAGAGCCAGCCCTAAGGGGTGTGGTCCCCAGGGCCATAGATGGCTCCAGGAGTGGGGACGCACGGCTCTCCTCCTTTGTTCTGCATAGGCAGGCCTCGGGTAGGTGGTGGTCCCAGGGGCCGTATATGGCCCGTTAGTGGGGCCGCATGGCCCCCCTCCATGTTTACATTTTAGATTTGGGCCCAGGGAGGTAGTGGTCCCCTGGGCTGGGGGTCAGCGCGAAACCCCTCCATGTTGTATTTTCTTTTCTTTTTTGCCCCGGTGAGGTGGTGGTCCCCAGGGCTTCTTAATGTTCTAGGATGGGGGTCCTCCCACTCCCCTTCTTAATAAAAGCCCCTGGGAGATGGATGCCCAGATTGCGTATGGCCTTAGGTGGGGATGGAGGAGTTTGCTTAGATTCAGGCCAGCAGGCTGCGAGCCAAGAAGGAGATGCATCGGTCATTAGCAGCACCTTGGCTTCTGACCAGATTTATCTTTAGGAAATTAGAAAACACCCACTAGCATGTTAACATAGGCAATTAACCTTTCCATCCTGTGCAAAGTGCATATTTGCACTCAAGTTAGACAGGCTAAATATGATTTGAGTGTCAACCACATACATATAGAAACCGACCCCTAGGTACTGTAGGAGAGTGAATTAAAAAGCAATATGGACATGATTGACCCCTGCTGGACGGTGGATGCCACAGTTGCATTGCTCAGGTATGGAATGAAAAGGTGGTTTCTTAGTGATCTGCTGACAGTCAGATAGAAATGATGAAACCAGTTTGACTTAGCAGCCCAACTTCAGCCTCACTTTGAGGATTTTCTCAGGATGAAATGATATATGGTATTGAAGGCTGTTACAGGTCTGAAAGTACCAGTGCCCCAACAACTCCATCGTCAACCCGGTGTAAAAGATTAAACAAAGCCAATAGGATCACCAGATCTGTACTGTGTCCTGTCTGGAATCTGGCTTAGAAAGTATGGAAAGGATTGCCTTCGACAAAGATTGCTTGAGCTGTTTAAAGGCAGTTTTTCCAAAGTGCTGCGGAATGGTAGAAGGGAAATTAGCCAAACGTTGTTGAGATCTTGTGGCTCAAGACTGTTATTGTTATTTAATCATTTATTTCACAGACCCATTTTTCCGTGTGATGAGGAAAATACCTTGTCATAAAGAACAATTAAATAAGTCTAGCAGTTGAGGTTTGAGAAAAAGAAAAGAAGTTTCATGAATTTAGCTGGGTATAAACCAATGCTTGTAACAGTGGTATCAAGTTGCCCCCATCAATCGATGTGAAAGCGTTTAAAGTGATCACAGTTTGGATATTTTGAGTTGTCACAGAAAGCTTTTTGGCTGTTGGAATTTGACCTGCCAGGATGCAGTCACTTAATAGTTTATTCTTGTTAAAGAAGAATTCAGCAAGATTATTACATAGTTGTTTGGAGTGGTGTAAGGTAGCTGAGGAAGCTGAAGGAAATTGTAGTTCAATATTGAACGGTACTTTTAATGGGGTCAAATCTGATCAGAGAAGTAGCTTTTCTTGACTTCACTGATTTTAAAATTCTAGTTGTTAGCTATGTTGTTAGGTTCTGTTATATTATTTAAAAAGATTTACCAGATTTTGTTCCTCCCTTCTGTTTAGACATAAAAATGCGGCCATGCTGGTAAACATACAGGCCACGTAGCAACCCTAGATGCTTGGTCCCTTCCTCTGGGCCTTGCAGCTGCCGCCCAGTACTGTGAGCCCCAAGGAAACAGGCCGGTTATTGAGCCAGCCTGCATCACCATCAAAACCTGTTGCATTATCTACAAAGCTATCGTGACTGTGGCACCCCTGACTTCTTGGCTACCTAGTTCTCCATCTCCAATAGTTCTCCATATACACCCACAGCAAAGACACCTTTCAGAAAGAAGCTGAAGTAAAAAAAGAAACTGAAACAAAGCAAACGGCCTTCCGGACAGCCCAACCCAGCTCCAATTTAAGAAACTGCTAAATACTCACCTCTTTAAAGAACACCTCCTCTTGATGCAGTAACAGTCAACAAACCAACTATCCCTCCTATCACATGTTGACTTTGTCTTTGGCTTTAATCATGTACATCTCTCCACTGTCTTTCAGCTATGTTTGTGCTATGTAAATATCACGTTCTTAATGCACTAATCTGGAAACAATATGTTAACCTTTGATTAAAGATATATGTTTTGGAGAGACTCACACCAAACTTTTCCACCCAGTGTGACTAATATAATGTACTTCCACTTAACAGAACGTCAAATAATACATGTCCTTATTTTATTAGGGTATTATTTATGCTTTTATTGTTTTACTGATAGCCATTCCAGGAAATTTGCTTCTTAAAAAGTCACTTCAAGATGCAAAAGGACTGCAATTGATGGTGCTTCCTGTGATGTATTTCCCTGGGTTGTCAACATTGTGTGAAAATTAGAGGGGCCTCACACATTCCCTTTCTGCCCTGGGCCCCATAATTTCTATAACCACCCCCGTAAGAAGCAAATCTTGAATTTTATGCAAAGACATCCAGTCTTTACATGTTGTGGGTTTGGTGACTAAGTGAAAGGCTACGCAGGCCATCACTACTTTCTTTAATGAGGAAGATGTACATTACATATTGAGTTTTCCTTGTAAGTTATTTTTTTAAAGTCTAACAACATGTACTGTGCTCTGTCCTGAGATAAGCTAAGAAGAAATTGAGATTGTATGATACTGGGAATATTGGTCTGAGGGTGTACACACAGGCCCAGAATGATTAAGACTTTTTTTTTACAGAAATGGGGAAGATCTACAACTAGTGTAGCAGAAAGACTAAATCGTAGGTGGAAGGACAGAGAAGAAGGTCAACCTGGACTGGATTCTGAGGATACCTGACTCTGTTAAATACTGTCCATCCTCTGGAAATCTTTTGACTCTTCTTCCGAGCTTGCTTTCAATTCAGGCATAGGTGGCCATGTTCTGGTGCATTCACACCATCTGCAGACATGCGCACACGCAAGCACAGTGCAGTCTCCTACCTCCAGCCTGTCTATGAAGCTCTTATGACTTTCTTCAGCTTCTTTATTCTTTTTTTTATGTCGGTTTGCTAACAACATCTTGGGGGCATACTGAAAGCTTCCCTGGGAATGCATTCCGCCCATTGCTTACCATTGGCTTTGTGGTTTGCAACTCACATTTGCTTGCTTTCTATTTGCTGGCTCTATTTGTATTTGGCTGTCTAGCTTGAGTTTACGCCGTCTGTTGCCCAAATTCTTTTTTTTTTTTTTTTTTTTTTTGTAAATCTGATTTTATTAGTTTTAAAACCAAAGAACATTCATGACACATGAGTTGCACAGGTAGGTAAGTGCTTATACATTATAGGCATTAACAGCGGAGAGAAAAGCACTAAAGATAACATACATATTATTAAGTTGCAGGAGATCTATAACACACCAGTTAAACACGTTAGTCATTTGTAACAGTATGGAGATCACACTCAAGGATACTCAAACAATATCTTCTTTTATCTCTGACTCTTAGTACGTGTACGGGCGATGTCCTAATAATGTGTAGCAGCGTAGTTATGTGGTGTTGATAGCGTCAATCGGGTGTGCAAGGAGATACGCCTTGAGGGGGTCCCATATGTCTCTGGGCCTCGATGCTAGTGGTAGCAATTCCGAATATGTAAGCGTTTGATCTTGCCAGAAGAGCATATCTTTGAGCCGTTCCTTAAATTTAGGGGCCTTGCCACGACCCCATCGACATGCCACCTTTCGTTTGGCCAGTATCAGCCCCAGGGAAATGAAGCGTCTATATCCCATCTCTACAGTCTCTGTGTAATTTAAAAGTGCAGTCAATGGTGTGGCTTGTATCATGGGAGATGTCATTTGTTGCAGTGCTGCAAACACCTGTTGCCAATATTCTAGGATGCTGAGGCAACTCCAAGCAAGATGCAAAAAGTCTGCTTTTTCCACCCCGCACCTGTCACAGCAATCGTTGTTTCTCAGCTTGTATCTACACATTTTAACAGGGGTAAGATAGATACGTTGTAGGAATTTATAGTGGATAATACGGAGGCGGCAACTAGCTGAGACCTGTTCTGTTTGTTTACAACAGTATAGCCATTGTTTGTCGGTAATTGCGTGACCCAGTTCCGCGCTCCACTTCTCCTGTGCCTCACTACGTAGCTATATATATATATATATGTATATGTATGTATATGTATGTATATATATATATATATATATGATATACCACATGCGAGGCCTGCTCAGTTATCACAAGCGTGTGTAATGGAATGAGCGTATGCGGTTCTTGTGGGTATGACAGTGTGTATTCTCTAATGCCTTGGCGTAGCCTAACATATAGAAAGATATCCATAGAGGAGGGAGTAGATGTAGTGAACATCTGTTGCATGGTGCGGAATTTCCCTTTCAAATATAGGTCACCCCATTTATGTATGTCAAATTTAGTTTGGGTTTGTTTAAAAACCCCCTCCTGTAGCAGCGGCATTTGAGGATGATACACCAATGGGAATATAAGAGAATGTAACATGGGAGCATGCATGCGTTTGGCCATGCGTTGCCACGCTTTAACTGTGCATGTGACTGCCGTAGGGTCAGACTCACGAAGGTGGGGCGTGCTTAGGATGGCTCCCTCTAAGGGAATAGGAGCAGCCAGCCACTGTTCCACCGCCACTTGCGGCATGTACTTAGGTGGATGGAACCAGTAATGGGCATAATGGGCTTGCGCACACAAATAATATAGTTCCAAATCTGGTACATCAAATCCCCCCTGAGAATAGGGCTTGATAAGAACATCCCACCGCAATCTAGGTTGTTTACCGCCCCATATCAGTTTAATCAGTTCTGTGCGCAAGGTTTTAAAAAAATATCTACCGGGGTCGAATGGAATATTCATGAATAAATACAAAAGTTTGGGGAGAATAACCATTTTAATGAGGGAAGCTCGGCCTGCCATAGAAAGAGGAAGGGCGATCCACCTCGTGACACTGCTAGTGATGTGTTCTAAAGTTCTGCCATAATTTAATCGCATTAGCTCCTCCCGATCCAAGGTGATGTAGATTCCAAGGTATTTTACCTCTGTATCACACCATTCTATTGGGAAGTCAGGTTCCAATGATGTTGTTGAGGTAGTAAGGGGGAAAATTTGAGATTTCTGCCAATTAATATGTATCCCCGACAGTTCACCAAAACGGACGAATTCTCGCAGTATGGGGTTTAAATTCTGCTGAGGGTCTCTAATGTACAGGGTGATGCCAGCGTAGAGGGAGATGAGTATGGGGCGCAGCTGGCAACGTAGAGCTTTGTCATGATGGTGTTGTCTCACTTTAACAGCAAGTGGTTCAATTGCGAGAGCAAACAGGAGCGGGGAGAGCGGGCAGCCTTGCCTAGTGCCCCGTGTGACGGAGAAGGGGGAGGAGACCAACCCATTAATCAGAACCCTGGCTACCGGAGGGCTATATAGTAATCGTATCCAGCCTAGAAATCCTTTGGGGAGACCCATGCATTGCAATATGTTAAATAAATAGTCCCATTCGACTGAATCGAATGCCTTTGTGGCATTTAAAAAAACAGCCGCAAGTGGAAGGGTGGAATCAACATTGTGCATGATGGAGAAAAATGTACGGAGATTGTGGAATGTCGCCCTTCCCGGGATAAAGCCAGCCTGATCTGGCAGTACTAGTTTCTCCATCAGGAGGCTCAGCCTATTGGCAAGTATCTTGGCAAGTATTTTTTGTGTCATTGTTGATTAAAGATAGCGGCCTATAGGAATCACATGCATTTGCAGGCTTATTTGGTTTTAGGAGGGAGGTAATGAGGACTTCCCTCATAGAGCACGGGAGAATGCATATTTCATGCGCTTCTTCGTATACCTCTTTAAGAATAGGTATCAGTTGATCTATGTATGTTTTATAGAAGTCTATTGGGAGCCTGTCTGACCCTGGGGCTTTTCCAGACTGCATTTGCATGATGGCCGTACGTATTTCATCCGCCTCAAAAGGTGCAACAAGAAATTCTCTCTGGATATCCCCTAGCCAACCAATAGCGACATCGTGTAGGTAGTCAGAGAGATCCAGTGGATATTGTCTGCGGGCACTCTATAGATGTGTGTAAAATGAAGTGAAGGTGGCTAATATGTCCCCACTGTCTCTATATCGCACCCCCCTTTCATCCGTGAGTTCCGCAATGTAATTGGAGAAGCGAGGTTTGCGGATCCCTTCCGCGAGGGCCCTGCCTGGACGTTCCCCTTCACCGTATCTACGTGCTGTAAAGTATTTCCCTCTGAAACGTGTCTCTATGTCCGCAGTATCTTTATAGTCTGAAAGCGTATCTCTGAAGGTTGCCTGAATCTTACCTTCAACATCATTCCCCATTTCTCCTTCCAGATGCTTAAGCTCTCCCTCCAAGCGGTGCAAATATCGCCGAATATCACACAAAACGCCAGCGCTTTTGCCTATGCAAAAGCCACGTATAGTGACCTTAAAGACCTCCCAGACTACACCGATATGCGTGACAGAGCCTATATATCTGTGAAAAAAGTCAGTGATTTCCTGTCCTAACTCTGATTTAAAGACCTCGTCTAGTAGCGTTTCCGGAATAAGTCTCCAACTTCTGGGGGTCGAGTGTATTGTAGGTGGGGATACTGTCAAGCAGACCGGTGCGTGGTCAGAGTACGTCCTAGCTAGATGTGTAGTGTCAGCTATCCATGGGCCAATACCCTGAGTGACCACCCAGAAATCCAATCTGGCCCAGGAAGAGTGCATTGTTGTGTAATGTGTTCCTTCCGTGCCCTCTGGATGAACGTGCCTCCAGGCATCTATGAGGCCATTATCAGCCATCATATCTGACAGTATACTATTGTACTTGGTGTAGTGGTGTGGGAGTGGATTAGATCGGTCTTTAACTGGATTTAATACCGTGTTAAAATCCCCTCCCCATATCACATGTGTAGAGCCTATTTCGAGTATCTTCCCCCATAGTGCAGTAAAGAAGTCTGGGTCATCTGTATTCGGACCATAGCAGCATACCAGCGTCACAGAGTGTGACTCCAGCCTGCCCCAGAGCATGCAGTACCTTCCGTTTTTATCTGAGGACATGTTTTCCAGGATGAACGGGGATTTTTTTTTTATCAGGATCGCAGTACCCCTAGAGTATGAGGAGTAAGACGAAAAAACTCTATACATGGCCCATCTGTTGGCAAAAGCCGGGGAAAGCATAGGGTTAAAGTGGGTTTCCTGGAGCATAGCGATATGTATATTGTGTCTGTCTAGGTAAGACAGGATCTGCCTGCGTTTATGAGGGTCCCCTAGACCCCTGACATTCCACGTCAGAAGGCGTATCTTCAGTGTTTCAGTATCTTGAGTCATAAGGGAAGTATTAAATGAATGTCATTAGAGTGTATATGGCGTCCGCTGCCTAAGGTGCACTGTGCATGGTTCAACAAATCGTTCCGTATAAACATGTGTCTGACGAGAGCGTTAGCAAACTTCCCCAGTTCCCATCCCCCCCCCCCACCCACAACAGCAACCCCAACATGCTGGTAGCTATACCCCCTCCCACCTCCCGTAGTACATAGCAAAGCATAAAACTCTTAAAGTCCCAAGTTGCGAGGGGAACACCCTTGGGGGGGGGGGGGTACGATAGTGGGCACGCAAGGTTCCCTCCTCCCACCAGCTGGTAGCTGGACCAAACTTAGTCCGGAGTGGGGGGGGAGAGTGTAGCCCAGCTTAGTCCATATGTGATCCCATTACCTACAATATGTGGTTGTTTCTTTCCGCCTCCCAACCACACCACCCACTTATCTGAGTGCAGGATCACAGCAATGTTGTCCCAAGTCAGTGGATGTTGGACTTGCAGCCCGGCAAGCAGGCCTGAAACATATTGAAAACTCCCTTGGCCCACATAACGAGTAAGGAGTGTAGTCATTTGCGCCATCTTGTGATGAATCCATGGGAGGTAACTCTCCCTTTTCATTCCCGTGCTGGTGAGGTCGATCTGGATGGAGCATCTTGTGCTATTCGTGGAGACGGCTGTCGTTTAACACGTTTTAGGAAATCTTTCACCTGTTGCACAGTAGTGCAGAAGTGTTGCTTGCCCTGATGCGTGATGCGCAGACGTGCAGGGTATAGTAGGGCATAGTCAATTTGTGCGTTGCGTAATTTCAACTTGACTGGGATAAATTTCCTTTGCGCCTCTTGCACAGCTGGGGTGAAGTCAGGGTATATCGTGAACTCATTTCCCTCAAAATTCAAGCGTCGTTTCTCCCGGGCCAGCTTCAGGGCCACGTCGCGGTCCCGATAATTAAGGAACCGAGCAATGATCGGGCGCGGCTGAGTTCCCGGGGGAGGTCTGGGGCCCAAGGAACGATGTGCTCGTTCTATAGTCAAGTGTTGTGAGAAGGCCTCAGCTCCAAAGGTGTCATGCAGTAGGCGTTCGATGAAGTCCTCCATCCTACCAGTGTTGGTACTTTCTGGCAAACCTGTAATGCGTACATTATTACGCCTACTGCGTGCCTCCAAGTCTTCATTTTTTTGCGGTGATGACCTTCAGGACCTTATTCATTTGAGCGACGTGTTTTTGCAGTTGGGTTGCGTTGTCTTCGCAGTCCGAAATGCGCTTCTCCGCCTCCACTATTCTCTCTTCATGCTTGTCTAGATTGTGGACGATGGAGTCCATGCGAGTGTTCATGGAATCCATTTTGGACTCTATAGAGGTGAGGCTTTGTTGCATTACAAGAAGGAGGGCTTTGACATCATCTTCTCGGGAGGTCTCGGGATCCTGTAGCCTTTCAGCCTCCACATTATCCGGTTTGTCAGCCCCAGAGCATGTGATAGTTTTTTGGGCTTCAAATGGCAATTTCGATTGCTTGCCGTCGGTTTTCCCGATGGTGGATCTCACTCAGAGTGGTAATGGACGTGTCGTGACTTCAGGCGCCACTACCCCAGGCACTCAAGGAGACGGTGTGCTTCAGGGGCGTAGAACTACCTGCGAGTCCAGCATTGAGCAGCCTTCCTATACTTCCAGGCGAGTGCGTTTCAACATGTGCTGCTTTCCACACTATCAGGTACTCGTATTTCAGCCTGGTCCTGTGGGTACTTTGGGGTGCACCGCTCGAACAAGTGTGCCATTGGCTGGGAACGCCCAGATTGTATTGATGGGCCAGGAGTAAGTGCACAGGCTCTGGGGCACAATATATTTTCTGGCAAACGCCTCTGCACAAGCGTTGTCCCTGAGCTGTGGCGCGAAAAAAAGGTATTTCGCCTGCGTTAATGTGCAACAATCAGCACCGTTTGGGGAGACATGCCATCGTGGAGATATCCAGTGCCCCTGTATGTAGGTCAGGTAGCAGCCTGGGAGGTCGTGTCCATTTGTTGAGGCCCTTCTGATTAAATGTGCCCTCAGGAGCCGCCGGGGTCGCGCTGCGTTTATCCCCCTCAACTCAGCGTCCAGCAGCGCGCGTTCAATTTACAGCGCCGGGGGCCTCTCGGTCCGCCATTTGCCAGCGGCCGCGGTAGTGCGCGCCAGGTTCGCGGGAGCTGGAACAGATGCGAGCCAATGCAGCGGGAGCTCCTCCAGTGCCCGACGTTCGGCAGTTTCTTCACGTCACCAACACATGGGAGTCTTATCATGCATCAATATAGGGGATAAAGGCCCTGAACTTACTCGCGTGCTGGTGCGGTGCCGAGCAGCGCGGCCCCGCCGATGCGGCCCAGTCTCCACCTGGGCGCCGGGGGCTCAATTGGCAGCGGGAGCAGGTATGGCGTTCCACTGTGCACAGCCGCAATCTCGCAGCGCCAGAACCGCGGGCGCCTGCACAGTCCCGGGGCTCCGCGGGTCCGCAACTCCGGTCGTGATGCGATGCAGCAGGATTCACAGGCATGCGACTCGGGTCTCTGTTGATGCAGGTAGTCTTGGGCAGGATATTTGCGAGGATGTTGCTGCTGGGCTGACAGAGCCTCACGGCAGTGCGGCCTTGTTGGTCATGCGCCACCTAGCGCCCCCGTTTTCCCAAATTCTATCTACTGTATTTTCCACCAGTACTGGATTTTGCATAAACGGGCCTTTAAATCGTGTTCTTATCTCATCACATTTGCTGTGCATTCAAAGACAGAGGTCAAACGTCAGGCTCTGTCTTCCAGGGAGCTTGATGTTTATTTTTCTTTCTCTTACTTCAGAGTGAGAGAATTTATGTGACAATCATGCTGTCTACTGTTGGTGTGCTTGAGGAAGGCTGTACGATGTTATTTTTTGTTCTAGCACACAACAAAATTTAAATGTCTGCCAATGAACTGTGTAGATATTTCAGAGTATATCAGAATTAGAAAAGCACAAATGAAACACACCTTTTGGTAATTCAGAAGTATGATAGAAACAAATATTTTAATACAATCAAAACAAATCAATACAGTAGGTGATGACATTTCCACACATTATTGTTGGTGCATTGTTTAATTTTATCAGTAAAACTGTATGTCTGTGCAAATGTAATGGTAATTTCGATGGAAGATGTGATGTCTATAATGGCAGTACGCAACCACACCGTGCATACTTGCCTTCACCCCAATCCACTCCACTCCACTCTACACCACTATTTACCACTGTAGTCTACTCTGCACCACTCCACACTACGCTACTCCACACTGCATCACTGCTCTCAGTTCTGCACCACTCCACTTTTCAATACTTCATTCTACAACTCTCTACTCTACACCACTCTATTTTTTTGCCAATGCACTGTACCTCACACTACACTACTATGCACCACTGCACTCTACACCATTCCACTCTGCACCACCCCGCTCTATGCCATTCTACTCTGCAACACTGCACTCTATGCCGCTCCACTCTACGCCAATTCACTGTACTCTGTACCACTCCACTCTATGCCAAACCACTCTAATCTACTCTATTTTCTACACCATTCTACTACGCCACTGTACTCTACCATGCATCAGTCCACTCTGAAACAATCTACTGTACGCCACTCCACTCACCGCCACTCTACTCTGCGCAATTGCACTCTACGCCACTGCACTCTACGCCTATCTACTCTGCACCACTACACTCTATGCCACTGCACTATATGCCACTGCACTCTATGCTATTGTACTCTACCTTGTTGCACTCTATTCTACTCTACACCACTGTACTCTGTGCCACTGCTCTCTACGCCGCTCTACTCTGCACCACTCCACGCCACTGTACTCCACTCTTCTCTATGTCACTGCACTCTACTCTGCACCACTCTATGCCAATGCATTCTATGCCACTACACTCTACGCCACTGCACTATGCTCTATGCCACTCTGCTCTACATCACTCTGCTCTATGCCAATACTCTACACTACTCTGTCAATGCACTCTATGCCACTGCGCTGTACTCTGCACCACTCTACGGTTCTCTATGCCAATGTATGCTGTGCCACTTATCTCTATTGCACTCCACTCTATGCCATTACACTCTACGCCACTCCACTCTACGCCTCCACACCACTTCACTCAACACCACTCAACTCTATGCCACTTCACTCTACACCACTCTGCTCTGAAACAATGCACTGTCCCCCACTGAACTTTACTCTGCACCACTCAACTGCATTCTAACCCAATGCACTGTACACCACTGCACTCTATCCCACTCTACTCTGCATCGCTCCACTCTACGCCAATCCACTCTAAGCCACTCAATTCTACTCTGCATCTCTGCTCTCTAATCCACTGCACTGTATGCCACTGCAGTGTACTCTGAAACAATCTACTCTATGCCACTGCACTCTACGCCAATCTATTCAACTCTGCGCCATTCCACTCTGCGCCACTGCAATCTACCCTGCATCACTGCACTCAGCTCTATTCTACGCTGCTGCACTCTATGCCACTTCACTCAACATCAATGCATTCTACACCACTTTACTCAAAATCAATACACTCTACATCACTGCACTCTATGCTAATCTACTCAGCAATCTACTCTGCAACACTCTACGCCGCTGCTCTCTATGCCACTCTACACCATTGCACTGTACGCCAGTGCACTCTGTCAGTGGACTCTATGCCAATCTACTCTATGCCAGTCTACTCTGCAACAGACTACTCTACTTCACTGCACTCTACGGCACTCTACACCATTGCACTCTACACCATTGCACTCTACACCATTGCACTCTACACCAATGCACTCTACGCCACAGGTCTTATGCCAGTGCACGCTATACCACTGCACCCTGCACCACTCCACTCTATGCCATTTCACTCTACTCTAAAACAATCTACTCTACACCACTGCACTCTACTCCACTCTGCACCACTCCATTGCACTCTATGCCACTCTGTGCCACTCCACTCTGTGCCAATCCACTCTACACCACTGCATCTACGCCACTCTATTCCGCTCTGCGCCATTGAACTCTACGCCATTGCAATCTACCCTGCGGCACTCCATTCCAAGCCACTCTAGTCTGCGCAGCAGCACTCTACTCCACTGCGCTCAAAGCCAATGCACTCTACAACTCATTACTCAAAACCAATACACTCTACACCACTGCACTCTACACAACTGCACTCTATTCTGATCTATGCTACACTGTACGCTCTATACTCTA
This sequence comes from Calotriton arnoldi, assembly GCA_963921515.1. NCBI lineage: Eukaryota > Metazoa > Chordata > Amphibia > Caudata > Salamandridae > Calotriton > Calotriton arnoldi. Next base: position 704,902 of record CAWUFW010009113.1, read on the forward strand.
CTGTGGAACACTCTACACCGCTGCACTCTACACAACTCTACACCTTTACACTCTTCGCCAATGCACTCTATGCCAGTCTGCTCTGCACCACTGTACTTTACGCCACTTCACTATACTCCACTACACTCTACGATACTCCACTCTCACGCTCTACTCCATTAAACTCTTCTCCACTCTGACCCTGTACTGCGCTCTATGCCACTCTACAACACTACTCCACTGTGAGAAGTTGGCCTGGCATATGCTGTCCACTAATTATAGTGGGCACCTTGCACCAGTCCAAACGACCTTTATTGATGATAGGTTTAAAGACAACCTTTATTGAAAGCTATCCTAGTGGTAGCTATGGAGAGCAGCCTTCAGGCTAAGTCTTGAAGGAGTGTTAAGCTGTTGTTTTACCAGTCATAATCTCGTGAATGACCAAATGAAAGGAGAGCCACACCAGGTATAGATATAAAATATATGTATTTATTACTAAACACTACCCAAAAGTCTCTTTATGAGGCTAGAGGTCAAAGTACACAAGTTACAAGTCAAATAGCACAGTAAATTAGCACAATATACGATTAGCCCTAGGGGCGTACCAAACCATATATTAAGAAAGTGGTATAAGAACCACGACTTAAGTAGACACAAGGCCTAGAGCCTGTAGAATCGCTGGGACCCCAAGGAACCACCCAAGGTAGTGACACAGGGGACCCACGGGGGCTGTGTGCAGTGTGTGAACACAGCCGCGAGCTCCGGGAAAGTCGTGGTAAGAGTTTTAGAGTTTAAGGACACTTAGAAATGGACTAGGACCAAACCCTCTTGGACTTAGACAGTTCTAGGGTTAACACCCACGGGAGCACCGGAGTACTCGAGTTACCTCACCCAGGGAAGCCGGGTGCATAGGTGTCGAATGGTGTTGGGTCGCGGCGTCAATTTCAATGGCAGCCTGCAACGAAGTGCTGCTGCCGGGAAGATGCGAAGTGTCCGAAGAGATCCAAGCCTGGATCGGAGATGAGAAGAACCTGAAAGCAGAGGGGACAGAGTCTGGGTCACTTGCCAGTGACAAGGGGCACGATAGTCGAATGCCCACCGATGTCGGGTGCTTCAGGTGAAAGAGGTGAAGCTTGACTCTTCAGCCACGAGGACCAGGAGGCGTCGACGACTACCAGGAGCTGGATTCGAGCTGTCCCATGAAGGATGTCGAGTGCTGCAGCGTTGGTGTCCGGATTGAACACAACAAGCCTTGGCAACAGCAACCCACGCAGAAAGGAGAAAGATGCTTCGGTGCAGACCAGTAAGGTCTGAGGGACTCACCACTCGGTGGGGAGTTAGGGCACGTCTGGAGCAACCAGAAACGCCCAAAGAAAATCAGAGTTGCCTTCACAGGGACCCACTAGTCAACGGACCAGGGATCGCGAAGGAGCCTCGAGCGGAAATGCAAGAAGCGGGCCCACGGAACACTCGTGGAGTGTAGGCTCACAATCTTCGGTGCAAATGGTGCTCGGGGCCTGGGCTACAAGTAACCCAAAGCAGGACTTCAAGGGTCGTCGAGAAGTCGATGCACTAGCAAATGTGCACGGTGTCCAGGGGTTCCCGTTCCACGTCATTCGTGAGGGCTGCGGGTCTCAGCTTTGCTGGGGACTCTGGTCGGCCTCTGAGAACTCTGGAAATCCTCTTCCTGGGCTGCAATTACTTCGGAGTCCGGCGGGAGCTTCGGAGATGCAGACCGGCAAATGCTTTGTTGGTGCCTGCCAAGCAGGGGAGTCACTCCTTGACCCCAAGGGAGATTTCTTCAGTCCTCTAGTCTTTCCTGGGATGAGAGGCAGTGTGCTCCCTCCCCCCTTGTGTTCAAAAGGCTCCCTTGAGCCAACGAGTGACGAGCTCTCCTGGGATGCACCTGTGTGCCTGTGGAGAGGTACTGTGACCTGTGAAGACTTGGGCACCATTTCAGCAACCCCTGATGACTTTTCTCTGCTCCTTACTACTTTTTGCTCTTTACTGATGACGGGCTAAACCCAGAAACACGTGTCTAGAGATAACAGCACTATCTGCACCAACTTTGGTGAAAGACTACAGCAACTTTGAAAGTAAGCCTACTGCATTTACCAGGATGCAATGGGGTGAACTGTGCTGGGATGAGAGGCAGTGTGCTCCCTCCCCCCTTGTGACCAAACACGACATGTTTCCGTGCAGCCATCCCAAAGTTAGCATTTACCGCGAGGATATAATGCACTTAAGAGTATATGGTCAGGCTGCAACACAGACATCCCCGGAGAGGAGATTCCGAAGGCTGCAGAGGGGCTCTGCTCATGCATGGGCACCCTCTCACATAAAACCAAGCACCCTGTGTGAGAAAGTGCCATCTTTCTTACATGGTATGCCCCCACTTTTTGCTGAATGGCTGATGTACTTTGACTGAGTGTGCCCTGGGCTCCTGCCAACCAGGTACCCAGGGCCTGTGTTCCTTCCCTAAAATTGCATTGATACCTACACCCAATTGACATCCCTGGCCACAGGTCAGCCCCTGGTAAATGGTACCATGGGTACCCAGGGCACTGTGACCAGGGAAGGCCCCTAAGGGCTGCAGCACTTGTTGTGCCACCCTTAGGGACCCTGCACCTTTACACACACACACACTGCCTTTGCAGGCTGCGTGTCTTGGTGCAGAACAAAAGTGAAGAGTCGACATGGCTCACATCCCTGTGTGCCATGCCTACAAGCCACTGCCCTGGCCTAGGTCAGCCACCCCTCTAGCTGGGTGCACTATGCCAGTGGTGAGGGCATAGAGGCATGAGCCCTGTGCTCCTACAGTGCCCAAGTCCATTCTTGGGCATTGTAAGTGCAGTGCTGCCATTAAGAGTATATGGTGCTGGGAGTCTGTCATTACGAACTCCACAGCACCATAATGGCCCCACTGAAGACTAAGAAGTTTGGTATCAAACTTCTCAGCACATTAAACCCCCACTGATGCCAGTGTGGGATTTAATGTAAAACGCACTCCAGAGGGCATCTTAGAGATGCCCCCTGAAACCAACCCGACCTCCAGTGTCCGGACTGAGTGGCTGCCCAGGCTGCCACCACCAGACATGTTTCTGGACCCCTGGGTCGAGAGCCTCTGCTCTCAGGGGCCTGAAACAATGCACATCCCGGGACGAGGTGCCAAAGCCTCCTCCCCAGGATGGGCAGGGGGAGCTTCAAAGGCCTGCCGCCTTTGGAGTTTCCCCAGACCATTTGCTGCTTCCAGCAAACTGGTCCCCACTGGTTCTACCCCCACTCCTGGCGGGAGAACCGGCGGGAAAACCAGAAGCAGGAAATGGGTTGTGCCCACCTCTGCCAACTCCACCCCTAAGGTGGGGGAGGCGAGGTGAAGCACAAACTCGAGTCCCCGCCATCTTGAGGATGGGGGGACCTGGCCAACCAGGGACAGGCTCCTGCCCCCTCCCACTGGAGAGGAACAGAATAGGGGTGTACCCACCCCAGGGAAGGGACCCATTGGTCCCTGCCCTTACCTACCTGTAACCACCCCTAAATTTAGTATTTAGGGGCTCCCTGAACCTTCCTTCCGGGGTTCCCAAATCCGAAAACAAGAAGAGAAGACGAAGCAAGAAGACCAGCCGTGCAGCTGCTAAAAAGGAGGCGACAACAACTGACTTGGCCCCAGCCCTACCGGCCTGTCGACCTCTGAACCTGCTCCTGCGGAATCCCGGCCTCAGCAACCTCACAAACCCCGGAGGACCTGACTTCTGTGCTACAGCCTTCGACCCAGGGACTCCCACGAGCAGTGGTACTGCTCAAAAGAAAACCTACCAAAGACCCGGCCCTGGCACGGAGCCGCGAAACCTGCACACTCTGCACCCGCCGAGTCCAGCCTGTGCCTGAGTGACCAAAGACCTCGAGGACGTCCCCCGGCGATTCTGACCTGGAATCCAGTGGCCAAGGACCCTCCTCGACGACCCAGACGACGCCTGCAGCCTCAGGACAAGGGACCCCTCCAACCGCGACCAGCAGGGGGTAAGATTTCCCGACCTCAAAAGACACCCCTGCACCCGGCGCCCCACGGCCCCCTGTGCCCAACTCCTGGGTGTCTACCTATCCTCCAAGACCCCAACTTACCTCCTGAAGTGTTGGTCGCCCCTGAAGAATCACCGTCCCCGAGCCTGCAGCCTTTCTTCACCTTTCACGACCTCTATTGTTTAACATTGAGCGCCCGACGGCTCAAAGCACCCTGCACCCAGCCGCCCGAGTGCCCCTGGAAGTGCAACCTCTATCCTAACCTACTTCCCTACTTGCCCTGAGCAAGTGACCAGGAGCCCAGCTCCCACAGTCGCGTGGCCTGCTTGCCAGCAGCCACCAACCCGGGGCCCCCGCCTGCCATAGGATAACATTGGGCCTTCTCACTCTGCACCCGGCCGCCCCTGTGCCGCTGAGGGTGTAAAAACTGTACTTACCTGATCCTGGGGGACCCCTGAGTCTTACCCAGAACCTTAACCCTGCCAGTCAAGTACTTACCCGAAATCCGATAACTCACTTTTCTTCCATAGGGTTCCATTGACTGGTTTTCTGCGAAATTTCTTCTAAGTGTGGAGTTCTGAAACTTTAGAATATTCACCAAAAATCAACCGAGTCACGAAAACGAAAATACTCACCTAGTATTAGGAGGGGCCTCAGTGCTGGACCCGAGTGCCCAACACTGGCCCTAAAAAGTAATCGCAACGTTACTTACCGTTAACTCACTTTTCTTTCATAGGGATCCATTGACTGGTTTTCTGTGAAATTTCTTCTAAGTGTCGATTTCTGTATTTTACAAATATTCTTTAAAAATCGAACAAACTACAAAAACGTAATTACTTACCTGTTTTAAGTAAATGTCCCAGTGCTGAACCTAGGAGTCCAGCACTGGATTACAAAAGTAACGTAAACATACTTTGCTTGCACACTGTATTTCCTTTCATAGGATAACATTGGTAATTTTACCCAGAAAAGTTTCTAAGTGTCAGCTTTTGAAATATAGTAATATTCTTCAAAAATCACTACAATATCCAAAACGCTTTTTCTTACCTGTTTACAGGAAGTGTCCCAGGACTGAATCCAGGATCCAGTCCTGTGGTTAGAAAAGTGCTCTGCAAAGTAATCAATTGTAATTAAGTATAATTTTCCATTGAGCTCAATGTTGCATTGAATTTGACCCTGTGTTGCCTCTTGCACCAACTGTGATAACCACTATCAAAAAAGTCTATTGCCTATCTGTAAGGTGAATAACCAAAGCATCTCATACTGAGAAAGTATATTTTGATCCTATTGTTGGTTCTAAAATAAAACAAGCATATATTTTTTTATATACAAACCATTGGCCTAGAGTTCAGTTCTTGAGTGTGTGGCTTCATTTGCTGACTGAGTGTGTACAACAAATGCTTTACACTGTCCTCTGATACTGCCTTACTGCTCGACCAAGCTACCACTTTGGAGAGTAAGGTTATATCTAACTTTAGCCTCTGTCAACCCTCTGGGGACTGTGGACTCTGTACACCCTGAACCTTACTTGGGTACAGTATATACAGAGCCACTTTCCTACATTGGTGGATCAGCGGTGGGATACAAACTTGCATTTGTTGGACTACTTGGTTACCATCTGATCACACGACAGAACTCTTAAATTGCCTTTAGAATTCTGATTTTTTTAATTGGCATTTTTTTTACCAAATTACTAAAAGTCTTGTTAGGGCCTTGCTTAAGTCCCTGTAGCATCTTAGAAAATAAAAAGTCACTATAGCCAAGGTTAGAGGGGTTAGAATTTTTTTTAAAAAAATGTCTCAAGACAAGAACCCAGCTACTAGTGAAGATAATAATGACATACAGGAACTGGTTGAGGAGCTCGACCTCACCCCTTATCTTCATTTGTCTTTCAAAGAGATAAGGTCCTTATGCAAACTTAAAGATATACCAATGGGCCAGCATCCAACCAAACAAGGGCTCCAGGAGCTCCTGGCTGAGTATGCTAAAGCCCACCCCTCTGAGCATGGTGATGACCCAACAGAGGAGGAAAGGAATGAGGAGGATGGGGATGGTAACCCACCTCCATCACTTCCTAGGGAAGATAGGGTCCCTGCACCCTTAACTCCAAGAATAGACCTCTGGGGACCTAGGGGCCACCCTCAGTGAGGAGGACAACTTGTTAGCCAGGTTGGCCAAACGACTGGACCTAGAGACCAGACTCCTGGCTCTAGAGAAGGAAAGACAGGAGATGGGTTTAGCACCCATCAATGGTGGCAGCAATACTAAAAATAAGGATAGGGAGGAAACTTCTGAACCTAAAATCCCCAAAGGGATTGTCCCTAAGTTTGAGGAAGGTGATGACATCACCAAATGGTTCACAGCCTTTGAGAGGGCTTGTGAAATAAGAAGAGTAAAGAAACCTCTGTGGGGGCACTCCTGTGGGAACTGTTCTCTGGTAACTGCAGAGACAGGCTTCTGACCCTCTCTGGGCCAGATGCAGGGTCCTATGACCTCATGAAGAGTACTCTGATTGAGGGATTTGGGCTCACTACTGAGGAGTATAGAATTAGATTCAGGGGGCTCACAAAACCCAGACCCAGTCCTGGATTGACTTCGTGGACTACTCAGTAAAGACACTGGATGGCTGGTTAGCTGGACATAATGTGCATGATTTTTCTGGACTTTACAATTTGTTTATGAAGGAACACATACTAAGTAATTGCACAAATGAAAAGTTGCATCAGCATTTGGTAGACCTAGGTCTAATTTCTCCCCAAGAATTGGGAAAGAAGGCAGACCACTGGGTCAAGACTAGGGTGACAAGGACAACCACTGGGGGTGACCAAAAGAAGGTGGTCACCAAACCCCCCAGGGGAAAGGTGGTGAGAATCCCCAAGATAAAAAGTCTGAGTCTTCCAAAGGGCCCCAAAAACCTGTTCAGGGGGTGGGTCCCAAACTACTCCCTATGTGCCTCAACCCTATAGGGGGAAGAACTTTGATCCCTTGAAGGCCTGGTGTAATAACTGTAAGAAGTCAGGACACCTCACTGTAGACAAAACTTGCCCCCACAACAAAGCCCCTAAGGCACCCAGTACAGCTACTCCTGGGGCAGCAAGTTTACAGATGGGATCAGAAGTGTACCCTGAGCAAATCTGGGAACCCACTGAGGCAAGTCTGGTCTCCCTAGGGGAAGTGGAATTTGCCACTGTAGCTGTGTGGCCACCCAACTTAAAGAAGTATTTGCAATACCCCTGGGTGAATGGAACTAGAGTAGAGGCTCTGAGGGATACAGGTGCCAGTGTCACTATGGTGAGGGACACACTGGTTTCCCCTGAGCAATACTTGATTGGGAAAACTTACCCAGTCACCAATGCTGACAGTGTCACCACTAGTCATCCCATGGCCCTGGTGACATTAGGCTGGGGGGGTTACTGGCCTGAAGCAGGTAGTGGTCTCTCCGAAGTTACCAGCTGCATGTCTGCTAGGAAATGATCTGGAAACCTCAGCCTGGGCAGAGGTGGAGCTAAAGGCCCATGCAGCCATGCTGGGCATCCCTGAATTGGTGTGTGTAAAAACAAGAGCACAGAGCAAAAGGCAGGGTGAAGAAATAGTGTTGGAGCCTGGAATGATGGCCCAGCCTACCAAGAGAAAAGGAAAGAAGACTGGCGGACCAGCTTCTACACAGTCACAAGAGCAGGACCCCTCTCCTCAGGGAGAGAACCTGGAAGCCCCAGAGGGAACTGAGCCCCTAGAGCTTGACCCTTACCAGGTTGAACTCTTGGGCCCAGGGGGACCCTCTAGGGAAGAGCTGTGCCAGGGACAGCAAGACTGTCCCACTCTTGAAAGCCTGAGGCAGCAAGCTGTTTCAGAAGCCAAGGGAGATGTCAGTGGTACCCACAGAGTCTATTGGGAAGAGGGATTACTGTACACTGAGGCAAAAGACCCCAACCCTGGAACCACCAGGAGAGTGGTAGTGCCCCAGAAGTACAGGGAGTTCCTCCTAACTTTGGCTCATGACATCCCCTAGCTGGACATCTGGGCCAAACCAAAACTTGGGAAAGGCTAGTTAGCCACTTTTACTGGCCCCAGATGCACCAAAAGGTGAAGGAGTTTGTCAGCTCCTGTGTTACCTGTCAAGCCAGTGGCAAGACAGGTGGCCCTCCAAAGGCCCCCCTGATACCACTACCTGTGGTGGGGGTTCCCTTTGAAAGGGTAGGTGTGGACATAGTGGGTCCACTGGAACCTCCCACAGCCTCAGGGAACAAATTCATACTGGTGGTAGTGGATCATGCCACTAGGTATCCTGAGGCTATTCCCCTTAGGACTACTACAGCTCCTGCAGTAGCCAAAGCCCTCATTGGTGTCTTCACCAGGGTAGGGTTTCCTAAGGAGGTGGTTTCAGACAGAGGTTCCAACTTCATGTCTGCTTACCTGACCCACATGTGGAAGGAGTGTGGGGTGCAGTACAAGTTTACTACACCCTACCATCCACAAACCAATGGCCTTGTTGAGAGGTTCAACAAGACATTGAAAGGCATGATCATGGGGCTCCCTGAAAAACTCAAAAGGAGATGGGATGTCCTACTACCATGCCTGCTTTTCGCTTACAGAGAAGTGCCACAGAAGGGGGTAGGTTTCTCACCCTTTGAACTTCTGTTTGGCCATCCTGTGAGGGGACCACTCTGTCTTGTAAAGGAGGGCTGGGAGAGACCTCTCCAAGAACCCAAACAAGATATAGTGGACTATGTGCTTGGCCTAAGGTCCAGAATGGCTGAGTACATGGAAAAGGCATCCAAGAACCTTGAGGCCAGCCAGGAGCTTCAGAAGCACTGGTATGACCAAAAAGCTGCACTGGTTGAATTCCAACCTGGGCAACAGGTATGGGTTTTGGAGCCAGTGGCACCAAGGGCCCTCCAGGACAGATGGAGTGGCCCTTACCCTATCCTAGAGAAAAAGAGTGAGGTCACCTACCTGGTTGACCTGGGCACCAGCAGGACACCCAAAAGGGTTATCCATGTGAACCGCCTAAAACTCTACAATGACAGGGCTGACATCACCATGCTGATGGTGACAGATGAGGAACAGGAAGCTGAGAGTGAACCTCTCCCTGATCTCCTCTCCCACAGCCCAAAAGATGGGTCAGTAGATGGAGTTGTCTTTTCAGACACCCTCACTGCCCAACAGCAGACTGACTGCAAGCAAGTCTTGCAGCAGTATGCTGGGCTCTTTTCCTTGACCCCTGGTCTGACAAACTGGTGTACCCATGATGTGGACACTGGTGACAGTGCACCTGTCAAAAACAAGATCTATCGTCAGTCAGACCAAGTTAAGGAAAGCATCAGAGCTGAAGTCAGCAAGATGCTGGAGCTAGGGGTTATTGAGCCCTCTGAGAGCCCCTGGGCTAGCCCAGTGGTTCTGGTCCCCAAACCTCATCAAAAGGGTGAAAAGAGAGAGATGAGGTTTTGTGTGGACTATAGGGGTCTCAACTCTGTCACCAAGACAGATGCACACCCTATCCCAAGAGCTGATGAACTGATAGACAGATTGGGTGCAGCCAAATACCTGAGTACCTTTGACTTAACTGCAGGGTACTGGCAGATTGGCATGGCCCCAGGAGCCAAACAGAAAACAGCATTCTCCACACCTGATGGGCATTTTCAGTTCACTGTTATGCCCTTTGGTTTAAAGAATGCCCCTGCCACCTTCCAGAGGTTGGTGAATCAAGTCCTTGCTGGGTTGGAGTCCTTTAGTGCAGCTTATCTTGATGATATTGCTGTCTTCAGTTCCACCTGGCAGGATCACCTGGTCCACCTTGGGAAGGTTTTAAAGGCCCTGCAAACTGCAGGCCTAACTATCAAGGCATCCAAATGCCAGATAGGGCAGGGCACTGTGGTGTACTTGGGCCACCTGGTTGGTGGAGGCCAGGTACAACCCTTACAGCCCAAGATCCAGGCTATCCTGGACTGGGTAGCTCCAACAACTCAGACCCAAGTCAGGGCATTCCTTGGCTTGACTGGGTACTACAGGAGGTTTGTGAAGGGATATGGGTCCATTGTGACTCCCCTCACAGAACTCACCTCCAAGAAGATGCCAAAGAAAGTAAACTGGACAGTCTGTTGCCAAAAGGCTTTTGACACTCTGAAAGAAGCAATGTGCTCAGCACCAATTCTAAAAGCACCAGATTATGCCAAGCAGTTCATTGTGCAGACTGATGCCTCTGAGCTAGGGATAGGAGCGGTCCTATCCCAGACCAATGATGAAGGCCAAGACCAACCTGTTGCTTTTATAAGCAGAAGGCTTCTCCCCAGGGAGCAGCGTTGGAGTGCCATTGAGAGGGAGGCCTTTGGTGTGGTCTGGTCCCTGAAGAAGCTGAGGCCCTACCTGTTTGGAACTCACTTCCTAGTTCAAACTGACCACAGACCTCTCAGGTGGCTAATGCAAATGAAAGGAGAAAACCCAAAACTGTTGAGGTGGTCCATCTCCCTACAGGGAATGGACTTTGAAGTGGAACACAGACCTGGCACTGCCCATGCCAATGCAGATGGCCTTTCCAGGTTCTTCCACTTAGACAATGAAGACTCCATAGGGCAAGGTTAGTCTCATCATCTTTCGTTTGGGGGGAGTTGTGTGAGAAAGTGCCATCTTTCTTACATGGTATGCCCCCACTTTTTGCTGAATGGCTGATGTACTTTGACTGAGTGTGCCCTGGGCTCCTGCCAACCAGGTACCCAGGGCCTGTGTTCCTTCCCTAAAATTGCATTGATACCTACACCCAATTGACATCCCTGGCCACAGGTCAGCCCCTGGTAAATGGTACCATGGGTACCCAGGGCACTGTGACCAGGGAAGGCCCCTAAGGGCTGCAGCACTTGTTGTGCCACCCTTAGGGACCCTGCACCTTACACACACACACTGCCTTTGCAGGCTGCGTGTCTTGGTGCAGAACAAAAGTGAAGAGTCGACATGGCTCACATCCCTGTGTGCCATGCCTACAAGCCACTGCCCTGGCCTAGGTCAGCCACCCCTCTAGCTGGGTGCACTATGCCAGTGGTGAGGGCATAGAGGCATGAGCCCTGTGCCCCTACAGTGCCCAAGTCCATTCTTGGGCATTGTAAGTGCAGTGCTGCCATTAAGAGTATATGGTGCTGGGAGTCTGTCATTACGAACTCCACAGCACCATAATGGCCCCACTGAAGACTAAGAAGTTTGGTATCAAACTTCTCAGCACATTAAACCCCCACTGATGCCAGTGTGGGATTTAATGTAAACGCACTCCAGAGGGCATCTTAGAGATGCCCCCTGAAACCAACCCGACCTCCAGTGTCCGGACTGAGTGGCTGCCCAGGCTGCCACCACCAGACATGTTTCTGGACCCCTGGGTCGAGAGCCTCTGCTCTCAGGGGCCTGAAACAATGCACATCCCGGGACGAGGTGCCAAAGCCTCCTCCCCCAGGATGGGCAGGGGGAGCTTCAAAGGCCTGCCGCCTTTGGAGTTTCCCCAGACCATTTGCTGCTTCCAGCAAACTGGTCCCCACTGGTTCTACCCCCACTCCTGGCGGGAGAACCGGCGGGAAAACCAGAAGCAGGAAATGGGTTGTGCCCACCTCTGCCAACTCCACCCCTAAGGTGGGGGAGGCGAGGTGAAGCACAAACTCGAGTCCCCGCCATCTTGAGGATGGGGGACCTGGCCAACCAGGGACAGGCTCCTGCCCCCTCCCACTGGAGAGGAACAGAATAGGGGTGTACCCACCCCAGGGAAGGGACCCATTGGTCCCTGCCCTTACCTACCTGTAACCACCCCTAAATTTAGTATTTAGGGGCTCCCTGAACCTTCCTTCCGGGGTTCCCAAATCCGAAAACAAGAAGAGAAGACGAAGCAAGAAGACCAGCCGTGCAGCTGCTAAAAAGGAGGCGACAACAACTGACTTGGCCCCAGCCCTACCGGCCTGTCGACCTCTGAACCTGCTCCTGCGGAATCCCGGCCTCAGCAACCTCACAAACCCCGGAGGACCTGACTTCTGTGCTACAGCCTTCGACCCAGGGACTCCCACGAGCAGTGGTACTGCTCAAAAGAAAACCTACCAAAGACCCGGCCCTGGCACGGAGCCGCGAAACCTGCACACTCTGCACCCGCCGAGTCCAGCCTGTGCCTGAGTGACCAAAGACCTCGAGGACGTCCCCCGGCGATTCTGACCTGGAATCCAGTGGCCAAGGACCCTCCTCGACGACCCAGACGACGCCTGCAGCCTCAGGACAAGGGACCCCTCCAACCGCGACCAGCAGGGGGTAAGATTTCCCGACCTCAAAAGACACCCCTGCACCCGGCGCCCCACGGCCCCCTGTGCCCAACTCCTGGGTGTCTACCTATCCTCCAAGACCCCAACTTACCTCCTGAAGTGTTGGTCGCCCCTGAAGAATCACCGTCCCCGAGCCTGCAGCCTTTCTTCACCTTTCACGACCTCTATTGTTTAACATTGAGCGCCCGACGGCTCAAAGCACCCTGCACCCAGCCGCCCGAGTGCCCCTGGAAGTGCAACCTCTATCCTAACCTACTTCCCTACTTGCCCTGAGCAAGTGACCAGGAGCCCAGCTCCCACAGTCGCGTGGCCTGCTTGCCAGCAGCCACCAACCCGGGGCCCCCGCCTGCCATAGGATAACATTGGGCCTTCTCACTCTGCACCCGGCCGCCCCTGTGCCGCTGAGGGTGTAAAAACTGTACTTACCTGATCCTGGGGGACCCCTGAGTCTTACCCAGAACCTTAACCCTGCCAGTCAAGTACTTACCCGAAATCCGATAACTCACTTTTCTTCCATAGGGTTCCATTGACTGGTTTTCTGCGAAATTTCTTCTAAGTGTGGAGTTCTGAAACTTTAGAATATTCACCAAAAATCAACCGAGTCACGAAAACGAAAATACTCACCTAGTATTAGGAGGGGCCTCAGTGCTGGACCCGAGTGCCCAACACTGGCCCTAAAAGTAATCGCAACGTTACTTACCGTTAACTCACTTTTCTTTCATAGGGATCCATTGACTGGTTTTCTGTGAAATTTCTTCTAAGTGTCGATTTCTGTATTTTACAAATATTCTTTAAAAATCGAACAAACTACAAAAACGTAATTACTTACCTGTTTTAAGTAAATGTCCCAGTGCTGAACCTAGGAGTCCAGCACTGGATTACAAAAGTAACGTAAACATACTTTGCTTGCACACTGTATTTCCTTTCATAGGATAACATTGGTAATTTTACCCAGAAAAGTTTCTAAGTGTCAGCTTTTGAAATATAGTAATATTCTTCAAAAATCACTACAATATCCAAAACGCTTTTTCTTACCTGTTTACAGGAAGTGTCCCAGGACTGAATCCAGGATCCAGTCCTGTGGTTAGAAAAGTGCTCTGCAAAGTAATCAATTGTAATTAAGTATAATTTTCCATTGAGCTCAATGTTGCATTGAATTTGACCCTGTGTTGCCTCTTGCACCAACTGTGATAACCACTATCAAAAAGTCTATTGCCTATCTGTAAGGTGAATAACCAAAGCATCTCATACTGAGAAAGTATATTTTGATCCTATTGTTGGTTCTAAAATAAAACAAGCATATATTTTTTTATATACAAACCATTGGCCTAGAGTTCAGTTCTTGAGTGTGTGGCTTCATTTGCTGACTGAGTGTGTACAACAAATGCTTTACACTGTCCTCTGATACTGCCTTACTGCTCGACCAAGCTACCACTTTGGAGAGTAAGGTTATATCTAACTTTAGCCTCTGTCAACCCTCTGGGGACTGTGGACTCTGTACACCCTGAACCTTACTTGGGTACAGTATATACAGAGCCACTTTCCTACATTGGTGGATCAGCGGTGGGATACAAACTTGCATTTGTTGGACTACTTGGTTACCATCTGATCACACGACAGAACTCTTAAATTGCCTTTAGAATTCTGATTTTTTAATTGGCATTTTTTTACCAAATTACTAAAAGTCTTGTTAGGGCCTTGCTTAAGTCCCTGTAGCATCTTAGAAAATAAAAAGTCACTATAGCCAAGGTTAGAGGGGTTAGAATTTTTTTTTAAAAAAATGTCTCGACAAGAACCCAGCTACTAGTGAAGATAATAATGACATACAGGAACTGGTTGAGGAGCTCGACCTCACCCCTTATCTTCATTTGTCTTTCAAAGAGATAAGGTCCTTATGCAAACTTAAAGATATACCAATGGGCCAGCATCCAACCAAACAAGGGCTCCAGGAGCTCCTGGCTGAGTATGCTAAAGCCCACCCCTCTGAGCATGGTGATGACCCAACAGAGGAGGAAAGGAATGAGGAGGATGGGGATGGTAACCCACCTCCATCACTTCCTAGGGAAGATAGGGTCCCTGCACCCTTAACTCCAAGAATAGACCTCTGGGGACCTAGGGGCCACCCTCAGTGAGGAGGACAACTTGTTAGCCAGGTTGGCCAAACGACTGGACCTAGAGACCAGACTCCTGGCTCTAGAGAAGGAAAAGACAGGAGATGGGTTTAGCACCCATCAATGGTGGCAGCAATACTAAAAATAAGGATAGGGAGGAAACTTCTGAACCTAAAATCCCCAAAGGGATTGTCCCTAAGTTTGAGGAAGGTGATGACATCACCAAATGGTTCACAGCCTTTGAGAGGGCTTGTGAAATAAGAAGAGTAAAGAAACCTCTGTGGGGGCACTCCTGTGGGAACTGTTCTCTGGTAACTGCAGAGACAGGCTTCTGACCCTCTCTGGGCCAGATGCAGGGTCCTATGACCTCATGAAGAGTACTCTGATTGAGGGATTTGGGCTCACTACTGAGGAGTATAGAATTAGATTCAGGGGGCTCACAAAACCCAGACCCAGTCCTGGATTGACTTCGTGGACTACTCAGTAAAGACACTGGATGGCTGGTTAGCTGGACATAATGTGCATGATTTTTCTGGACTTTACAATTTGTTTATGAAGGAACACATACTAAGTAATTGCACAAATGAAAAGTTGCATCAGCATTTGGTAGACCTAGGTCTAATTTCTCCCCAAGAATTGGGAAAGAAGGCAGACCACTGGGTCAAGACTAGGGTGACAAGGACAACCACTGGGGGTGACCAAAAGAAGGTGGTCACCAAACCCCCCAGGGGAAAGGTGGTGAGAATCCCCAAGATAAAAAGTCTGAGTCTTCCAAAGGGCCCCAAAAACCTGTTCAGGGGGTGGGTCCCAAACTACTCCCTATGTGCCTCAACCCTATAGGGGAAGAACTTTGATCCCTTGAAGGCCTGGTGTAATAACTGTAAGAAGTCAGGACACCTCACTGTAGACAAAACTTGCCCCCACAACAAAGCCCCTAAGGCACCCAGTACAGCTACTCCTGGGGCAGCAAGTTTACAGATGGGATCAGAAGTGTACCCTGAGCAAATCTGGGAACCCACTGAGGCAAGTCTGGTCTCCCTAGGGGAAGTGGAATTTGCCACTGTAGCTGTGTGGCCACCCAACTTAAAGAAGTATTTGCAATACCCCTGGGTGAATGGAACTAGAGTAGAGGCTCTGAGGGATACAGGTGCCAGTGTCACTATGGTGAGGGACACACTGGTTTCCCCTGAGCAATACTTGATTGGGAAAACTTACCCAGTCACCAATGCTGACAGTGTCACCACTAGTCATCCCATGGCCCTGGTGACATTAGGCTGGGGGGTTACTGGCCTGAAGCAGGTAGTGGTCTCTCCGAAGTTACCAGCTGCATGTCTGCTAGGAAATGATCTGGAAACCTCAGCCTGGGCAGAGGTGGAGCTAAAGGCCCATGCAGCCATGCTGGGCATCCCTGAATTGGTGTGTGTAAAAACAAGAGCACAGAGCAAAAGGCAGGGTGAAGAAATAGTGTTGGAGCCTGGAATGATGGCCCAGCCTACCAAGAGAAAAGGAAAGAAGACTGGCGGACCAGCTTCTACACAGTCACAAGAGCAGGACCCCTCTCCTCAGGGAGAGAACCTGGAAGCCCCAGAGGGAACTGAGCCCCTAGAGCTTGACCCTTACCAGGTTGAACTCTTGGGCCCAGGGGGACCCTCTAGGGAAGAGCTGTGCCAGGGACAGCAAGACTGTCCCACTCTTGAAAGCCTGAGGCAGCAAGCTGTTTCAGAAGCCAAGGGAGATGTCAGTGGTACCCACAGAGTCTATTGGGAAGAGGGATTACTGTACACTGAGGCAAAAGACCCCAACCCTGGAACCACCAGGAGAGTGGTAGTGCCCCAGAAGTACAGGGAGTTCCTCCTAACTTTGGCTCATGACATCCCCTAGCTGGACATCTGGGCCAAACCAAAACTTGGGAAAGGCTAGTTAGCCACTTTTACTGGCCCCAGATGCACCAAAAGGTGAAGGAGTTTGTCAGCTCCTGTGTTACCTGTCAAGCCAGTGGCAAGACAGGTGGCCCTCCAAAGGCCCCCTGATACCACTACCTGTGGTGGGGGTTCCCTTTGAAAGGGTAGGTGTGGACATAGTGGGTCCACTGGAACCTCCCACAGCCTCAGGGAACAAATTCATACTGGTGGTAGTGGATCATGCCACTAGGTATCCTGAGGCTATTCCCCTTAGGACTACTACAGCTCCTGCAGTAGCCAAAGCCCTCATTGGTGTCTTCACCAGGGTAGGGTTTCCTAAGGAGGTGGTTTCAGACAGAGGTTCCAACTTCATGTCTGCTTACCTGACCCACATGTGGAAGGAGTGTGGGGTGCAGTACAAGTTTACTACACCCTACCATCCACAAACCAATGGCCTTGTTGAGAGGTTCAACAAGACATTGAAAGGCATGATCATGGGGCTCCCTGAAAAACTCAAAAGGAGATGGGATGTCCTACTACCATGCCTGCTTTTCGCTTACAGAGAAGTGCCACAGAAGGGGGTAGGTTTCTCACCCTTTGAACTTCTGTTTGGCCATCCTGTGAGGGGACCACTCTGTCTTGTAAAGGAGGGCTGGGAGAGACCTCTCCAAGAACCCAAACAAGATATAGTGGACTATGTGCTTGGCCTAAGGTCCAGAATGGCTGAGTACATGGAAAAGGCATCCAAGAACCTTGAGGCCAGCCAGGAGCTTCAGAAGCACTGGTATGACCAAAAAGCTGCACTGGTTGAATTCCAACCTGGGCAACAGGTATGGGTTTTGGAGCCAGTGGCACCAAGGGCCCTCCAGGACAGATGGAGTGGCCCTTACCCTATCCTAGAGAAAAGAGTGAGGTCACCTACCTGGTTGACCTGGGCACCAGCAGGACACCCAAAAGGGTTATCCATGTGAACCGCCTAAAACTCTACAATGACAGGGCTGACATCACCATGCTGATGGTGACAGATGAGGAACAGGAAGCTGAGAGTGAACCTCTCCCTGATCTCCTCTCCCACAGCCCAAAAGATGGGTCAGTAGATGGAGTTGTCTTTTCAGACACCCTCACTGCCCAACAGCAGACTGACTGCAAGCAAGTCTTGCAGCAGTATGCTGGGCTCTTTTCCTTGACCCCTGGTCTGACAAACTGGTGTACCCATGATGTGGACACTGGTGACAGTGCACCTGTCAAAAACAAGATCTATCGTCAGTCAGACCAAGTTAAGGAAAGCATCAGAGCTGAAGTCAGCAAGATGCTGGAGCTAGGGGTTATTGAGCCCTCTGAGAGCCCCTGGGCTAGCCCAGTGGTTCTGGTCCCCAAACCTCATCAAAAGGGTGAAAAGAGAGAGATGAGGTTTTGTGTGGACTATAGGGGTCTCAACTCTGTCACCAAGACAGATGCACACCCTATCCCAAGAGCTGATGAACTGATAGACAGATTGGGTGCAGCCAAATACCTGAGTACCTTTGACTTAACTGCAGGGTACTGGCAGATTGGCATGGCCCCAGGAGCCAAACAGAAAACAGCATTCTCCACACCTGATGGGCATTTTCAGTTCACTGTTATGCCCTTTGGTTTAAAGAATGCCCCTGCCACCTTCCAGAGGTTGGTGAATCAAGTCCTTGCTGGGTTGGAGTCCTTTAGTGCAGCTTATCTTGATGATATTGCTGTCTTCAGTTCCACCTGGCAGGATCACCTGGTCCACCTTGGGAAGGTTTTAAAGGCCCTGCAAACTGCAGGCCTAACTATCAAGGCATCCAAATGCCAGATAGGGCAGGGCACTGTGGTGTACTTGGGCCACCTGGTTGGTGGAGGCCAGGTACAACCCTTACAGCCCAAGATCCAGGCTATCCTGGACTGGGTAGCTCCAACAACTCAGACCCAAGTCAGGGCATTCCTTGGCTTGACTGGGTACTACAGGAGGTTTGTGAAGGGATATGGGTCCATTGTGACTCCCCTCACAGAACTCACCTCCAAGAAGATGCCAAAGAAAGTAAACTGGACAGTCTGTTGCCAAAAGGCTTTTGACACTCTGAAAGAAGCAATGTGCTCAGCACCAATTCTAAAAGCACCAGATTATGCCAAGCAGTTCATTGTGCAGACTGATGCCTCTGAGCTAGGGATAGGAGCGGTCCTATCCCAGACCAATGATGAAGGCCAAGACCAACCTGTTGCTTTTATAAGCAGAAGGCTTCTCCCCAGGGAGCAGCGTTGGAGTGCCATTGAGAGGGAGGCCTTTGGTGTGGTCTGGTCCCTGAAGAAGCTGAGGCCCTACCTGTTTGGAACTCACTTCCTAGTTCAAACTGACCACAGACCTCTCAGGTGGCTAATGCAAATGAAAGGAGAAAACCCAAAACTGTTGAGGTGGTCCATCTCCCTACAGGGAATGGACTTTGAAGTGGAACACAGACCTGGCACTGCCCATGCCAATGCAGATGGCCTTTCCAGGTTCTTCCACTTAGACAATGAAGACTCCATAGGGCAAGGTTAGTCTCATCATCTTTCGTTTGGGGGGAGTTGTGTGAGAAAGTGCCATCTTTCTTACATGGTATGCCCCCACTTTTTGCTGAATGGCTGATGTACTTTGACTGAGTGTGCCCTGGGCTCCTGCCAACCAGGTACCCAGGGCCTGTGTTCCTTCCCTAAAATTGCATTGATACCTACACCCAATTGACATCCCTGGCCACAGGTCAGCCCCTGGTAAATGGTACCATGGGTACCCAGGGCACTGTGACCAGGGAAGGCCCCTAAGGGCTGCAGCACTTGTTGTGCCACCCTTAGGGACCCTGCACCTTTACACACACACACTGCCTTTGCAGGCTGCGTGTCTTGGTGCAGAACAAAAGTGAAGAGTCGACATGGCTCACATCCCTGTGTGCCATGCCTACAAGCCACTGCCCTGGCCTAGGTCAGCCACCCCTCTAGCTGGGTGCACTATGCCAGTGGTGAGGGCATAGAGGCATGAGCCCTGTGCCCCTACAGTGCCCAAGTCCATTCTTGGGCATTGTAAGTGCAGTGCTGCCATTAAGAGTATATGGTGCTGGGAGTCTGTCATTACGAACTCCACAGCACCATAATGGCCCCACTGAAGACTAAGAAGTTTGGTATCAAACTTCTCAGCACATTAAACCCCCACTGATGCCAGTGTGGGATTTAATGTAAAACGCACTCCAGAGGGCATCTTAGAGATGCCCCCTGAAACCAACCCGACCTCCAGTGTCCGGACTGAGTGGCTGCCCAGGCTGCCACCACCAGACATGTTTCTGGACCCCTGGGTCGAGAGCCTCTGCTCTCAGGGGCCTGAAACAATGCACATCCCGGGACGAGGTGCCAAAGCCTCCTCCCCCAGGATGGGCAGGGGGAGCTTCAAAGGCCTGCCGCCTTTGGAGTTTCCCCAGACCATTTGCTGCTTCCAGCAAACTGGTCCCCACTGGTTCTACCCCCACTCCTGGCGGGAGAACCGGCGGGAAAACCAGAAGCAGGAAATGGGTTGTGCCCACCTCTGCCAACTCCACCCCTAAGGTGGGGAGGCGAGGTGAAGCACAAACTCGAGTCCCCGCCATCTTGAGGATGGGGGGACCTGGCCAACCAGGGACAGGCTCCTGCCCCCTCCCACTGGAGAGGAACAGAATAGGGGTGTACCCACCCCAGGGAAGGGACCCATTGGTCCCTGCCCTTACCTACCTGTAACCACCCCTAAATTTAGTATTTAGGGGCTCCCTGAACCTTCCTTCCGGGGTTCCCAAATCCGAAAACAAGAAGAGAAGACGAAGCAAGAAGACCAGCCGTGCAGCTGCTAAAAGGAGGCGACAACAACTGACTTGGCCCCAGCCCTACCGGCCTGTCGACCTCTGAACCTGCTCCTGCGGAATCCCGGCCTCAGCAACCTCACAAACCCCGGAGGACCTGACTTCTGTGCTACAGCCTTCGACCCAGGGACTCCCACGAGCAGTGGTACTGCTCAAAAGAAAACCTACCAAAGACCCGGCCCTGGCACGGAGCCGCGAAACCTGCACACTCTGCACCCGCCGAGTCCAGCCTGTGCCTGAGTGACCAAAGACCTCGAGGACGTCCCCCGGCGATTCTGACCTGGAATCCAGTGGCCAAGGACCCTCCTCGACGACCCAGACGACGCCTGCAGCCTCAGGACAAGGGACCCCTCCAACCGCGACCAGCAGGGGGTAAGATTTCCCGACCTCAAAAGACACCCCTGCACCCGGCGCCCCACGGCCCCCTGTGCCCAACTCCTGGGTGTCTACCTATCCTCCAAGACCCCAACTTACCTCCTGAAGTGTTGGTCGCCCCTGAAGAATCACCGTCCCCGAGCCTGCAGCCTTTCTTCACCTTTCACGACCTCTATTGTTTAACATTGAGCGCCCGACGGCTCAAAAGCACCCTGCACCCAGCCGCCCGAGTGCCCCTGGAAGTGCAACCTCTATCCTAACCTACTTCCCTACTTGCCCTGAGCAAGTGACCAGGAGCCCAGCTCCCACAGTCGCGTGGCCTGCTTGCCAGCAGCCACCAACCCGGGGCCCCCGCCTGCCATAGGATAACATTGGGCCTTCTCACTCTGCACCCGGCCGCCCCTGTGCCGCTGAGGGTGTAAAAACTGTACTTACCTGATCCTGGGGGACCCCTGAGTCTTACCCAGAACCTTAACCCTGCCAGTCAAGTACTTACCCGAAATCCGATAACTCACTTTTCTTCCATAGGGTTCCATTGACTGGTTTTCTGCGAAATTTCTTCTAAGTGTGGAGTTCTGAAACTTTAGAATATTCACCAAAAATCAACCGAGTCACGAAAACGAAAATACTCACCTAGTATTAGGAGGGGCCTCAGTGCTGGACCCGAGTGCCCAACACTGGCCCTAAAAGTAATCGCAACGTTACTTACCGTTAACTCACTTTTCTTTCATAGGGATCCATTGACTGGTTTTCTGTGAAATTTCTTCTAAGTGTCGATTTCTGTATTTTACAAATATTCTTTAAAAATCGAACAAACTACAAAACGTAATTACTTACCTGTTTTAAGTAAATGTCCCAGTGCTGAACCTAGGAGTCCAGCACTGGATTACAAAAGTAACGTAAACATACTTTGCTTGCACACTGTATTTCCTTTCATAGGATAACATTGGTAATTTTACCCAGAAAAGTTTCTAAGTGTCAGCTTTTGAAATATAGTAATATTCTTCAAAAATCACTACAATAACCAAAACGCTTTTTCTTACCTGTTTACAGGAAGTGTCCCAGGACTGAATCCAGGATCCAGTCCTGTGGTTAGAAAAAGTGCTCTGCAAAGTAATCAATTGTAATTAAGTATAATTTTCCATTGAGCTCAATGTTGCATTGAATTTGACCCTGTGTTGCCTCTTGCACCAACTGTGATAACCACTATCAAAAAAGTCTATTGCCTATCTGTAAGGTGAATAACCAAAGCATCTCATACTGAGAAAGTATATTTTGATCCTATTGTTGGTTCTAAAATAAAACAAGCATATATTTTTTATATACAAACCATTGGCCTAGAGTTCAGTTCTTGAGTGTGTGGCTTCATTTGCTGACTGAGTGTGTACAACAAATGCTTTACACTGTCCTCTGATACTGCCTTACTGCTCGACCAAGCTACCACTTTGGAGAGTAAGGTTATATCTAACTTTAGCCTCTGTCAACCCTCTGGGGACTGTGGACTCTGTACACCCTGAACCTTACTTGGGTACAGTATATACAGAGCCACTTTCCTACACCCTGCCTTCAGGATTGATAAGGCCTGCCATAGGGGTGACTGATAGGTTTCTATGTGCAGTGATAGGTGAGATATAGTGAACCTATATCTCTGTAAGGGGTGCATGCACCACCTCACTCAGGCTGCAGTAGCAGTCCTGTGGTGTCATTTTGGATGGCTTTCCAGGGGTGGCACAATACATGCTTCAGCCCCTGGTAGGCCTCTGGGGTACCTATGCCCTGGGTACATAGTATACCATATACTAGGGACTTATAAGGGCACTCCAGAATCCAATCTGTGGTGTACCTAAAGTACATGGAATCAATTTATAAGAGAAAGCAGATCGGCTGGGGACCTGAATAGCAGGTTCCCAGCCAAACTAAGTCAAAAACCATCAAAACACCAGAAAAAAAGTGGGGGCAACCATGTAGTCAGATTCCACCTTCCTACATCCACTCTTCCATGAAGCACTCCATGCCACTTCACTCTACTCTGAAACAATCTACTCTGATACAATGCATTCTATGCCAGTACTCTATGCCACTCCACTCTACCCTGCACCACTCCACTCTACCGTGCAGCACTCCACTCTACACCTCTTCACTCTACTCTGAAACAATCTACTTTTTGCCTCTGCACTTTACTGTACTCTGCACCACTCCACTGCACTCTATGCCACTCTTCCCCACTCAACCATGAGCCACTCTACACCAGTGCACTCTGTCACTGCACTTTATTCTACTCTACTCTGCATCTCCACTGCACTCTACGCCAATCCAATCTAAGCCACTCTAGTCTACTCTGCACCCTATTCCACTGCACTCTACCTTACTGTACTCTAGGCCACTCTGCGCCATTCCACTCTGCGCAACTCTACGCTAGTGCACTCTATGCCTGTGCACTCTATGCCACTGCACTCTACCCTGCACCATGCTACTCTTCCCTGCACCACTCCATGCCACTTCACTCTACTCAAAAACAATTTACTCTATGCCACTGCACTCTACTCCACTCTAATCTACGCAACTCTACTATACTCTGTCACTTCACTCTACCCTGAAGCAATCTACTCTACACCTCTGCACTTTATGCCTCTGCACTCTGTGCCACTCTACTCCACGCCACTCTACTGTGTGCCACAGCACTCTACGATTTGCCACCCTGTGCCACTCTACTGTCCACCACTCTCCACCACTGCGCTCTACGCCATTCTACTCTAAAAGCCTGCACGCTATGCCAGTGCACTCAACACAACTTTACTCAAACCCAATGCACTCTGCGCCACTGCACACTCTACCCCAACTAACCTGCATGGCTGCACTCTACACCACTGCTTTCTGCCCCACTGGATGCTACGCCACTGCACTCTGCACCACTGCAGTCTGTGCCACTGCTCTGTGGGCCACTCTATTCTGCAAGACTATACTCTACGCCATGAACTCAATGTCACTCTACTCTTCACCACTGCACTCTATGCCACTGCACGCTATGCCAGTCTACACCACTGCACTTGGTCACTGCACTCTGTGCCACTCTCTTCTACTCTGCACCTCTGTACTCTATGCCACTGCTCTCTTCACCACTCTACTCTTCACCACTCTACTCTTCACCACTCTACTCTTCACCACTCTACTCTTCACCAATCTACTCTGCGCTACTGCAGTCTATGCCACTGCACTCTACTCTGCGCTACTCTACTCTACGCCACTCTGTTGCACTCTACGCCAATGCACTCTGTCACTACAGTCTGCGTCACTTCATGCCACTCAAATCAATCAATCAATCAGTGTGCGACTACTCACCCGTGAGAGTCTCAAAGCACTGAGTGTGGGGGGAAGGTGGGTGGATCTGCGGTTCAGTCGAAGTGCCAGTTCTTGAGGTCCTTCCTGAATTGCGGCAGAAATGGTGATAGCCTGAGGTGCAGAGGCAGGGAGTTCCAGGTCTTTGCAGCAAGGTAGGACAAGGATCTTCCTCCAGCCGTGGTCTGGCGGATCCGTGGGATGGTGGCCAGGGCCAGTTGGGCGAAGCGGAGATGTCTGGTGGGAGTGTAGAAGGAGAGGCGGTGGTTGAGGAGGGCTTTGTAGGCCTGCGTGAGGAGCTTGGAGGGGATTCTTTTGTTGATAGGTAGCCAGTGCAGGTCTCTCAGGTGGCTGGTGATGTGGCTGCGTTGAGGGATGTTCAGCATGAGTCTGGCGGAGGCTTTCTGGATGTTCTGCAGTTTCTTTTTGAGTTTTTGGTTGGTGCCGGCATAATAGAGTGCGTTGGCGTAGTCGAGTCTGCTGCTGATGAGCACGTGGGTGACCGTTTTCCTGGACTTGGTGGGGATCCGCTTGAAGATCTTAAGAAGCAGGTGGAGTGTGTGGAAGCAGGAGGACGACACGACGCTGATTTGGCGGTTCACTGAGAGCGAGGAGTCCATGATGATGATGAGGTTTCGTGCATGGTCCGTGGGTGGGGGGCTGCCGAGCGCTTCGGGCTACCAGGAGGACAGGGTGGAGCCCAGAATGAGGACTTTGGTCTTGTCTGAGTTGAGCTTGAGGCAGCTGTCCTTCATCCAGGTGGCGACGGCCTTCATCCTCTTGTGGAAGTTGCTCTTGTCGGCTGCGAGTTCATCTGTGAGGGAGAGAATCAGCTAAGTGTCATCAGCGTAGGAGACGATGTTGAGTCCATGGCTTCTAATGATGGCTGTAAGCGGGGTCATGTAGCTGTTGAAGAGGGTGGGGCTCAGGGAGGTTCCCTGAGGCACTCCGCAGCTGATCTCTGTGAGTTCTGAGTTGAACTGTGAAAGTCTGACTCTCTGTGTTCGGCCGGTGAGGAAGGAGTGGATCCATTCTAGGGCTTTGTCGCGGATGCCGGCGTCATGGAGTCTTGTACAGAGGGTGTGTTGGGAGACGGTGTTGAAGTTGGCTGAGAAGTCCAGGAGGATGAGGGCAGCAGTTTTGCCTTGGTAGAGGAGGGTGCGGATGTCGTCTGTAGCGGCGAGGAGAGCAGTCTCGGTGCTGTGGTTGCTTCTGAAGCCCGATTGGGAGAGGTCCAGGATGTGGTTCTTTTCGAATTAACTCGGAGAGTTGGGCGTTGATGGTTTTTTCAATAACTTTGGCTGGAAAGGGGAGTAGAGAGATGGGTCTGTAGCTCTTGAGGTCCGTCGGGTCTGCAGAGGGTTTCTTCAGCAGGGGGTTGATCTCTGCGTGCTTCCAGTCTTCAGGGAAGGTGGCGGACTTGATGGAGAAGTTGATGGTGCAGCAGAGTTCAGGTGCGATGGAGGTGCCAGTTCTGTTGAAGATGTGGTGAGGGCAGGGGGCTCCGGAGTGGATGCTCTTCATGGTCCTGAGAGTGTCGTCAGAGGTGAGGGTGGCCCAGTTGGGGTCTGGAGCCATTGGATGCGGTGGTAGCGGGTGGGGTGGGTGGGTCTTGGATGGCAAAGCTGTCGTACATCTCCTTGATCTTGTGTAGAAGGAGGTGGCGAGGTTGTCACAGAGGTCTTGTGAAGGGGAAATGTCTGCTGTCTCTGTGCTGGGTTTGCAAATGCTTTTACCATGGCGAAGAGTGTTTTGCTGTTGTGTGCATTGGCATTGATGCGTTCATGGATGGCTGCTTTCTTTGTTGTTCTGATGAGGTGGCGTGCGGTGACGGACGATTTGAAGGCTGCGTGGTCTGCCACGATGTTGCTGCTCCTCCATCTTTTCTCGAGCTGTCTGTTAGTGTGCCTGGACTCTTGGAGGGCGGGGGAGAATCAGCTGGCCTTCTTGGAGGGCTGCTTGCCTGTGGGTTTCCTGAGTGGAGCCAGTGTGTTGGTGCAGTGGGAGAGCCAGCGGTGGAGGTTGTGCTCTGAGGTGTTGGCACCCGTGGATGTTGGTGGTGGTGTTTTGCTGAGGGAGGTGGTGAGCTGATCATTGGTAACCTTGTTCCAGCTTCTGCGAGGATCGCGGTCGGCGTTGTGGTGTACGTGGGTTTGGTGAAGGAGAAGTGGACGCATTGGTGGTCGGTCCAGAGTGGCTCAGAGGTGTGGCTGACTGAGATGTAGTTGCTTGCGGAGATGACCGGGTCGAGTGTGTGTTCTGTTGAGTGGGTTGATGTTCTGACCAGTTATTTGTCAGATGGTGGCGAGGTTCTCCAGTAGGGAGGAGGTGTTGTGGTCGTCGAGGTTGTCCAGGTGGAAATTGAGGTAGGCGAGGAGGATGTAGTCCATTGAGGCTAGAGCGTGGTGAGCGATTTAGTCGGCTATGGCTTTGCTGAAGGGAGGGGGGGGGCAGGGTCCAGGAGGTCTGCAGATGAGGGTGTTGCGAAGGGTAGCGTTCAGGTTGGTCTGGATCTGTAAGTGGAGGTACTCCATGTCTGGTGCGTGGTCGTCACAGCTGGTTGTGATACAGAGGGTGTTTTTGTGTTCGATGGCGATCCCTCCTCCTGGTAGGTTGATGCGGTCCTTGTGGAAGATTTTGTAGCCGTAGGGGATGGCGGTTGCAATGTCTGGGGTTGAGGTGGGGTTCATCAAGGTTTCTGTAAAGAAGGCGATGTCGGGGGAGAGGAGTCCAGCAGGTCCCAGATCTCCACAGCGTGTCTTTTGAGGGAGCGGGTGTTGAGTAGGATGCATCTGAGGTGGTCTGGTCTAGATCTTTAGGGTCGTGCGGTTGGTGGATCTGGTGTGCGGAGGCCGGTGAAGGTGCAGTTGCGGCAGGTGAACGGGTCTTGGGCGTTCTTCGGAGACGCGAGTTGGCAGGCGTTGGAATGTCTGATGTTGAGGG
Organism: Calotriton arnoldi; assembly: GCA_963921515.1. Taxonomy (NCBI): domain Eukaryota; kingdom Metazoa; phylum Chordata; class Amphibia; order Caudata; family Salamandridae; genus Calotriton; species Calotriton arnoldi. The sequence goes on from CAWUFW010009113.1 coordinate 731,712, forward strand.
CGTGAAGGGAGCTGGAGTTATAGCGGTGGATGGTTCAGGGACCATGGCCCTGGGCGCGGTCCAGGCGCGGACGGGCGCAGACGCGCAGTGGCCTCCATTAAGTAGTGTTGGGAAGGGCTGGATATCTGGGAGGCGGAAATTGGGAAGCGGTAAAACAGCGCTGGATGGGGGCGGGGTCACGGGGGACGAGCAGCTGCAAGGAAAGGGAAAAAAGGTGCAAAAAAGTAGCAATAAAAGAAAGCAATAATAGAAGAGCAAGAAATAGCTAAAAAGAAAAAAAGAGCAGAGGAGCAAAAAGGCAGAGAGCAGCAGCAGAGCAGAGATGCTCCCCACTGGACCACCTGGGATTTAACACAGGACCTGGAAGGGGCAGGGGGCAACAGCTACCACATGGAGCTGTGCGGCGATGGAAGCAATCTACTGTGAAGGTCAGTAAAGTCTATTTTGCACCACTGTACTCCACGCCACTGCATTCTACATCACTCTACTCTATGCCACTGCACTTTACCCCACTGCACTCTACGCCACACCTTTGGACTCTACACTGCACCACTCCAGTTCAGTCTACTCTGAAACAACCTACTCTATGCCACTGCACTTTGCTCTGCTCTGCTCCACTCTACTCTACACCACTACACTCTACGTCACTGCACTTTATGCCAATGCACTGTACACCACTGCATTCTATGCCAGTCTACTCTGCACTGCTGTACTTTATGCCACTTCACTCTAGGCCACTCTACTGTACGATACTCCACTGTGACGCTGTACTCCATTAAACTCTGCTCCATTCTATTACACTGTACTCCACCAGTGCTACTTCACTCTACTCCGCCATTCCATTCCACTCTATTCCAGGGCACACTTCTCCACTCTGCGCCACTCCACTGCACTCTGACACTCTATACCACTACACTATACGCCACTCAACTCAACAACACTCTACTCCACTCTGTGCCATTCCACTCTCCCACACTACTCCATTCTATGCAACTCCACTCTGACAATCTACTCCTCTCTACGCTACTCTACTATTCAAGACTCTACTCCACTCAACACCCTCTACGCTACACCACTTTCATCTACACCACTCCACGCCAGTCCATGACAATCCACACCACTCAACTCTATGCCACTCCATTCTACACCACTCCAATCCACTCCATAACACTCGACTCTGCTCCACTTTACAACACCACTGCACCCACTCCTAGCCCCACTAACTTTTAGCCTTGCTGAACAGCAGTCACGCTGGTGTACAGCCTGGCTAAAACATATTGTCAAAGCCAATAGCTCTTGGATAAGCGAGACCTGTTGGCTTTGCAAATGCTTGTTGTTCCTGGTTTTATGTCCTTCATGCTCTCTAGAGAGCCCTCTAGTCCCAGAGGGGTAGAGCGGATGCAGTTTCTGGCCATGAAGCGTTTATCGCCTTTGTTGCCAGACTTTTATTGAGAAAAGCGGGTGCTTACGTCCCTTGCATGTCTCTGAACTGTGACTGTGCCAACGTGAGCATGGTGTGTTCGGGCTGCGGCACCTGTGTCTTGTGTTGGCAGAGGTATAAAAGCGTACAAAAAAGTATCAAATTGGAAAGATAAACTGTGTGACTGCTATCTTGAAATACCGACAAATTAAGAAATAACGTGACTCCTTCCCCTGCCCAAGGGCTGTTATGCCCGTGGACACTGCAAAATGGGCAAATTAGCACAGAGTTATACGGAATATTTTGGAAATCGAAGAAATAAATCGTTTGATTTCGAAATTAGTTCATTAATTAACTGTTTAAATCGTCTTCGTGTCCATTATAACGGTAAACTATACATTGGGAGCACGACCAGAAGTCTGAAAATACGCATTGCGGAACATAACAGAGCCTCTGAAAAGTCTCAGTTGTGCTACCGCGGAACTTTTTTTTAGAAAAACATGAGGGTAAAGTAGATGTCTTTAGATTTTTTTAATTGATAGAGTACCGCAAAATATAACGAGGGGTGACAGAGGCCTGCCCTTAAAACAAAAATAAGCAATGTAAACCTGTTGGCTAAACCTTGGCGTTTCTGTGCTTTACAATAATGAACGTTACCGTAAGCTTGAACTTAATTGATTCTTGCTGGACGATGTGTATGTAGATGAAGGTTTTTTGGTGTTTATATCAATGAATGTTCTAAAATGAATCCAGTAGATGGCGCTATAGACCAAAAGAAACCTTGTATCTTGGAACCATTAATGATATATTGAAATCCCTATTACTTTTGCTGTTTTGGTATTTGGTTTTAATAATGTGACGTAACCAGTTTGTTACATCGAACCAATAATAGAGGAATGACTCGAGAGACTATTTAATTAATTTTAAATTTTAAATTCCAGATGTTGATTGGACTGCGGTTTAAGAATAATAATGAATTACGACTGAAGTTAATGTAGTTAAAACGTTTTGAAAGGCCATTCGTCTTTTGTGCGTTTGCGTTATCCCGTGAGACCCTGCGGAGGGCTAAGCCAAGGCCTAAGACTAGTGTCGGCAGGGAATGTTATTTATTGGAGATATGGCTTGATGCACCTGTTGCAAAATGCTACTTTTTCATTTTAACAATTTGAAATTAAATCTGAAATTTGTATGGAACTCTTATGACACTGGAATATCTTTTGTATTTTTAATGCTGCTCAATGCGGTCAATTCAGCAGTCAAGGGACAAGTTGGCTCTTGAGTTAAAATAGTGCCTGCAGTTTTCGCCATCGTTCTAAATGTCGGTTTAAAGCCAGAACCAACCCAAGGAAATCCTTAAGTGTATCTTATCACTCTCCCCTATCCCTGTTAGTCTAAAATACCCATATATTATTCGAAAGTATCTTCAGTCATATAAATACTTGGCTGTATCGCCTAACTAATTTACTGCAGTCCAAGTTACGTTAGTTTTCCCCGCATACCTTATTCGCTACTCGACCTGCTGTCGGAATAGGATCAAAGCATGTCCGTGTGTCTAACCCCTCCCATATCTGGCTTTTCTTTATATACGGGTTTCCAGTGGTTTCCTGTTGAGAGGGGAGGGCACTTCTGCTTGGCACATTTGTTGCTACTTCTGTATGCAAATATCATGCTGTCCAGTCTTGGAGAGGTGCACAGAAGGCAGCGACGTAACAACGTTACTTCCTTCCAAGCTAATTCTTTACAAGACTAGATGGCCTTGTGGCTGCACGCATAGCACTCCTCTCGGAGATGGAAGACTCCTTCTCTGTCTTGTTTATGTAAACGTGTTGGTAAGTCTGATTGAACCATTTTGTGCACAAACTTCTGTTCCGGGAGTGAAACACAAAAGGTTGCTTGTAAAGACTTAAGGGTAATCATTTTTGCTTCATGTTTGTTTCAGGTTACCGATGACGTACTGGAAAAAATTGCATCAAGGAATCAAAATCTATCTGAAATTAATATTTCTGATTGCCGCAAAGTGTCGGACACAGGATTGCGCCTACTGGCATTAAGTTGTCCTGGGCTTCTGAAGTATACAGCCTACAGGTGTAAGCAGCTGTCGGACGCCTCCTTGATTGTTATCGCCTCCCATTGCCCTTTACTTCACAAAGTGCATTTGGGAAACCAGGACCGGCTTACTGATGAAGGACTCCAACAGGTAACGAGAGTATTTCATTTGATTTTTGTGATTTGACGGGCCATGTTACATGTGGGCTGTCTTTAACTGTTGTTAAAATATATGCTGTCAATTTACAAGGATTGTGGAAGCTTGGCCTTCCACTGCATGCTCACCTGTGGTTGCAAAGCCTCATTAAAAAGTTGTCTTTTCCCATAAGAAGTTCTTTTTCCCTACATTATCCTAAAGCTTACCGCAGTGCAAGCCAAGGGCTGAGAGATGCTTTGTCTGACTCCAGTATGTGTCTTCAAGAATCCATTTAGCAAAAAAGAAGCAATATTATTCTTGCTGGAGACCTACCATGAGAATTACTCCTGAAGATCAGTGTCGGTGACCAGCCCTGCTTGCAAAGCCTACTGATATGCCACAGAGCTTTGATATTTATTCCAAGTGAAGCGAAAGGCTACAGTGATGGGTGGCCTATGCGTGACTCTCCAACAGCTGACTGTTCGAATCTGGCTACATTTATGTCCTGCACACTACCCCATGGCCACATACTTCATCCTGCTCTGCAGGAAGATATATATATTTTTTTGTTTAATGCATATAGCACTGTATAAACATGAGTGATATGAGTTGATTAATTAGTCTCTTGTGCGATATCTATGATCTACTTGCTTTGTGATATCAGTGTAGGTATCTAATGGTCATGTTGAAAATGCCTTCTGATTATTACGTTTAAAGTCTCAAGAACAATGAACTGTATCCCAATGTGGACTTTAATACACCTAGAACTGCTGCTGAAAAAGTAGTCCTAACAGGCTATTTTTCATCCCATATAAGTACTAAAGGCTGTAGCTATATTGTCGGCTTATTTCAGAGTCCTGCGAGCCTTTGATTTCATCCTATCTTGCATCACATTGACTCAGTGTTTGCAATCTAGCAACATGCCTTCTTTATTTCCCTTGTGTTGGAAAACGAGGCAGTATCTGTGAGGCCTGCACAAATAACATGTCACATTTGTCCTTCACTGGGAACCAAACACCCTATTGTAGCGCTTGACTCTCAGAGTGTGGAGCAGATTAATTAATAACCTGCTGGTGCAGGGATCACCACTTCGCCACAGGTTTTTTAACAAGTAAGGAGGAATCGACACTGGAGCGAAGTCAAACCATAGGTTATTTATTAAGCATTCATGAATGGGTCTCCATCCGACAAGTACCATCAAGATACCCAAGGAGAGAACAAACTGAGCGATGGTTACATGGGTTTTTATAGCAAGAGATCACAAACAAGGGACGCCCAGAGGTAAATAGAGCTTTGGGAAAAACACACAAATGAGGTAAGGCAAGAATCGACAGCCTCGGTGTCTTGTGCAATTGCTACGTCCTAAGACTGAACAACAAGAGATGTTATCTGAGTAGACTTTACTTGTGGATTAACCATTGCCTGAAATCCCTCGAGCAGATTGCTAGCTGTTCTTTTGCGCTGACCCTTCATGTTTACACAGCCTACAATGTCCCAACCTAAATCCTTTACTCATGTTTATACAGATGCGGTGTTAAGGATAGAACCAGGCTGAAAGTAGGGCAGGGGTGAAAATGGATGAAGCACAGCTTAATTAAAAACGAAAGAATCAGATTTTACATTTCCACAGTCCTTCCTTTTCAGCGGTGCTGAATCCATTCTAAGAGGTACATGTATTAATTGTGTACATTAATATTCATAAATTCGTGAATTTCAGTATGCATCATCATTTCTCTATTCAATTCATGAATATTGACTGGGGAAGGTTTAATACTACTACAAATATTTATGCAAGTGGTGCATATCATAGGGGCACATTGGATGCAGCAGCAGCAAGTTAGAAAGATGGCTCCTATAATTACTATTCCCATCAATATTTTCCAGCCCAAAGTAGAAAACATACCCCAAAACCACTCTGACCAAGTCAATGTTCCTTTTTCCTGGTGTATTTCTGCAGCTATTTGGTGAAGCTTTTGTGTGGCTCAATTAATATTAAGGGCGTTTTATGTAAATATTGAACAAATGTATTGTGCTTATATATTTGGCAGTGTGAATCCTTAAAAGAGGACAAGGTGAAGTGATAATGTTCAGATGCGGTAGGAGTAGGGGGCACTAGGCTATGAATAGGGTAATATGTTTCAAGCCTCCAAAATAGACCCAAAAATCCCAATACTCACAATAGAAAACATACAAATATCCTATTCTTCTCTATTTAATCAAAAACAGTCAGCTTTTAGCGGGGGCATTCGAGGCAAGTACTTCTATTCCTTCTAATAGGTCAAAAGACACCTTCCCAAAGAGCCTTAATGGCAGATCGACAACTCTACCCATTTCAACCTAATCTATATACAAATACCTATTTCAGAAGAACACCTAACACTATTCCCTATATCAGTGGTTCCCAATCTGTGCGCCGCTGCTCCCTGGTGCGCCCTCCAGACTAGCCATGGGGGCCGCGCTCCAAAGGTTTCAGAATTTCGATTTCAAGCCATAAATTGCCGGTAACATCACAGAAATGTGAGTTATTTGGTAAAAGCATAAAACCTCTTTATCCACCAGATGGCAGCAGAGCACTCTTTATTAAGAGCGCATAACTGAATGTTCCTAGTGGAGATTGGTTACTCATATTTCCTGCTTAAGAAGCCAGCAACAAACAAGAGCATCTGCATGACAAGAGTTCACCCCATTCCCAATCCACAACCTGAGTGACAGTAGTCATGGTAGGAGGCTGCTATAGAACACCGGAAGGAAAAGCGATTTGTAATGAAGCTACCCTAGAATATACAAGGCCCATTTTGAATTTGTGTGGCTGGAGCCCAACTATTATAGTACTGGATATAAGCAGCACCCTCCAGGCTTATACAGTCCTGAAATACATTTGGAAGAGGAGGCAAAACGTTTGGCTGTTTTTCCTGCAGGATTAGGGAATTACTCCAGAACTAAGGAAAAAACAGTGCTGCTTTGAAATTAAAAAGAGAAAGAAGAAACACTACCTACCACAGCATGGAGAGAATTTGCCTTGCTTCTGGAGAGCTGGAGTCTAGCGTTTCTGAGTGTCAGTCAAGTGAATCAAGTGAGAGAGGCTGGAGAAAATAGTGACCACTGCTTAGCTTGACTAAGATCTGCTCTGAGGCACCCTATATGCCCTTATTCCACTGCACCTTCTGCTGCACCTGCGTTTCCCTGACAAGCAGTGCTGAGCCCATCAGGGCCTGCGTACCTCCTCACCACCCACTCCAACAGTTTTCCTGATGAGGGGCCAGAGAGTGATTCATACCTACCTATGCACCTTTGTTCAATGACAAGCAGCAATAAACCTCAGTTTGTCGCTCATACCAGTGTAGCACTTTAGACCTCTACATTGGCTTGGCAGTTCTGACCGTGCCAGTGTCAGTTGCTTCTGCTGACTTTGCAGCACTGTAGAACACATCTGCTCATCAGGAGCACACACCCTGAGCAAATACGAAATTGAGATAGGAAGAAAGCACAACTGACCCCCAGCATGGATGGTGCTCGAGCAGCGCAGTTCCACCAATGCTGCCTAACAAGAATATTGTATTCCATCCGCAGAACCAAGTTAGATATAGCCTTGCAAAACTGTGCCATGACTTTGCGCTTTGAGCACAAATATAAACTTGCCATTATAGCTGTATTTCTGTCATAGATGGTCAGACAGCCCACAGCGTAGTTTTAGCTACAAAGTAACCACAAACATTTACTCTGAGAACAGATTGCAATATTTGGCTTCCTGAAGTTATAAAGTACATCTTCCTAAAGTAAATTAGTCATTTTACTTCTTATAAAAGAATTGACATTTATTGTGTGTGATAAATGTCCCAACTGAACTAGGTGTTCCATCCCATTCTACACTACAGGAGTACACCATGACTGTTCGGCATGTCATGGGGTACATGACCCAACTTTATCCCAATTATTTTCATGGAGAAAAGTGTAAGTACTCCCGAGGCCATCCACCCGCAAAAAATTTTTGCATAATAGGGAGCCACGACCAACGGCCAATAAGCCAAGGGAGCCATGGGTTGAAAAAGTTTGGGAACCACTGCCCTACACTGATCTTTTATATTCAATCTGTATGTTTCTTAACCTTCCTTCCTCTTACTGTAGTATTTGTTGTTTGATTGCCAAGGTAACAAAGAGTAGCGTAACGATCAGCCAGAAACAGAGCAATGTAATCTCAATTCTCCCAAAAATTCCCTCACTACACTATCAGAGAGCATTAAGTCCCAAGTGTCTTTTGCTTCAAAGCCTCACTGGCAAGCTTATGTACCGGTCCGGACGTTGGCGGACTTGATCACTGGCATGGGTTGCTACCTCTCCAGAGATAGTTTCTTCAATCAAAGTCTATAGTTCTTTTCGGCCCTTGGCCGCATTTCGTATCAGGGCTGAACAATGTCGGGATGTTCAAACAGAATCTGTTCATCTGTTCATCTGGGTCAGGCATGATGGCAGCAAGTTGTTCCAATGACACCACTTCACCATGTTTCAAAAAGATCACCATCCCCAAAAAGCACTTGCTGAGAGATCTGATCATATTCAAAATCAGGTATTCCTCTTGTTATCCACTGATCATATGGCAAAGGGAGGTGGTGCTTGCTTTCTCCACATCACTGGCATGGATCCAATGTCTGTGCCCTGTGCACTTAACAGCAGTCTGAGTGGTGAAGAGAACTTGCACTGACCCTCTGAAACTGTTGGGTAAAGACGCAGTCTCTAGGCCTCAGCTTGTGACCTGGACCTTTAAGACTGGAAGAGAGACTGGCCTTCATCTGTGAATGGATCAAATGCAAATCTTTAGTCAACACAGTAATCAACAAGAAAGGTAAATTCAATATCAGATTGTCCTTGATCTTGGTACACCCTGTACATTTGCTGGCCTCCCCATAACCACCTCAACTGGTTGCAAGACCTCGAAGGGCAGATCTGGGGGTGCAAAATATCCTGTTGAAACGGGGTACCTTTTCCTGTGCAATAAGTATGGCACATCATGCACCTCTTGACATAGAACTCTGCCACCCTGGCAATCAGATTATTGAACCATACATGATCTGACGTGGCCACTATTCCTTTAGCACTGATGTGGGCTGAACTGTGGGCCATGGTAACAATAGCATTCACATAACAATTTGGAAGCATTCATCTTTGCTTTCTGACAGATCTATCCAACATCCTGTTGCATCCTGACACCCATATCTTTTACACTGTTCCTTCTCTTCCTCCGTAGCTTCTTCCTGTACTTCCCTAATGCAATTTAGAGTCTGATTAAACATAGGCACTTCTGGTGTCCATCTAGCTGTCCCTACAATATACATTAAACTATACTCTAAATAGGCTGTTCGTTTAGCTGTTTCATTGGCAAAACTATTTCCCTGTATTACCTCATCTATAATTTTCTTGTGGACAAAACATTTAACAATAGCAACTTTTTTTGGTAACATCAAGGTATCCAGTATCTTTACTATTCATTCCCCATACTGTATCTCATCACCATGCAAAGTCAAAAAGCCCCCCTTTTTTAGAGTGGTCCGAATGAGTGGGCAACTCCAAAGGCATATACATTGATATTTAAAGTCAAATGTTTACTTAATTCACAGGCTCTAGTCAAAGCTGTCCGCTCCACAGATATCAGATTTTACATTTCCACAAGAGGGTAGCGTTGCAGAGCAGTCTAAGGCTTACTCAAGGGAGGTGGTGTAGGCTAGTAATCGCCATTACAAGTACGCAGAAATAACACTCAATAATTGATTGTCCAGTCTGTACTTTGCTTTATAAGAGTAAGAGTACATTTATTAAACACACACACTACTTAATACTATGCACCAATTTACAAATCTACATAAGCTGTTGGAATTACTTTTGTGACATTGCATAATATCTCCACCCATCCCGCAGGCGGGGTGGGGTCTAGTACCACCACTACCATGTATGCACATCATCTTGCCCCCTAATGCAGTGAGTTGACACAACCTGGAGCGAGGGCCTTCCCAACTGGCACCATCCCCGTGGCGACCCACCCCATCATCTCAACAGGCATTAAAAATAGGTAATCCTGCCCTGGGGACACATAACCCTGACTGAGCATTTTATACTGACCATACAGTATGCACCTCTACATTTTAGTAGCTAACAGTCTGGGTTGTTCCTCCCCTAACGCAGTAGCAAGAATACCTGTTTGGGCACCACTTTAAATGAGGTACTTTTCATAGCTGATAACAGTTGTAATGCATTGCAATCACAGCCTCTAAAAGGCATGACAGGTAAAATCACAGGATTAAGCACTTACAGCCAGACACCCTAGCAATGTATGGCAACATAACCCCACTTTGCTTATGACTCCACCTTACACAGGTACTTGACATAACACATGTGACTTACAGTCCCTCTAAAAAGAAATAACGTGGGTAAATGCATTTCTGGTGCAATTACACCTCTTCACCTCCAGGGGATGCCCTTTTCCAGACATCCCCAACTCAGAAACAACAATTGATGGACAGAATGCAGAACAATGTTGTACATTCACCCCAGTACAGAGATCTGGGCCTAAATCCATCGTTTTTTTGCTCACCATGCCATTCCAGTTTGGACCCAGCCATATGCAAATCAGTCTTGACCCTGCGCCCAATGGGAACAGTCCAGCCCGAACTGCCAGGCCAGGTCCTCCCTGGACTGGAAACAAGCATCCTAGGACTGGTTTCAGGCTTTCAGCCCTCATCAGCCAGGATAGCTTGACTCCAGTGGCATAGAGAGCACGGGACCCACGTCTGGGCATACCCGTCCCACTCGGGGTGACAATTGCAAAAACAACAATTGATGGACAGAATGCAGAACAATGTCGTACATTCACCCCAGTACAGAGATCTGGGCCTAAATCCATCGTTTTTTGCTCACCATGCCATTCCAGTTTGGACCCAGCCATATGCAAATCTGTCTTGACCCTGCGCCCAATGGGAACAGTCCAGCCGGAACTGCCAGGCCAGGTCCTCCCTGGACTGGAAACAAGCATCCTAGGACCCGGCTTCGGGCTTTCAGCCCTCATCAGCCAGGATAGCTTGACTCCAGTGGCATAGAGAGCACGGGACCCACGTCTGGGCATATCCGTCCCACTCGGTCCCAGGATGCTTGTTTCCAGTCCAGGGAAGACATGGCTTGGCAGTTCGGGCTGGACTGTTCCCATGAGGCACAGGGTCAGACTGATTTGCATATGGCCATGTCTGAACTGGGGTGGCGGAGTGAGCTAAAGAATGATGATGGATTAAACCCAGATCAGTTGACTGGGGGTGAGTGCTTGCAATGTTCAACACTCCGTCCATCATCCCCTTTGGTTTTGCATTGTTCATCCCCAACTCAGACCTTCATTCCTTGGTGCAGTCCGTAACGCACCCCCAGCTTCAGAACAAAAGTTCCAGCCTCAGAATGCTTGGATTGCTAGCTGAGCCCTTGAGGGGTTATTCTTTACAAGTCCCCAGAGACTTAGGGAGGGACTTTCTTCCTTTGTGCTGGGGGAGACTGCGTTGCTCCTGCAGCTCCCCCTGCACCCTGGCACTCACTTGGTGGTGACCCCGTTCTCCTGGAGCCACCACACGTGGAACACGGCATGGTTTCATGCAGGCCTGTCCAGGCGCTGCAAAGCATTCTGGGGCGCTTCTTCCCGGCTCCATGAATATTAAAGCAGCGGCTCCCCCCCCCTGCCCGGGGAGAGCCGCGCCGCCCTCGTGGGTTGCCTCACTCCGCGTTTCCTTGTGTTGGGGGTCCGGTCCCACCCGTACCCCGTACTGCCAGGTGAGTTGCTGGCAGCTCGGGGAGCCCACCCCAGGCTGCCTCTGCCACGTCTCGGGGGCCCGGCCCCACCCGGGCACCCCGTGCTGCGCTTCCCCGTAAGGGGAGGTGAGGGCAGCCCGGGGAGCCCACCCCCCGGCTGCTCCAGCTGGCCTCGGTCCGGCCCGCACCCTCGTGTGCGGCCGCGGAGCCAGCGCTGCCCTTCTGGTCTGCCCTCTCCGGCGGGCAGACCCGGGCGCCTGCCGCTTGACAGGCGGTGCTTCGGGGAGTGCGACGGCACTCCCCCGCCTCCTCCGGCCACGGGGAGTGCGGCGGCACTCCCCCCTCCTCTTCCCTCACGTCGGGGGCCCGGAGATGGGGGCCCGGGGCAATCTTCACGGGGAGCGCGACAGTGCTCCCCGGCTTTTGGCTTCCTCGCGAGGGGGGTTGCGCGGCGGCACGCCCCCCTCTCTGCTACCATCTTCGGGGCCCGGAGTTGGGATCCCGGGTCCCTCGCGCCATGCCCAGGGGGGCGTGACGGCGCTCCCCTGTCTCCCGTTTTGGCGGGGGCCAGGGTGGGCTCCTGGCACCCCACGGGGCATTCTTCATGGGGAGCGCAACGGCGCTCCCCGACTTATCTTCTGCTGGGGCCTGCCCCCGGGACCTGACCCACCCCGGGGGCATATCCTGTACCGGCGGCGGAGCCACACGCGCTTCGTCGTCGGTCAGCCAGAGGTCAAAGGTCGCCTACCTTCTGAGAGGCATATCTCAGCCCCCAGGGGACTGATCTTCACGATTCTGGCCTCTTCTTGCTCCTGGAGGCGCACCCCAGCCACTGGGAGCACTTTCCTTTACCCTCCTGGTCTCACGGAAGCGGGTTTCAGCAGGGAGCGGTTTTCACTGGCTCCCTGCGCCAGCCTTTCGCCTGGCTCTCCTCCTGGGCCTCTCTTCTTCTTGCGCAGAGGCCCAGGCTTCTGGTCACTTGTCCTGGTCTCCCCTTTTGGCGCAAGTCAGGGTTCTGGGCCAGTCTGCAGGTTCTTCCTTCCAGCTGCCCATGGCGCCAGGCTCCAGCACCAGTCTTCCTCAGCAGACCACACCCCAGAGAGAGCTCCTCTTCCTGTGCAAACTCTTTTAAAGAATTTGGAGGGGGCTGGCAGGAAGTCTCTGTTTGCCCTATCAAACAGCGACACATCACTTCTCTGCCCCTGCTCCCTCCTTCCTGCCCAGGCCTCTGAGTTAGTTCAAAATGGCGTCGTCCAGGGGTCTCATGCCACATGGTCTCTGAAAGCCCCTTCCCCCCCTCGCTGCCTTCCCTCCAGAGCAGCTTGGTGCCTGGCACCAGGTGACAGCTGCTGATGGATTAACCTGTAGCTCCACCCATCCTCTCTTCTTGAAGAGGAGGCCTTCACCCTTGGAATGCTTGTCATGCAGGGCTAGGCCTCTGATGCTATAGCTTGGGGAGGAAGGTCATTAATTCAGCCTGGCAGGGTCAGCCCCAGCCAGGCCCTGGTTATGAGCTGACTCTGAGAAATATGACATTTCTGGATGACCCAAAAGCAGTACAAATATGACTTTGGACTCTGCAGAATCCTTCTCACATAACTTACAGTGGACTTTAGTGCGTGTCTGGACTTTGTAGGCCCTAGGAAAGTGAAACTAGCCCATGTGCTCCCCATCCTCATAGGAGAGTAATGGAGTGAAAACAGTAAAGCACACTGACTTTCCCTCAAATGTTTCTTCCCATTGTAGAAAGCCTATTCCATGTCACCACCCAGCTCTGCGCAAGTCCTGCCACGCCATTCACTTTGTAGCTGCTCCTGGGCTGCGCACGCCAGGAATCTCCTCTACGCAGCCCTTACACTTGTGCACACGCATGTACACACGTGTCTGCATGTAACCAGCCCAGTGCCTCTTACTCTGGCTGCAGCGCAGCGGCCTACTCGCGCCAGGGGGACACCGGTAAAATACACATGCAGTCCCTTTCATCATGAGTTCACTGTGGGTGAGTCCCAACTTATGAGGCTCTCCCACAGTATAAGCTCAACAAATAGGCGTTCAAAAAGCGAAAAATCCGGGCGGCTCAGATGGTCAGAACCTCCTTCTAACACCCTGCTGTAAACATTTTGCCTGATTTGGAGTAGATCGCATTCTGCCCTATCACCGTCTAGGGTTTCTTACTGCTGTGAGTATTTATAATATCTTCCTGGCTCCTTCCTCTTATGTATCCCCTCTAGCTCCCTCGGTTGAGCCTCTAACTAGGTAGCTTTTCTGGTCTATTTCTGTTAAGCTCAACTGAGGTCGCTTTTAGATTATCCCTAATGACTGCTTTGAGGGAGTCCCTGATAGTGCCCAGGTTCACTTCCCTGTTCTCATTCTTCTCTAAATAAAGTCTAAAGATCTCTGCTAGCTGTTTTCTAATTTTGGGATCATGTAGTAATCCATCTCTTTGCTTCCATTCCTGTTACTTCAGGGCATAGCATGAAAGTGCTAGACACCCTCTTTCCAAAGAGGCTACCTTTTGCTGAATAAAGTGACTTTTAGGCAATCCAACCCAGCATACGTGCTGCAGGCATTTGAGAAATATATAGTCAGTCATAGAAGGGTGTTACAGTGTTGCTCTCCCTCGTATAGGTTTGTCCCTATCCCTGTCCATCACTAAGGTAGAGTCTTCACATATAACTATCCACTACTTTCTTATACTGGCTGTGTTGTTTACTTGAGAAGGGTTTCTTGTCTCGTGTTTGGAGCATAGAGATTCGCCACAACTACTCAGTGAGAATTGTCCTTAAGCTCCAGTGCTAACCACTTGTCTTTTTTATATGTTGTAACCTGTGGCACTTCCCAGCGACAATCTTGCAAAATAGATACCGGTATTCCGCCTCTTAGAGGAGGTCTTTTAATCCAGTCACATTAAAACTAACAATTTCAGGATTGGGATATATGCAGCAGAAAGCATTCAGAGCACCTAGGAAGGGCGTCACATGCATCGTCTGTCTATGTTGTTGTTCTTTGTGTAGCCTATGTGTTGTCTCCCAGATCCCTGAGCCAGTGGGTTGAAACCCTAATCTCTCCATTAGCTCTCACAACTCTGAATATAAGAACTAAAGAATTAAAAGGGCTCTCTCTAACAGAATAATCACCCATCGGGTCACCGTTCCATCTTGCCCCCACAGGGGAGTCCCAGCCTCTCTTGGGACTCAACATGACTGTCTCATAGCCTCTCACCCCCCAGCTGCCCATACAAAACATATTGCTGCACATCTGAACAAGTCTGTCAAAGCATATACCACTGGCCCCTTCAGTTCTCCTCAGTCACGGTTCTCTTCCAGGGGATCCGATGTCTGCTTCTCCTTGGTCGCATTCCTTGTGTTGATGAGCAGTAATCTTGCTTCTTCGCAATGTCTGATGTAGGCTTCCTGCTTCATCGCTCTCTTGTCATCTTGTCCATCAATCTCTCTTTGGGCAAGGGAGTGCTTCTTATACTGTTGAGGAGACCCCAACTCCGCTTCATTGTCTATGTTGGTGCGTTTAAGGAGCTCCCTCACCTCCAACTGTGAGTGTAGTTGAGGCTTTACCCCTTCCCAAATAAGATCATTCTAGAAGGGTGGTCCCATCTCTATTTCATTTCATCTTCTTTAACAAACTCTCTTTTGCAGAAGTCTAGGTAAAGTTGAAACTTATGTCCCTAAAACAAGAAATCTCCTTTTGCCCTCACTCCTGTAATAATCACTTCCTTGAAACTGTGGACCTCTGCTTTGTTGAGCTCAAGAGGAGGTATGTTCTGTGCATTCTGTACAGCTCAACAATGCCAGACCTTTTTTGGGGCATAGTATGGTACCAAAGAACTTTTGCACATACTTCTTAATGTTTGGGCCTTCTGCTCCTTGTAGCACTACCTGGATTCTGATGTTATGTCTTCACAAGTGGCTTTTGCAATCTTACAGTCTACTTTGGAGAATTCATTTTTGTTCTTTTAATGCTAGTATGCGATCTTGATAGATTTTTGTTCTTCCTGTCTACTGTCTGTGTTCTCCTCTAGTGCATTGACAGGGTCCTGTAATTCTTGCTTAACATTGGTTTACCAGCTAGTGAAATTGTCCCAGAGCACCAGGAAAGAGATTCCATATATTGCCTTGTTATCGGGCCTCGTTTGTTCCCCCTGTCTGGGCGTGTTTGCTGTCCTCCGAAGTGCTCAGATTTCTGTTTCTGCAGCTCAACTCTTATTTCAGTGGATCAGACTTCAACAGTGTATCTTTAAGAGATTGGTCTCTCTTTTTCGCTTTGCCATGTTTGGTTTAGAGTCTTTCCCTTCGGGGGCTTCTTTTGTCTTGCTGTCCATCATGCAATGAGAGTGCTAATGTAAGAGCAACGGGTGTCATCGGTCTCTACACCCTCGGTCCCGCCAGGAACAGGCAACACTATAGAGTCGGCAAGGTCAAAGGGCTCCTGGTCAGCATTATAAGGCCCCGTTTATCTACAGAGTGGATGCCGCAACTCAGCCTGGTAACTTCCTCGACAGCAAGCCTTGTCACTTATTTTCTCTTCCAGGGGATACTCATCAATAGTCATAAGCACTGAATTATCTCCGCCCACGTGCGGGAACCCGGAGCATATATAAAAATACATATATATATATATGTGTATGTAGTAGAAAAAGAGTACATAGTACGAAATAAACACACACATATACATGTATAACATAAAAAATATGCAGCCCCAAACATATCCAATAGGCTGAGAAGCCAGAATTACATGTATTTCTCTAGTATGAAAATAACATATAAACATATAATGTAAGAGAAGGACATGTACAGTAAGAGCATTCATAAAAAAACCTTTTTATTTTCATCAAAGAAAACAGTTAATGCCAGGCAATTAGCCCAAAGAAGGCTGCATAAATAAATAACATCCCTGTACAGAAAAGGAAACTGGCACCTCGCCTTTAAGGCCTCAGAGAATCTGAGCACTTTGCCTTTAAGGCCTCCAGGAGAACCCTGCTCCCATCATGCACCACAGGTGACAGTTAGGTCAGTTCTTTTTTCCGGCTCCTTCTGTGAGGAACCTGGAGCTTGAGCTTAACTGATTTTGACTTTTACCAGTCAGAATTTATATTCTAACTATTTTTTCAATATTTCTTTTTACTGTTTGTAATTACCAGTCTTTTTCTGACTAATTGGTCATTCTTTTTAGTCAGATATGCCACCTTTATTTGATAAATGTCCTTCCTGTGGGAAGAAGATGGCCAAATCCGATCCTCATTCGGTCTGCGTCGTGTGTCTACCTTCTTCTCACGACACAGAGACATGCTACCACTGTCGTCAACTTTCAAGTAGAACATTGAAAGACAGAGAGAAGATCAGACTTCTAGGCTTGCTGGTGAGAGTGAAAGAAAAGTGGCTCAGAAAGTCATCATCCATCTGCAGGGCCTCTCCTCCCGAGAAAACGGCGAAGATCTACATCAGCAGAAGCTAGAAGTAAGAAAAACATCTAAGCATGTCGTCGGCGTCGAGACCAACCAAACAAGTAAGGTCGTCGTCGAAGACAAGATCGCCGTCGAGTAAGTCAATACGACGCCGAGACCTATGACGCAAGCGAGATCAACGTCAAGACCTACTAAGCAAGTAAGATCGGCGTCGAGGACAAGATCGCCGTCGAAAAAGTAAGTCGACGTCGAGACGTGCTTCGGGCTCGGCATGATAGAACCTCAGTCAAAACGCCCGTCGACATCAATACAGAGGTCGGCGCGTGAGACCTCCGCCCCCTTCTCGAAGGTCGGGCGTCGAGACACTCCGATTCACCCTCTCGGACCCGTCAGCGGTCTACGTCCGAAGGGCAGGGTCGACGTCGAAGATACCCGCATGAGCACCAGCGGTCCCGACGTCGAAGAGACCGACGTCGAGGGCTTCGTCCCATAGATCTCCGCAGTCAAGAGTATCACCTCCACGGTCGTCGTCGATGGTGGCTCATTCTGGTTCGACGTCGAGGCGTTTGACGTCGAGGGACAAGCAAGTTATTCCTGCTGAAGGGTTAGAAAGACCATCGCCGAGATCACGGTGCTCAACGCCGAGGGAAGCTTCTTCCTCGCCTGGTATAACTATTATCCAAATTACACCGGGAGGGCTCTCCGGCGAGAGGAAACAAATCTCCTCCCATCAACATGTCACCCAGATGGTTGGAGGACATTAGACACTGGAAGATCCAACCCAGGCATACTGAGAGACCTCCTCCCAAGGAATCCGCAAGGTCTTCTCCGCTGGTAGGTCCCCGAGGCGTTCCAGATCTCCATTAAGACGGCGCACACGCTCAAAGAGCGCTCAAGGTCCCGCCGATCGCATACGCCAAGGAGAAGACAGAGGTCTCCTACAACGACCTCCTCAACAAGGTCATCGTATAGAGACTATTCCCCTACCATATCTTCAACTCCGCCATCCAGGGTTTCCCCGGTTGATGATATGGGGACATTCAACGAGGTGCTCTGTAGAGGTGCCAGCAAGTTGAACATAACCATGACGGTGCCTCAGGTGACTACATCCGTTATATTTGAAACTTTGCACCATCGAGCTTTGGCAAAGCCCCTTCTACCTTTGGTGCCAGGATTGTTAGAGCCTGCGATGAAGACTTTTTTGACACCTGCCACAGTGGGCTCTGGTCCTGCAAGAATTTCAAAAAAGTATAAGGCCCCAGACCAGGATCCTTTGTTTTTGCGGTCTGACCCCCCACCGGATTCTCTTATAGTCGCCGCTGCCAGGAAATCACATTCCAATACCTCTATGTCATCTGCTCCTCCAGAGAAGGACAGCAAAAACATGGATTCTTTGGGACGGCGAATGTGCAATACGTCAGGGTCCGTTATGAGAGTGGCTAGTGCAGCCGCTCTACTGGGACGATATGACAGGTCTTTATGGGACTCTTTAACAAGATTCACAGATAAGTTACCCAAAGAAGATCAAAAGGATTTTCTAGAGATTGTGCAGGAAGGTGGTCTGGTTGCTAACCAGATCATTAGTACAGCGGCCGACTCTGCAGATTTGGCAGCTCACGGATACGCACATGGCATTTGTTTGCGAAGATCAGCCTGGCTTCGACTCACGGGTCTCAAGCCCGATGCTCAAAGTAAGATAGTCAATCTGCCCTTTAACGGATCATCGTTGTTTGGTTCACATGCGGACGACGAAATGGCAAACATGAAAACTGAGTTGGATACTCTCAAGGCTGTAGGCCTCGAAAAGAAGAAGGAATTTCGTCGATCGTTTCGTCCCTTTGACAAACGCTCTTTTCAACAGCGAGGTCAATCATCTAACTGGTCATCGCAGAACCAAGGTCAGACGCAACAAAGGTCCCAGTTCCAACTAACGTGGACCGGGACGTGGCAGAGGTGGAAACAAACAACAGTCAAACAGCACCAAAGCAGCCACAAAAACAATGAGGTGTGTCTTCCTCCAAAGCTGTTGTCCACTCCGGTGGGAGGAAGTGTTTCATTACATCTGGAGGGAGTGGAAACGTATAACAAAAGACAACTGGGTCATCAACATTGTTCAGAATGGCTATCTTCTCAGGTTCATAACTCCTCCTCCATCTATACCTCCGAGAGGCATTTCTCACCCACGCGACCAACGATTGTTACAAAGGGAGGTAGATACCTTATTGAAGAAAGGAGCTATAGAAAAAGTCCCCGCTCCTCAAAGAAATCAAGGAGTCTACTCTCATTATTTCCTTGTGCAAAAAAGAGGCCCCACCACAGAATACAGACCTATTCTGGACTTGAGACTGTTGAACAAATACATTCGCAGAGAGAAATTTCGAATGTTGGCACTCCATCAAATTTTCCCAAGGGGATTGGATGTGCTCCATCGACTTACAGGACGCATACTTCCACGTACCAATCTCAAAGAAACATCGCAAATTTCTACGCTTTCGAGTGTCTTTTCAACATTACCAGTACTCAGTTCTCCCGTTCGGGCTCAAATCAGCTCCCGAACATTCTCCAAATGTATGGCTGTGGTGGCCGCTTTTCTCCGCAAGCAGAAAATATTCATATATCCTTACCTGGACGACTGGCTCCTGAAGAGCTCATCTCCAACTCTGCTGCAGGATCATCTCACGTGCTGCCTTCAGCTTCTCCACAACTTGGGCCTTCACGTCAATTTCAAGAAATCCATACTAAATCCAACGCAAAAGATCCATTACCTAGGCTCCTTCCTGGACACCGAAAAAGCAAGCGTGTGTCCTTCGGAGGAGAGGTTGTCATCAATCCAAGGAAAATGCCTGACCCTTCTTCACACGCATCTACCGACAGTTCGACAGGTGTCATCACTACTGGGATCGATGGCTTCGTGCATCTTTATAGTACCAAACGCATGATTACACATGCGTCCACTACAACAATGTTTGGAGGACCAGTGGATGCAAGTATCAGGGCGCTGGGAGGATCATGTAATTCTCCATCAATCAGCCAAAGACTCCGATCCGGTTGGTGGATGAAGCGATCGCACCTGATGAAGGGAATCCCTTTCCACCAGGACCCTCCAACCCAGACTTTAGTCACGGACGCTTTCTCCAGGGTTGGGGTGCTCATATGGGCCCTCTGCAAGTACAAGGTCTATGGTCCGACTCCGAAAGAGCTACCACATCAACCTTCTAGAGCTGAGAGCCGTACATCTAGCTCTCAAGTCCTGGTTCCGTCGTTCAAGTCTCGCTCCATTCTGATCCAAACAGACAATACAACGACGATGTATTATTTGAACAAACAGGGAGGTACCCGATCAAGGACACTCTCCATAGAGTCTCAAACCATATGGAACTGGCTTCTAACGAGAGACCTGTCAATAGTAGCCATTCATCTACCGGGCTCTCTCAACTCCCAGGCGGACTTCCTCAGCAGAGACTTCGTCGAAGCCCACGATTGGGTTCTCAACAACGAAGTCGCTCACAGCATCTTTCGAGAATGGGGAACGCCAGACATGGACCTGTTTGCAGACGCGGTAAACGCAAAATGCCCCGTCTTCGCATCCAGGTTTCCCCAACAAGGATCTCAAGGGAATGCCCTTTTGATCGAATGGTCTCAGAGCTTACTGTACGCTTTTCCACCGATTCCGTTGATACCAGTTGTAATCAACAAGCTGTACAGGACCACCTCCAGGATGATCCTAATAGCCCCGGAGTGGCCTCGCCAGTGGTGGTTTCCCGACCTCCTTCAACTATCGGAAGTGCCACACAAGAGGTTGCCATGCCGCCCGGATCTCCTATCCAAACAGGCAGGGAGAGTATTCCACCCCAATCTGTCCTCCCTCCGGTTGACAGCATGGCTCCTGAAGTCATACAATATGGACACCTACAATTGAATCCAGACTGTATGGCTATTCTCAAAGCAAGCTAAAAGACCTTCCACGAGGAAATCATATGCCTTCAAGTGGAAGCGGTTCTTCCTATGGTGTGTGGACAATGGACATGATCCCATCCGGGGTCAGGAACAGGTGATTTTACCCTATTTGCTGCATTTGGCTAGATCTGGTCTTCAGTTCTCTTCTATCAAAGTCCACCTTGCAGCAATCACAGCCTATAGGAAGTCCCCCACCAGACTTCTTTGTTTAGAATTCCGGTGGTAAAGGACTTTCTTGAGGGCTTAAAAAGGTTTACCCACCAGTCAGGTCTCCCTCTCCTTCATGGGAGCTTAACATTGTGTTAACTAAGTTGATGGGGTCTCCCTTCGAGCCTATTCATAAAGCTTCCTTACAGCATTTAACATGGAAAGCCGCGTTCCTGGTGGCCATTACATCTGCTCGCAGGGTCAGTGAGATCCAGGCTCTTTGCTGTAAGGAACCTTATACTGTGTTTCACGCTCAACAGAGTAGTTCTCAGAACACATCCTAGCTTTTACCTAAAGTAGTCTCGGACTTCCATATTAACCAGACTATCACTTTACCTATTTTTTTTTCCGAATCCTCCGGAAAGATCTCTTCACTCCCTAGATCTCAAGAGGGTTCTGAAGTTTTATTTGGACAGAACAAAGACACTGAGGAACTCAGAACGTTTGTTTATTAACAGGTTCTGCAGCTTCCAAGAGATCCATTTCTAGATGGATAGTTTCTTGTATTCTACTGTCATACCAATTGGCCAACAAATCCCTTCCGGGTAAGCCTAAGGCCCATTCCACTAGGGGGAAAACTTCTACCACGGCTCTCCTGAGGAATGTACCCATGGCAGAGATTTGTAAAGCAGCTACATGGCGATCAGTTCATACCTTTACTCGCCACTATTGTTTAGATGCTGACACGCAGGCAGATGCCCAGGTTGGGCAAGCCTCGCTGAGAAACTTGTTTGCAAATACTGTTTAATATGTTGTACGTCAATTTAGTTCTCTGTTCTTTGCTCGTCCGCATGGAAGTGGGTATGGGCTTGCTACTCTATTCAGTGCTTATGACTATTGATGAGTATCCCCTGGAAGAGAAGGATAAGTTACTTACCTGTAATCCTAGTTCTCTTCCAGGGGTATACTCATCAAAGTCATCAAGCAACCCTCCCGCCTCCCGGACGAGCATTAACAGTTTACTCGGTATTCTTGCATCTTTGATGCAGGTTCCTACAGGTTTCTTATACCGTACAAAAGAACTGACCTAACTGTCACCTGTGGTGCATGATGGGAGCAGGGTTCTCCTGGAGGCCTTACAGGCAAAGTGCTCAGATTCTCTGAGGCCTTAAAGGCGAGGTGCCAGTTTCCTTTTCTGTACAGGGATGTTATTTATTTATGCAGCCTTCTTTGGGCTAATTGCCTGGCATTAACTGTTTTCTTTGATGAAAATAAAAGGTTTTTTTGCGTGAATGCTCTTACTGTACATGTCCTTCTCTTACATTATATGTTTATATGTTATTTTCATACTAGAGAAATACATGTAATTCTGGCTTCTTAGCCTATTGGATATGTTTGGGGCTGCATATTTTTTATGTTATACATGTATATGTGTGTGTTTATTTCGTACTATGTACTCTTTCTCTACTACATACACATATATATGTATTTTTATATATGCTCCGGGGTCCCGCACGTGGGCGGAGATAATTCAGTGCTTATGACTTTGATGAGTATACCCCTGAAAGAGAACTAGGATTACAGGTAAGTAACTTATCCTTCTGGTCACTCAGGGGCTGATCTCTTCCTCACTAAGCACATACAATGCATTCCCCCGCCCTGTGGCATTGAGTGCCCCCCTACCTCTAGCCTGTTGTACTTTTGGGGCACCGCTTTTCCCTCCATCACCTGTAGGATAATATGTGACGTTACAACGTGATCAAAATTATCGCGGTACGTTACATCGCAGTTTTTACAACGCAAGTCGTTACAACGACTTGCATTGGAGGGCGCTGGACTTAGGAATAGTATGATTTACTATTCCAACTCCAGTCTACGTACAGTAGGGAAGGTGTTGGAATAGTAAATCATACTATTCCTTAGGTTAGAGCACCATCCAGCGCAAGTTGTTGTAACGACTTGCGTTGTAATACCCGCAATGTAAAGGCATTGCGATGCAATGCCCGCGTGGTAATGGATGTCTCCCCCTACAGGACCCTCTGATATGGCTGCCATATGTTTCGGCTTGTCCCCAGATATCCACGCCTCCCTTCGGTACCCCTGCATCAGACTTTTCCTGTCGGCCTAGGGTCACAGGTCCCTCATATGAAAAAAGTCTCTGCTTGCTGTGTCCATTATGCTCATGTCTTGCCCCCAACCTGGGTGCACCAAGGCAGAAGATCCACACAATGCATATTATCACATCGTCTTGTCATGCAGGACCTATCGGTGTTTGGGTGCCGGTTTCAAAGCACTTCACCAGAGTAGATGTCACTGTATCCGCCCTCTGTGGGCCACTTCTTTTTCTCTCACAGCAGCTTGTCAACTTTTGCTTCCTCAGCTTGCTCTCATCATAGGTCCTTGGGCAATGCTGAGCCAGACCCAACCCTGTTTCACAGGGCCGCTTCAGTCGCAGGGCATGTGACCGTCTGATCTCTGTCTGGAGCTGCCACAGGGATACCTAAGAGACTGGCATGGTGACCTCCTCCTGCTCTGCTGTCCACCACTTGCCTTCACCCACCAGCCCAAAGGCAGAGTTTTTCCGAGGTGAACGAGAAAGGCATAAACTTGAAGTAACAAATTAAGTTTGCAGTACAACCCGCATTGGTATGCCTGTTTTTAATAATGCGGGAACCAACCATATGCACATTAGTCCTTTCCCAGCCATAAAAGAGACCATCCAGCTTACACTGCTAGGCCCCATTACCTCTATGGAGAAAAGCAATAAACCTCGTCATTGAGGTGCAGCTTGAGTCTGAATGCAAGCTGACTGATCCACATCTGGGAATACCTGTCCTTCTTTTGTGATAGGGACCCCATTGTGCCAGTGTTTCCTCTTAAGAAGAAGGACTGGACCCGATAAAGCCAAAGGTATGGCTGTCAAGGCACTAAGCCTCTTTGATCCACTGGCATAGAGACACCATGTGCTTTCTTAGTCAGCATATCTGTCTTTGCAAGGCAGGCATACAATGGAGAGGAGTTGCTGGATATGTTGATTCCTTAAGAGTAAGTAAGTAATGCACAGCGAGTCACCACTATCAGCTACCACTCCTGATGGTGGGTTTAGGATTCCACCTGGGATTTTAACTTTCCACAGCAAAAGGGGAACTGGACCTTCCTAGAGACTTTTGTGTATGACCATTGTCCCAAGACTCCCACTTTCCGGACTGAAACGTTAGGCATACTCAGTACTTAGTTAGACCGGAGAGGGACATGTTAGGTCACGGGTATTGACCTCACATACACTCCTGTGATGTAAATGACATCTTGTCATTTTACTGAGCAACAACCTCAGAGTAGGTGTAAGATCCTTCTGGGTTTACAGTGGAGGGAGGGAGTAGGTGCTCCTGCCCATGGTGGGAGAATAGAAGGATCATAATCTCATCAGTGTGTGTGTGAGCCAGAAGAGCTTGAGTGAGTGAGGTACAGTGTGATTGTGTTTTCTGTATGACAGGTTTGTACTCTGCTTTCCAGAGCTGTGGCTGATTACATTAATTGTCCTGCTGCAACATGTGCTTGTCAGTAACGTTCCTGAGTATGGTACCTGGCAGCCATTGATGGAGATATACAATGCAGGGTTTTCCTTAGATATTATATTATATCCTTTACTACATGACATGCAGACCAGGATATGTGCCCACTTCTATACAGGTTAGTTCCATCTAGACTCGGGTAAGAAAGAGGACAGCCAAGGTATCATTATTGCGCACTTGCGATATGCATACCTTCAGCCAAGTGCTATTCACAGTAAGCGAGAGAGCAGTCCAGTCTGTGCTTGTACTACATCAGAGAGAGCTGTAATGTTCAAAAGTTAGCTTATGACTACAGGGCCAGTGCGCCTTCTTATAGAAACTGGGAAATCATACAACTTTCCAGGAGCCAACCACACCCTGATATGCTCGGAGTTCTTAGAAACACTGATGTTGTAGAATGTAGTAGTACACAACCACGTGCTATCGGTGGATAGGTCTTGAAGAAGTCATGAGATCTGCTTACCTTAATACAACTTCTATTATGAGGTAAAGTATGTGTGGACCATATCTTTTTTTAACTGTACACCAGGTTGTTCCTTATGTTTAAAATTTACCTTGTAAGACTGGTACATATTTTTAGTTTTCTTAGATCAGTAATCTGGGGAGTATTAGTACTGAGACTTCCACCAGCATGCACTGTTAAACACTAAAACAGTTTAGGAGTTGGGATACTCCCCTGTAGTATGCTGTCTTTCAATACTGTAACAAGGGATCGTATGAGATCATTAGATAAGTGCACAGGATATCCTTGAGTCACTTCTAGACTTTTGATCATGTGAGGGCTCTTTTTAGTTGGGAACGTCCCCATAGCTGTTCCTTTTTGTACACATTATTTTGTGTGTGTCGTACCCTGTACCCTACCCAGGCCCTCAAAGTTTTTCCAGGGCTTGATATCCATGTGTTATTACTTTGTGTGTCTCCCAATTTATCTCCATTCAGTAGGCCATTAAAACAACAGAAGTTGTCTGGGACACAAATGCTCTCCCTAGTCTCCTGGAATAGCAGCAACACTATTGTTGATCGTAAGGTCACTATCATAATCATCATAATATTATTGTTGACACTGCAGGCATTGCCTTAAGGTTGATAACATCCACTGATCTATCAGATACATTGAAAGAAAGTGATGACCAGTCTAGGCCCTCGAGACCCACTCCACGCCTCCGCTGCTGCTTTCCTCTCTCACTCCCACCGTTCTCTCTCGCTCGCTCTCTCTCTCCTTTCTCTCAGCACACTTTTGCTCTTCTGCATCAGACTTTTTCCTCTTCTCGTTTTTCTACAGCACACTTTTGCTCGTTTTATCTTTCCTTCCCGCTCTTTTTGCTATTTTGCTGTACTTTTTGGCGTATCTCTTACTCTTTTTCTCTCACCCTTCTGCTATTGTAACCTTTCGCGCTTCTACTTCACTCTCTTTGCTCTTTTTCCCCTTTTTTTGTTGCTCCTGCCCTTTGGCCCTTTTGTTCACTTCTCACTCCTTTGCTATTATGCCCTTTTGCACTTTTGTCCCCTTTTTGCTGCTCCTGCTGTTTTGCTCTTTTTTTCTCATGTCTTGCTCTTTTGCTATATGTGTTCTTTTGGTCTTATTTTCTTTTTTCCTCCTTTATGCTGCTCCTGCGCCATCTCTACCCTTTTCCCCCCTCCCACGCCTCCTCCTGGCCCCTTCACATCATACCTGATCCAGCCCCTTCCTGTCTCTTCTTCCCACCTTCTAAGCCCCTGCGCTCTTCCCACCTCCCAGGACTTACTTGTTGGTGGCCGCAGCACGATGGCATGACAAAGGATTGGTCTAGTGACCGCTTCAGCTACACCGCCCCCACTCTTTGCTCTATCAACTCTGGACACAGTCACAACTGCGGTTGCCGAGCCGTCCCTCACATCACGGTAGGTCCTTTCACCTGCACCCACTGCCACTTCACCTGCTGAAACATACCCATACTCTTCACCTTCACACAGACCGTATCACGCATCACACCGATACCACAACAACACGCATGCATGCTTCTCAACACATGCTTGCTCTGCAAATCCATCACAGAGACCTGGGACCTCATCGACACTCTCGCACCAGACTTGCTCATTCTCACCGAAACCTGGCTCACCCAGCATTGGCACCCGACATCGCTGTGGCCTTCCTGATGGGATACAAGAACACTCCAAGACCTACTCCACAAGCCAGGTGGAGGACTCTCCATCATCCACAAGGATGACATCAAATGCACCACGTTCACAGACACCAACACCCACTTCATGGAACACATGCACATCAAACTACAACCAGACGAAAGAACCACGATCAAAGGATCCCTCGCATACTGGCCTCCACGACCACGGGCCACCTTCAGCAACCTCATCACAACTTCATTCCCTCCCCCCTTTCAACTCCAAGGACTTCATGCTTCTCGGAGACCTCAAATTTCACCTGGATGACCCAATGGACAGCCTGAACAACATTGGACTTGCCCAGCTCATCCAAGGTCCAGCGCACAGGGCTTGACATACTCTGGACCCCATCTTCTCCTATAGCAACAAAGTCCAATTCAGCCACGTCACCCCACTCAAATGGACGGACAACTCCATAGTACACTTCACCATCGCCTCGTCACAAGTCGCCACCCGGACACTGCAGTAACAAAGTGACGCAAACGACTGGCTCAACACCCTCAAAACCAACCAACTAGACACACCAACAACCTAGACAGTAACATAAGAAAATTCAGCTGATGGATCTCAGTCTGCGCCAACAACCTCACACTCATCAAGAACATCAAACAAAGAAGAACCAACTGTGAGAAGTTGGCCTGGCATATGCTGTCCACTAATTATAGTGGGCACCTTGCACCAGTCCAAACAACCCCTTATTGGAGATAGGTTAAAGACAACCTTATTGAAAGCTATCCTAGTGGTAGCTATGGAGAGCAGCCTTCAGGCTAAGTCTTGAAGGAATGTAAAGCAGCTTGTTTTACCAGTCTATAATCTTTTGAGTGATCAAATGAAAGAGCACCACACCAGGTATATATTCAAAATATATGTATTTATTGCTAAACACACCCTCTAGTCTCTTTATGAGGCTAGAGTTCGAAGTACACAAGTTATAAGTTATTTAAACACAGTAATAGCACAAATACACGTTTGGGCCCTAGGGGCGTACCAAACCATATACCAATAAAGTGGTATAAGAACCACGACTGAACTAGACACTAGGCCTAGAGCCTCTAGAAGTGCTTGGACCACAAGGAACCACCCAAGGTAGTGACACAGGGGACCCACGGGGGACGCGTGCAGTGTAAATACACAACCGCGATACGCAGTTAACTTCTATGGAGAAAGTCGCGATCAGGAAATTAAAGAAAAGGGACACTTAAGGGAGGACTTGGAGCAAACCCTTTGAGAACTAGGTCGTTCTAGAGTCTCTACCCACGGGAGCACCGGAGTACTCGTGTTACCTCACCCAGGGAAGCCGGGAGCATAGGTGCCTTTCGGGGTCGGGTTTCGTCGTCGATTTGAATGGCGATCTGCTGCAAAGTGCTGCTGGCGACCAAGTGGAAAGTGTCCGGGTGGATCCAAGAGTGGATCGGAGATCTGAAGAACCTGAAAGCAGAGGGGACAGAGTCTGGGTCACTAGCCAGTGACCAGGAAGGCGATGAGCGGATGCCCACCGATGTCGAGTGCTTCAGGTAGGTTGACGGTCGTCTTGACTCTTCAGCCACGAGGTCCAGGAGGCGTTGTCGGCGACCAGGAGCAGGATTCGGGCTGGTACACGATGTCTGTCGAGTGCTGAGGTGTCGGCGACCGGATTGGACCCAACAAGCCTTGGCAACGGCAAGTCTCGATGAAAGTAAAGAATGACGATGATGCAGACCAGCAAGGTCTGAGGAACTCACCCAGCAAGGGTAAGTTAGGGCAAGCCTGGAGCAACCAGGGAGCCCAAGAAGAAAAGGATTGGCCTTCGTGAAGGGCTACTAGCCAACGGGCTAGCGACCGCGAAGGAGCCTCGAGACGTCGCACGTGGAGCTGGCTCACAGGACACTCGTGGAGTGGAGGCCAGTGATCTTTGGTGCAGTTGGTGCTGGAGGCTAGGGCTACTCAGAGCCCAAAGCACGACTTCGTGGGAGGCCCAGAAGAGGATGCACTAGCAAATGCGTGCGGTGTCCAGGGGTCACGGTTCCAAGTTACCCACGACAGCTACGGGCCTCAGCTTTGCTGGGGACTCAGGGCAGCCTCGGGGAAGTCTGGAAATCCACCTCTGGTGATGCAAAGACTTCGGCGTCCGACGGGAGCTTAGGCGATGCAGACCGGACAGTTGCTTCTTTGGTGCCTGCCAAGCAGGGGAGTCACTCCTTGACCCCAAGGGAGATTCTTCTGTCCTCTAGTCTTTAGTAGAGCGTCGAAGGTCCAGGATTCTGTTTCAGAGTTTCGTCCAGGGATAATCTAAAGTCCTAAGGACTGGGTTCCTATACTTATACCAAGTTTAGAGGTTGGACTACTCTGTGGCCCCACCTATGGGTGGGTCAGGGCAGAGGGGTGGCTACACCCCTTTCCCTTTGTCCAGTTCGCGCCAAAGCAAGGGCTGCAAGCCCCTGATCCGGTTTGAACTGGGGTATGCACAGGGACACCAAGTGTGCCCCCAGTGCAGGACTTCAAAGCACCCGAGTGCTCCCGCCCAGCCCCAATACACACTATCCTGTCTGGGGAGGTGGTCACACCTCCCTGGGACAGGAAACCTATTGTCCAGGCCTCCCCTGCCGGAGTTTCGTCCAGCAGCAGGAAGCCAGACTTGTGTCTGTGGCAGCAGCATCCATTTTGTGATGCCAGGGCTTTAGAAAGAAGTTACCGGCAAGGCCAGGGTTAACATGTCTCTCCCTCTAGAAGGGTGGAATGCTACCCCCGCCGCCAGAATTGGCGGGGGGGGTAGAATTCCAAGATGTTTGACACCAAACACAACATGTTTCGGTGCAGCCATTCCAAAGTTAGCATTTAACGCGAGGTTATAATGCGCTTAAGAGTATATGGTCAGGCTGCACTACAAACAGCATCAGAGAAGGGTCTCCGAACGCTGAAGAGGGGCCCTACTCATGCAGGGGCACCCTCTCACATAGGAACCACGCACTCTGCCTTCAGGATTGATAAGGCCTGCCATAGGAGTGACTTATAGGTTTATATGTGTGTATGTATATAGTGATATAGGTAACCTATATCACAGTAAGGGGTGCATGCACCACCTTACCCAGGCTGCAGTAGCAGACCTGTGGTGTCAGTTTGGATGGCCTTCCAGGGGTGGCACAATACATGCTGCAGCCCCTGGTAGGCCTCTGAGGTACCTATGCCCTGGGTACATAGTATACCATATACTAGGGACTTATAAGGGCACTCCATATTCCAATCAGTGATGTGCCTAAGGCACATGGAAACCATTTTACAGAGGAAGCAGATAGACTGGGGTCCTGAATAGCAGGATCCCAGTCCAACTAAGTCATAAACCAGCAAAACACCATAAAAAAAGTGGGGGCAACCATATAGTCAGATTCCACCTTCCTACACCAACAAGCAAGCCAGCTGGTCCACTGACAGCCTCGGGGAATCCAAATGCTACTGCAAACAACTGGAGAGGAAATGGAGAATCAGCCAAGAAACCGACACCAGGACCGCATACAAGGCCAAACTCAGGCACTACCACCACCAGCTGCTGAAACCCAAGAAAAGAGCTCTGGCTCTGAAAATGGAAACGAGCCCCAACAAATGCAAATAACTATTCTCTATTGTCAAAGAATTCTCAAATCCTGCAGCTGCAATCCGCAGCATCATCCTATCGCAAGAACTCTGCAACAACCTCTCTGACTACTTTCACAAGATTCCCCCGGATTTCACAAAAAAATATCAACGCTGTACAGCAACTTTGACGTCCAGCCTAACTCAGCAGACATCATTGACCAACTGACCACCATCATCACCAAAGAAGGACACCTGACCGACTGCAGCCCACACACCAACAAAGACACAGCTTCAATCATGAAGACAGTCCACTCCAGGTCCCCCACCGACCTGTGCCCCACACTACATCTACAATCTAGGAGGATCCGCGATCAGTCACTCACTCACTTCCATCATCAACCCCTTCATCAAGACTGCTTCCTTCCCAGACAGCTGGTAACACTCAGAAGTCAACGCCCTCCTCAAGAAATCATCAGTCGACCCAAGCAAACTCCGCAACTACCGATCCATCTTGCTGCTACAATTCCCAGCTAAATTCATGACAAAGGCGATCAACAAGCAACTTTACAGTTACCTGGAACTCCACCAATATCTGGACAGCTCGCAGTCTTCCGCAGCTACTACAGCACCGAAACAGCCCTCACAGCAGCCGTAAATGACACCTGGTCCATCGTCGACCAAGGAGAAACCGCAGCACTCCTCCTCAACCTCTCCTCAGCCTTCAACACTGTCTCACATCATACACTCCGCACAAGACTACATGACACAGGAATACAAGGACCAGCACTCAAACCGATAACTTCATTCGTCACAGGACGAACCGCAGGAGTAAGACTACACAGCGAAACTCTGTGGAGTCCCGCAACGATCCTCAGTCAGCACAACCCTCATCAGGTCAAATGGAATCAATATCATCTCACACGCCGAGGCCACGGAGCTCATCCTATCACTCACAGATGACACCAACACCACCAGGAACAACTTCACTAACTGTATGACGAGTGTGGCGAATTAGTTGATAAAGAACTGCCTGAAGCGCAACACCGACAAGATGGAAGTACTGATCTTCAGTAATGAGTTCAACCTTGGACTCCTCCTGGTGGCCTACGGAGCTACGACCCACACCAACACCTATGGACAAAGCCAGAAATCTAGGGCTGATTGTTGACGACAAAGTCACCTTGGCATCACAGGTAAACACCTTTCACTGCTTCCACATCCTATGAATGCTGTGGAAGATCTTCAAGTGGCTCCCCCAGAACTCCAGATGCACCATCACACAAGCCTTCATCATGGGCAGACTAGACTATTGCAACACACTCTACACCATAATTTCAACCCGCCTACTCCACCAAGTCCAAACCATCCAGAAAGCTGCCACCAGACTCATCCTCAACATCCCATGCTGCACCCACATCACCACGTCTCCGAGAGCTCCACTAGCTCCCCATCCAGAAATGATGCAAATTCAGACTTCTCACCCACGCATTCAAGGCACTGCGCAGCACAGGTCCAACATACCTCAACCCCTTGAATTCCACAAGAAGCTAAAGGCCTGGCTTTTCAACTAAACTTGCAGGGACTCCTAAGACAGCCTGCATCCGAGCTTGGTCTCACGCCAACACATAGTGTCAGTGCCTGGATACCTTCTCAGGTGACAAGCCACCTAAACATATCTACATACCATAACAACACGGCAATAGTGAAGTTGGTTAATGGTGACTGTTGGAGCATGTATATGATGACTCATCATGTTAAAAAGAACTACCGATGTCCAGCCTGACTTGCAAATCATCATAATGCAAAGAAGATACAAAACCCTGAGGAACCTCATTAGGAGTTACAGGCATGGTTAGTTCCAGCACATGAACATGTTATTTAGCATTAAAGAGCATGAAGGCAGCTATCAAGTCAGATAACTGGGCGAGATTGACATCTGTGTCCTGTAAGGAAAATTCTAAGGCTGTTTAGTTTAATGTTAATTCTATCAGAGATGGTGATTGCACCGTCTCTGCAATTAGCACTCCTATTGATGGGGATCGCTGGGTCTCTCATTTTACTGGCATATATCGGCCCCCTGCAACCAAGCATACTGGCTTTTATAGTTGTTCTTATGTGAGCCCTATTTATAGTTGTTATTATGTGAGCCCTAAACCTACTTTTCATTTGTCGGAAATAACTGCAGCCGTGTGCCAGAATCCTGCAGTTAAAGCCTTGACCTAGAGAGGATACCCGTGGACCTAGTAAAATCCAACATAGATCGGAGGGCCGCCCTTCTGACCAGTGTTTTCAATACATTTCCTAATACATATGTACCATTCTCTTGGGCGACCTCAGTCATAGTACCAATGTTCAAGAAGGGGAACCAAACTGATACCAAATGTTATAGGTGCATCTCGCTTATAGATTCTACAGTCAAAATTTTAGGGAAGGTCAATTTTAACAGGATGAGTGAGTGGGCTATGGATAATAACATCCTGAGCCCATGCCATTATGACTTTCGGGAGGAGTTGGGGACAGCCGAGCAGTGCTTGAATTTACATCTGCTAATTGGTAAATATACCATTGCCAAACACTGCCCACTGTATCTACCATTTATGAATCTCTAGTGCCTTGATAATGTTGACAGTGCAAGATTATGGTAACTTCTGTCGGACTTGGCATTGGATGCCACCCTGCTACATTTTCTTTGTCGTCCATGTAGATCTCTCTGCCAGGGTGCGATTTATTCTAAATAGTGAATTATCCAACACTTTCAGATTACATTAGGAGTGCGCCATGAATGAGTGCGCTCTCGCACCTCTTTTATTCATTTTATATATATATTAATAAATCAAGTTCAGATGTGTCTATTGCCAGCCCTGATGTGCCCATGATGAACGCAGTACGCTTTCCTGTACTTTTGCATGCAGATGATGCTGTGCTACTGGCCCGTACCCTTATAGCTCTGGTTCGCTTGAAGCCTTTCGTACAGTTCATGACCGAACTAGATTTGGCAACCAACTTTACTAAATCATGCAGAATGAAACGTCTATATGTTTGCACTCTTACTTTATGCAGTAATAGACTGGAACAGTGGACTAATTTCCCCTATCTTGGTGTGACCTTCGACCCTCTGAAACCCGGGTAACTAACATTTACCATAGTCACACATTAGTTGCTCTTTTCAATCTTTGTCGATCTTTGGCCAGCAAGCCCATAATTCCATTCCTGGAGATTTATAAAACCCAATGTGTGCCCATAGCGACATATGGGGCAGGGCTGTGGGGCTTTGCCAATCGTGGTGCCCTACAGGTCGCGAAAATCGATTTTGCAGACCTCCCCTTTCCGTCCCAACCTCCATCTTGTATTTATTATCCTACGAGGAGTAAGGTCTCCGGTCTCCCGTATCCTGAGGACCAGGGTAAGCTAGGGTCAGTACTCCTGTGACTGTCGGTATGCCTCAACCTGCACGCATCTCTTAATCCCCTGATCTTTAGAGACCGCTCGTCTCTTGATAACTGGATGAAACTGCCTGGGCTTGCTTCTGCTAGGCAAAGCCTCGAAGGACTGCGACAGATTTCGCTTTTCAGCGGTCACCCATTTGTAAAGAGGACAAATCTCATTAAACGCTTGTCTTATTTTGAAAGAAGGCGCCAAATGAGGGAAGAAGAGAATCTTGACAAACCCACGCTGTTGCGGCAGGCCATTGTAAAACGCAGTGCAATTATTGAGGCGTGCCCGACCTTCCTGCCTAGTAACCGGAAGAGAGCCCTACTAGCTAGGGTTAGAGCCGGCACCATCTGCCATCTTCTGTCCTTTCCCCGAGCTCTTGTATATCTGCAAGGTCAAGTCTCTGACCAGTCCTTTTTGCATTTTACTTTTTTCTGCCGTTTTTCTGTAGATTGTGCCTAACGGGTTTTGCGGAAATATACATTTTCTAAGTGCCGACTACCATTATGCTTCCTTCAAATGCTGAATGATGGAGAGGTTTGTTTTAGGGTGGGAGCTTTTTTTAAATCGGCTTTATGTTCTTGAAATTCTCTGCTCTTTTAAATTGATTTTGTAATCAATTTTGATTATACTGTACTTTTATGAATATCTGCTATTCAGATAAAGTTGTTCTGATGACGACTTGTTTTTTAAATTAATTTCATATTAATTCTATGACCCAGCCTCCCAGATAGACTAGGACAGTCCTTTATCACAAGGCAGTGACTCCATGCTGTCTCCTGTGCAAACATGTTTGTTGAAGTGCCTTCAGCCATGTTAGCTTTCTCTTTGTATAGGTGGCTCAGATCATGATCATTTCACCTGTTGCTAATTGCTTTGTATTGTTTGATGCATGCTATTTCATCTGGAGGTGGAATGATTTGCTGATATTTTCATCCAACAGTTGGGTTCTAAATGCAGAGAGCTGCGGGACATTCATTTCGGGCAGTGTTACAAGATCTCTGATGAAGGAATGGTTGTGATTGCTAAGGGCTGTCGTAAGTTGCAGAGAATTTATATGCAGGAAAATAAACTGGTAAGTGCCTTTTGTGTCCTCTACACCATATTTTGCAAGATTTATTCTCACCGTCCAATATTAACTTCCTGCATACTCGCTTCGTAATGAAATCTCCCGGTTCACTTTTGGGCTAGCAGATTTTCACAGTACTTTGTAACATAGTAGTTCTACTTTTTGACAAGTTTTTTTTATCTCAATGTGGAGTTGAACGTTTCAGATTAGCGATAGTGTGGTAATCAGAAGGATCGCTTCAGGGTCCTGCCCTAGACACCCACCATGTGTATAATCCATCGCCGCAATCGAGTGTAATTATTGAGTTTCTTTATACATTAGTCAGTTTCCACTACTGCTGTGATTTCTGAATGAGCTGTTTGTTTTTGGTTGCTGATTGCAGTTATGATTTTGGTACGGGGACTCTTGTTTAGTATGGCCTCTTTAAGTTGGAATATTAAGTGTTCTTTACATAAAACACTACATGATTGTTCTAACCTGCTCTGTCATCTGTAATGCTGGGTGCTTATATGCCACTTCTTTGAGATTTTTAATTTTTCTGTAGCTAGTACCTCTTTGGCATAGTAGACAACCAACAAAGCAAACTAAACTGGAAAGTATATACCCATTGTTTACTGTATTTCCTCTTGTGTTTATAAAGTGTACCTTAGCGACTTGTGCCAAATTGTGTTCCAGCTTCTTACAATCCTTTCAACTTAATAAAAAAGGTACATGTTTTCTAAATGCAAAAAGGACGTGTGCTGTGTGCTGAACATACAAATATTCAATTAAGCTGAAGTTTATGGAGTATTCTGTTTTCTTTTTGTCTCAGGTGTAGATGGGAATGGAAGTTACATTAATTGGTTTTATACCACAAACGTCCAGTGAGACTTCTTTGTTATCTTTCTTTCTGGGGTACAGAAGCACAGACATTGATTCTATTACTGGGATTTCTTAAGGTGCCATAGCATTGTCTTTTACTGTTGAAGGATGTATTGATCTAAAGGAGAGGTGGAAGTGATTGGACCCTGTCTGCTGATTGCATTGCTATTAGTAGGAAATTAGCATTCCTATTAGTAGGATATTAGCATTCCTAGGAAGCACATGGATAATCTTTCCAAATCTTTATATTTCGGATTCTTGATCCATAAAACAGTTAGAATAAATACATATATGCAGACAGTATAATACATTTCACAGTTTTAAAAACCAAATATGTCATAAACATGCAAAAGTGATCAAAAGGAAAACGTCCATGCTACTGTAAAACAGCGATTAAAAAGTATAATCAATCCTATATTAAATATGTATTAGATCAGTTAAAATCTATAATAAAGTCTTGTAGAGCAAATCGATAAAATACATAAAACCTCCAGAAGAATTACATGCTAAGAGCCTGGTCTTCCATTAATTGCAAAACAAAGTATGTTCCAGTGTAATATCCGACTAATAGCAGAAACATTTCCCACATGCGATGGTAATTTATTGTTATAACGGCTGCAGGCTAGTTACTACGTAGTGGATAACCTGCAGCTCTTACAATGAAGCGTTTGTGTGGTTAATCTCTTCAGATCACGTTGTTTATTAGTGTATTTCTATGGTCTTCAGATGTTTTTCTATTTGTTTATCTTTTTGTGTTGCTAAACTCATTGGCAATGGTACAGTCACATTTTTGTGCCAGATACTTTCAAATAGCTGTGTAACCCACACTCACATTAGCAAATCTAAACTACAACATTGTTTTGGTATCATTCTATGAACTATTTATTGGACGTCTTTAAGTGTTTCCTGACTGTAGGCCTGTTTTAGGTATTGTGACCGACTTACATCTTGAGTCCGGTTTGCAGCCTTAGTTTAACAATATTGTCCCTTTCAATCATGGGATCATTTGAAGCAAATCTGCAAGAACCGAGATTGCTGCAGTTTCAAATGAATCTGAACAAATGTAATGATTTGCTGATATAGTATACCATTATACATTCACTACTTAACGTCTGTCCCATCACCATCCTTCACTTCCATTTTAGCTTCTGAGCCTCATTAGTGACGTGTGGAGTAGCTAATTGTACTTGAACTACAGTGATAAAAAAGTAAAGTTCCAGTTTACCCACTGCTGCTTATCCATAACCTGTGTGCGTTCGTGTGTGTGTACCCATATATATATGTGTGTGACAGATTCTTAAGCATATCACAGTAGTTTGTATTAAACACAAAAGTAAAATTGAGCTAATAGCATACATAACTGCAAAAATTGAATCTTTAATGGAAGATTGTAGGATCAAACTGAATGTGTGTGTGTGTGTGTGTGTGTGTGTGTGTATGCGTGTGTGTGTGTGTATGCGTGTGTGTGTGTGTGTATGTATGCGTGTGTATGCGTGTGTGTCCGTCCGTCCCCAGCTTTCCTGCAGCAGCCCGACAAGATCCACCTGACGGGATTGGTGCGAGTTCACTGGTGCAGGACCCGTATTAATATCCGCACGTCAGGGATTGCCAAAAACGACTCCAATTCACAGTTTGTTCGGCAACGCGTTTCACCCCCCTCAGGGACTTTGTCACAGCCTGGTTTCCAGGATGCAAAGGGATTAAGTTTGTTCAGTAAGTTAAAATCACATTGAAGAGGCCTAATGACTTAAAATGTTCCCTGGTAAAATAATTGGGACATGCAATATGTCAGGCAGCAAATGGTGTTTTCCCCTGTCAATTTTTCAATACTGTGGTAATCTACTTAAATCTGAACTTTGTACTGTAGAAATAAATGTGTGAATATGTGTGTAGCATCGCTGGTAAGGAAGACACACCAACATCCAAAGTACAGGAAACTTAGACTAATTATACCAGCAGAGAAACTCCAGCCACCTTCACAGTAACTCCACTTGGTACAACTGTTCTTAGGAACCTTCAACACACTCAATATAAAACATTCCAATACAGAACCACTGGAGGATAAATGCAGGGGAATTCAGCAGCAAATCTAGAAAGATAAGCAACCTGACAACAAACGAGAACACCACAGTAAAAATCAAAAAGAAGATAAGAGTATAGTACAAATGCATAAGGAGTGTCAAACGTGTAAAACATCAAGTACATTGTTCTTATCCAGAACAAGTCTATTGAGGTTTCACATCCACCCATTCTCCAGTATTTCTGCCCCTTTACACACCTGACCACTGTAATTGGAAGACTACTTTCTTAAGAATTACCCATTGCTTTAGGAAATCTCACTCTCACTATATCCCCTACCTTTACAATTACATGTGACAGCATTCCTTTTATCAAAATAGGAATTCCATTTCTCATGCCCTTAAGTTCCTTCAGCAAACTTTCAATGTCCTCATTTCTTCCAGGATCAGCTGTTTGAGACCGAACAGAAGGACAGACCACAATACAAGGTTTTCTTTTGTGAAAGAGTTCAAATGCGGTTGCACCAGTGGTAGAA
The DNA here is from genome assembly GCA_963921515.1 of Calotriton arnoldi. Classification (NCBI taxonomy): domain Eukaryota; kingdom Metazoa; phylum Chordata; class Amphibia; order Caudata; family Salamandridae; genus Calotriton; species Calotriton arnoldi. The sequence goes on from CAWUFW010009113.1 coordinate 769,810, forward strand.
TGTGGTGTAAACCTATATTCCTCCATCTATTTTAAAACCGCATCCTTCCAATTTCCACCAATACTTTCTGACAATTGAATAGATTTGTTCAAGGTCTTGTTAAACCATTCTACCATTCCATTGGTCTGTGGGTGATATAATGCAAATCGCTTAGGTACAATTGCTGCATTGTCAGAGAGTAGATATTTAGAGTTACTCATATAGGCAAAAATCCCTGAAAGGAATTCCACCACTGAAGGGGTGGAAATTTCATGCACTAATGCTACCTCAGGCCACCTGGAGTACATGTACATCAGGATAAATACGTATACAGGCATCGAGTTTGATGGCAAGGGACCCACTATATCAAAAGCTACCCAATTTCCAAGGTCTTTTTGGGCAACTCTTTGCAAACCATGGTAGCGGTTCTAAGTTTCTTGGGCTTGTCATTGAACCTATGATCCAAACAGTCCCTAACTTTTCTCTCGGCCTGCACATCCTTTCCTGTTCATCTGTGTGCCCGTCTTAACCTTTTTTTAGTCTTACATACTCCCTGTTGTCCTTCGTAGGCAAACTCCTCTGAATGACTTTCAGGTGGCACTAGCCTTGAATCTGTAAACAGAAGACTATTTTCTACGCTTTTTACCAGGTTTACCACACCATGCTTCCACTTCTTCCTGCTAGTTGTCACACTTCCGTGGAGACTCAACTTACACAGATCACTTAACATTCGATCCTTGCACACTTCTTCTACCCATTCTTCCCCCAATATGCATCCCGAAGTAGCAGTGCAAACTTTTACATTATCTTCGTTCTACTGTCTTATTCGCAACCTCTGGAATGTACATGATAGAAGAAGGATAATCCTGCAAAGCTACTATCCACTTGTTAATATGAAAGTAGACACAATACACACCATTTTTAGCACTCACTAAATACTTCATGAAGTGGTTTGTAATTGGAGCGAACCTCACATTTGACACCCCAAAGAAATTGTTTAAACTTTTTAACACAAACCGTGCCTCTTTCTCGATGGTGGATCACCTGCATTCCACCCCTCTTAACAGTTATGACGCAAACGCCAGCGTAAATTCTGTTCCTGTTTTAAAACACCATGAAACCTTTATCACTGTCATCGGTGACTGAACGACCGGGAAATCCAGGAATAAAATTATTCTAGCTCTGTGCATCACAGAAACTTTTATTAATACCTTTGAACTCTCTTTGACATTCAGGATCCCACAGGAATGGTACCCATTTCCTAAGAAATTTGCGAATGGCACTCAATCTAGCAAGATTAGGTACTAAACATGAATAAAATGTTGCCATCCCTAAAAATGTTTGTACTTCCTCTTTTTTAGAATATGGGCAAATTCAGAATAGCTTTCAACAGTTCATTTTTGGGGTGCACACTATCATCAAAATCACATGACTTAAATACACAAACTGGGAATAACAAATTTGCATTTCTTAGCCTTGAGAGTGATACATTTATCCATAATGATTCCACCACACTCGTGACTCTTCCTATGCTTTGTTCCATGGCATTTATAAAAATCACCACATCATCCTGGACGAAAGCTGCAGAACACAGCCCAAACGGCATCCAATTAAATCAATAAACCCTGAATGGTCTAATGAATGAGGTTAGGTTCTTTGAATCCTCACTTAACCAGACCGGAGGGTATGGTGATGTAAGATCTAACGCTATGAACATTTCACACCTGCCAGCATTTTCACTATTGCCAAGATATTAGGCAGTGGAAATTTGTTGTCTTTCACTGCCCTCCTGTTTAGCTGTCTAAGGTTGATACATAACCTGATCTCACAACTAGCCTTTCTGGCTTCCACAACTAGCACAAACCATTATGTAGCGTCCGCACCTTCTGTTATCTGTTCTACACCCAAACAATCTGACTCAGACTGCACCTCCTCCTTAAAGCTGAGAGATATATTTTTAGGTCGAGCCTAGAGCAGCGCATGCGCTGCTCTAGGAAATCGACCTCTTGGAATCACTTCAGCTTCAGGAGAAGCTCGTGCATGTAGTGCTCACACGCCATTGGCCTTTGCATCTGGCTTTAGCACGCAATTGGCCAAAGGCGTGTGGATGTCCCAGCTTTTAGGAAAATGTTCACTCCCAGAGCGTTTTGCTCTCGGGAGCCAGCATGACCTCTGTTTTGTGTCATCTTTCACTTTCGCGGCCATGGCTTTCTTTGTGGTCCCATTTATTACTTGCTGCTTTGGCTTTCTCTGGGCTGAGCTCTCGCGCTTCCCGGAGCCTTGTTTACTCTTTCCTGGCACTGATTTTAAGCTTGATTTGTAAGTGGACCAATAAGCAGAAATTATCTTCGCTATCCCTCTCCCTTCTCCACACCCTCGCTCGTCTTTTAAGCAGAAATTAAACCTATGCTGCTATTTAGTGTTCGTGCGTTCTGAAGAGCTTCATCCTCTCCGCATGTCAGAACGTTTTTAAAATCAAATCATGGCGAGTTTAAGGCGTTGCGTCTTTCCCTTGACACAAGATTTGCTTGTTTACTGACAAAGCCTTTTATTGCTTTTGCCTGCTGCCGTTCTTGTTTACAAAAAAGGGATGTGTGGTTTTACATGTCCGTTTTAATTCGACGAATAGGTTGAAAGGTACTACCTTCCTCGGAGCCTGTGGTGCTGTGATGAGCCTGACGTTAAAGCCCCGTCTTGAAACCCCTGATGGTTTTTACTTAGCACAACAGTGTTGGTGTACATTACAGCAGCAGGGGACGGGTCTTTATCAACAACTCAAAGGCCACCAGCAGCTCAACTGTACATGTTGCACCCGAATGGGTGGTCGTAAACTAGAAATGCCTTCTGCTTTACTGTCCTTATCGGAGAGAGACACCAGAGTTCGAGACCTAGACTTTGATCTGTTAAGACTCAGAGCTTGACACTCTCCAGTCATACACAATAGGGCCTTGATTTCCAGCGCTCTAGGTTTCTCTAGGTCCGACATGGGATGTGCCTGACAAGGGCTGCGCAGGCGTTGGATGTGGTAGTGGCTTGACCGAGGGCGCAGGGTGCAGAATTCAATACATAAATATAATTTGTACAGAATATTCAGCCAAGAATTACCTTGTATGACTATATAAACATACATGACAGTGGCTATAAGCCCTCGTATGCAAGGAAAGGGTCCGGGCGTTCTAAAAACCAAAATAAGTTGTTCCAAGTCCTTTCATCATTTGTCTGTCTTGGGTATTCTCCTATGTTGAGGTGAATATGCCTTCTATTGGTAAAACATAATTAATATATAGTACAAGGGATGGATTTGCCATTGAGGCCTCTAGGGCGTCTTCAACGATAAATACAACACTGAATGCATTGCCGAGAATACTGCAATTTATGTTAATACTGAAGTGGGTATTGAGGTTATTTCCCTGAAAGTGAATTTACTGTCGGTGTGGAACTCTTTTTCCCAGCTGATATAACAGATTTGATAAATATGCAGTTTATATGAGAACCCGGGCTGTTCCTAATCAGGAAGGATATAAAAACAGCATTGGCATAGCCAATAGGTCTCACCTTTGGGACCTTATAAGTATTTAGTTTTGCAGTACAATATCCTTGATGCAACAACATCAACTGTTGCATGGCTAAACACTTATAAGGTCCCAAAGGCGAGACCTATTGGCTATGCCAATGCTTGTTTTATTAAGGAGTTTGGTAGAGCTCTGTTTGTTACCTTATATTTACTTCAGAGCGCCGGGTTGGATCAGAAATAATGGAAGTGAAGTTTGAGTTAAATCAGCTAAGATGAGACTCCCCATCTGATTTTATTCTTCACAACCCCCAGAGAGTCAAATTAAATTATAATTAAATCGCAAAAGTTAACAACCGTTACAGAATAAGAGCCAAAAATGTAAATCTTTAATTTGTGGGTGATAGTATAAATGACCATGACAGTCTATTCTTTTTAAAATATTTTTTAATACTTTTATTTATACAAAAGGTATAATTAAACTATAACATATAATTATTTGTTTAGAGTGTTTTGACTCAATACGCCATGTTTGTTTTTTTGACACGTTTCTTACATTTTCAAATTTATTTCCAGTAAAACTGTTTTTCTCTCCATGATACATTTGTCTTCCAAAAGTGCTATGCGATTAAAAACTACAGCCGGCACGTGTTCTGCGGTACATGTTCCTATAACAACTTCTTCAGGGCGTAAAATGTGAGATAGTGCTTCCTTATATTCAAAGTAACTTTATTTCTGAGCATCATCAGTGGCACCTTTTAATATTACTGTCTCCAACTAATTCTCCTTGGGGACTCATCTGTTCAAAACACACTTTTATGATTCGATATGAGGGATAAGCATCCAATTACCTTCGCACCTCAGTCGTTCAATAATTAGGCCTCTCTTCTCATATGAGAAAATGCAACATGCGATGTGACCGAGCCCACGTTTACGTTTTGCACCTTGAAGAAGCAGTCATCGTTACATGTTCCACAATATACTTGTTGCATGTTGTCTGTATTTTTTAGTCCAGTGGTTCTTAACCGTTTGACCTCTAGGACCCCTACTGAATCATTGTTGGAATTCGGGGACCCCCAATGAATCATTGTTGGAATCCTGGGACCCTGACTGAGTCATTACTGGAAGCCAGGGACCCCTGTATCGCCATTTTCGATGATTTGAACCATACAAAATACACAAACAGTACAGAAACAAGCATTCCCCAAGCAAACGTACAAAATGATGAAATATTTTATGTAATTCACAAACAAATATATTAACATACTATATTCTGTTTGGTGCACTTGCTCTGCTCCCATGAATCAATCTGAGGATACAAACTTACATTTTAGCCTCCAATTTCAAACTCCTTCATATTTACAAAATGGTTTAAAATTTTCAATTGTACATTTTGCTTCTTTATTTATACTACCCTTATTAAGCTGTTATTTTTATTTAATTTTCTAAGCAGTCCTGGACGCCCTGAGCAGGCTTCACTGACCCCTAGTGTCCTCGGACCACAGGTTAAGAATCACTGTTTTAGACCACATCGCACTTTGGAGTTCATATGTATAATTGAGAAAAAAATTGTTGTTTTTGACAAGAAATAATTTAAAAATTGAAGTAATGTGTAAAGGAAAATTGGTGTGTTGATGAAAGGAACTCTGAACAAATAATTGTCATTATTTCATTATAACTTTTTTGAATGGATAAAAGAGTAAAATTATTTTTAAAAGATAATACTGGTATTGTCCTTTATACGTCTCCTGCCACCCCCCACTTCCAAAATTACAGTGTTCAATCTTTAGGTCATGCTGAGCCAGCGCATGCGCTGCGAGAAATTTAGTGAGTGGCTTTTTAAAAGTGCTACCAGAGGCTTTTGCTGGCCTCAAGCTTGCGTTCACGCGAGCAGCCGCCATGTGGGTTTCTGTCAAGGCTCATTAAGCCATGCGTGCCTCTCTCCGCCTTGCTTGCGCTTCCATTCCCTCCCCTCCCCCACCACAGATCGCGTCACTCTGCTGGCCTCCACTCCCCCCCCCGCCTCTCTATACTGCAGCAGGCCGTAGCTCTCTCATATATCTCTTCTACTCTCTCTCATCTCTTTTACTCTATGTGATTTAATTAAACACGTGTTATCCCGCCTTCCCACCTCTTGGTAAACCAGCAAGCCTCGCGCGCTGCTTTATCCCGCTTGCCCTCTGCTCCAGCTGCCGCCGCGCGAAATACTCGATTTCGGCCGCAACGTCTTCGAGCTTTAGATGCTGCTGTGAACAATCAGGCCGGGCTTTGGATTACACACAACACCCAAACTGGAGCCGCTGTGCTGGGAGGCATTTAAAAAGCGCACGTCAACAGCAAGACACTTGTTTAAATTCCTTTTTGCGTGCGCGCACAAAACTCCCCGTGGCGGCCGCACGTCTTCCTCGCGATCACTTTCGCGCGCACCATTTGCTTGTTTTCTTTTACTCCCAGAAATAATGGCTGGCGTCCTTTGTCTTTTTCTTATGCAGCACAATATCCTTGGTGCAACATCAACTGTTGCATGGCTAAACACTTATAATGTCCCAAAGGCGAGACCTATTGGCTATGCCAATGCTTGTTTACTTTGGCAGTAGCAGGCTCAACTTCTTCTGTCAGGCAATTATGGTGAATCTACCCTTTAACACACACTACTTTATTAGAGAATACCTTAGGAAGTTCTTCAAGGAAAGACTCGAACATTGTGTCTACTTTGCGTACTGGAATTTGAGGCATAGATTTGGGATCTATAGAGATACCCAAAAGCTTTTGGTATGGTCAGCCCAAAACTGTGTTACCTTTTACTGGTACATATACTTTACCCTCATCAGTATTTTCCCTGAATTCAATGTTAGCATTAAAATATCCTACAGGTTCTATAAGTGTATCCCCATGATTATAAGGTATACCATCTGGTTTAAATCCACTTTTCCTTTGAAATATGGTTTATAGTTAGTGTCTGATATTTTAGAAAGATGAGCACCAGAATCTATTGTCATTAAAATGTAGCACCATTGAGTGAAATCACATTGGATGTTCACAGTGTTGTTAAAAACCCAATTCATACCCTCAACTACTTGAAGAACAGTTTCCTCTAACTTAGATGAAATTTCAAATATCTTTAGTGTGATTACTCCTGCAAGATTTGGTACAGTGACCTCTCTGAACACAAGACTTGGATACAGTTGCTAAGGTTGGACAGTCTTTGTAATTGACCATGTGCCCAGGATTTCCAAAATGAAAACAAGAACCTCTGAACTTAGATGTGTTAACAGTTTTTATTTGATTTTCGGACTTGGTAACCATTGTTTGTATTGTCAGTGCAACTTCTTATCATTTAGTAGTTTCTGTAGGAATGCTAAGTAAGGTGTGTTCACCTCTTTTGGCTATATTAAGAACTTCATTTAATTTAGGGTTCTCCTTGATCCAGAGGTCTTCCCTGATTTTATCCCTTTTTAAGTATAAGCGTAAACTGGTCCTTGATTTTTTTCCTCAACGTTGTCACCAAAGTTACAAGTAGAGGCTCGTTTACAGAATGCTGCCACATAGTATTCAACGGACTCCACTTCTCTTTGTGTTCTCTTGCCAAAATATTAACATTCAAGCATTGTGGAAATCCGTGGTACAAAGTGATTATTCTTTTTATGGCAATTTCAATATTTTTCATTCTCTGAGAAATGTCCCCATTGCCTTCTGACCAATTAGGTAAGTTTTCAAAACTCTCATGGCCTTCCTCACTTAAACAATGTAATAACATTGACTCCTTTTTTCTGATTTTAAATTGGGATCACATACTTTCAAGTAATTCATAAAAACCTTTTCCATTTTCACCAACTTTGGTTTTCCTGATGATACTGTAATGTTTTGCATGGTGAGAATTCCAATAACAGCCATAACCATCTAAAATGGAAATAGCCACTCTGAAAATGACATTAATGTACAATATATATATATATATATCAATCATATAAATGTGTGAACAAGCTTGCTGTGCAAGCGAAACGCGTTACTGGATTAAACCATCATCTGGTGAAAGCATATACTCTGAGTGATCGCTTTATTGAACTAGTATTATGGAAATTATGTCCGGCGCGCTCCGCCGGCTCTAGCGATCCTCTGCAGATGGCGAAGGGAGACTGAAGGAGCAACATCCGTTCAACTAATATATATATATATACACACACACACACACACACACACACACACATATATATATATATATATATATATATATATATATATATATATATATATACACACACACACACACGTGTGTGTATATATATATATATATATATATATATATACATCTGAAAGAAAAAAGGTTAGTGATGTTATAGTTAGGTGAAAATGTGAGTTGAAACAAAACATTTTGAACTCAAAAAACACTCTGAATTTCACCAGTTATAGTTACCTCCTCAAGTAACTATAATTTGCAGTCTCGTCATGCTCAGTAATGTCATCAGTGGTCATTTTATATGTCATCAGTCATGTTGTCAATGATGTCATAGAACATGTCACGAGTGTTGCGATGCGAAGTTTCTGCGTCGTCGTCGAGGCTGCCGTCGATAAGGGATGCGAGGTGCTTGTGCCATGAAAAGCGTCATGCTGTGGTGGTTCTGAAGGCGATGCGTCGGTCCCGAGATGCGGGAGGTAGCGGGCATGCAAGTTTCTTGCGACTGGTTCATTCCACACAACAGCGGCGTAGCGGCGGTTCTGCTTGGGGATGCGTCTCTCGGCAGAGAAGATGCATATGTTCTGCTGGCAAGCACCTTAGGCCCACTTCCAAGGGTCCAGGACTGGGATGGAACCATTTGGCGAGCTAGACTTACAGATGGCAGAGCCTAGGTGCAGGAGTTGGAAGCCTGTTATGTCCCTGAGGATCAGATCAGGATGCCAGCCAATTAGCCCTTGGAGTGATGCAGGTCCAGTCCTTCTCACCCAGGCAGGTGGGCAGCAGGCTAGCAGGTGAGGACAGCAAGCAGGAGTTTAGTAGAGCAGCAGTCCATCAGAGTGGCAGTCCTTCAACAGCACAGCAGTCCTTCCTCCTGTCCACAGTTCCAGAAGTGTACTGAAGTAGTGTTGTGGAGGTCCAGTACTTATACCCAGTGGTGCTTTGAAGTGGGGGAGACTTCAAAGACATGCCTTTAAAGTGCTCAGAGGTCCTTCCTTCCAACCCTGGCTCCAGACTCACTACAGGGAGGTATGCAGCCCTTTGTGTGTGGACACAGCCTATTCAGGTGTAAGTGAGACTGTGTCTAGCTCCTCCTTCCCATCCTGCCAGAGATGGCCCATTGAGACACACCTAAGCTCCCATTGTATGTGGCTGACTAAGAGGAAAACACAAAGCCCAAATGCCAACTACACCCAGTCATGTGATCAGAGACAGGCTACAGGCACCAAATAGCTAAAGCAAGAAGATGCCAACTTTCTAAAAGTATTCAAAAAGAGACACTCTTCTCGTGCTCAATGCTGTCGCACTGCAAAATTCGGGAACTGATCCCTCCAGAGTATCCAATTCATCCAGGTATTCCATAGTACACCCTTATTCCCATACTTTCACCATCCATTTTTCAAGCATTTTCCTTTGTACTCTTCATCACAACGGAGACAGTGTGATTCAATCTGTAATCTTTATTAGACATTTCTGATACCAGCTGTATGCCATTCTGGGCTTCGTACAACGGTACGTACAGATTGATCTCAAATCAAAAATAGGCACAACGTATGTTATTTCCCAATGCATTTCGAGCCCCTAAGGCTCTTTGTCAGGGGATTCTAAAACCGACAAAATAAACAGTTTAACGAACTGATCCATAATAATGATAAATATCGAGAGTAGCCAGTGGGGAAAGTAGTCATGTGGAGGTAGTTAACGACTACGCCTTTAAGGTATTTAAGAGCACGTGAGTGAGAGTAGCTGCAAATAAGGTCCGACTGCCAGGAAGAACGAGGGAGTGATGAGTTAATGGAGAGAAGCGTGAGGAGGTGAGATTGCTGCAGGTGGTTTTTTGCAAGTGGAAAGAGTTGAGAGACAGGTGGAGGGGATGGAGGAAGGAGAGGGTTTATGGAGAAGAGGATGAGGGCTGGAACTGTTATAGGTGGCTCCGCTTTGGAGAACGCTACGGGGGATATGGTGAGGGCGAGGGAGGTGATGAAGAAAGAGAGAAGGGGAGAATTATGAGAGGAGAGAAGATTCTTTGGTGGAAAGGGTGAGCACGAGTTTTTTAGTACTAATGGTAAAGTATGAATCGTTGCAGATTTGGGTAGCAGGGATTCAGTTGGTGAGGAGGAGGGTGTGGCTTTCAGTATTATGTTTTGCATGACCCTGAGATAGGTGATGGGATACGGAGAGGGGTACGTATTTACACAATTATTGTTTTTCTTTGAGAACATGCATGTAGTATTATGGATCAGTTAGTTAAACTGTTTATTTTGTCTGTTTTAGAATCCCCTGACGAAGAGCCTTAGGGACTCAATGCATTGGGAAATAACATATGTCGTGCCTATTTTTGATTTGAGATCAATCTGTACGTACCGTTGTACGAAGCCCAGAATGGCATACAGCTGGTATCAGAAATGTCTAATAAAGATTACAGATTGAATCACACTGTCTCCGTTGTGATGAAGAGTACAAAGGAAAATGCTTGAAAAATGGATGGTGAAAGTATGGGAATAAGGGTGTACTATGGAATACCTGGATGAATTGGATACTCTGGAGGGATCAGTTCCCGAATTTTGCAGTGCGGCAGTATTTAGCACGAGAAGAGTGTCTCTTTTTGAATACTATTATAGTTTCTGTGGTGGGGGCGATCCACAGTACTGATCGCACGCACCTTCAAATGAAGTCTTATAAAGTATGGTGTCTTATCAAGGGAAGGAGTGCATCCTCAAGAATGTTTGTTTAACTTTCTAAAAGTGGCATTTTCAGAGTTGCAATTTAAAATCCGACTTATAAGTTTGGATTTTAAATTGTGATTCCAGAGACACCAGACTTGAAGGGCTTATCTCTTCCCAATTGGGAATTACACTTATACAATGTAATAATGTAATCCCAATGTTATCCTATGAGAGAGATAGGCCTTGCAGTAGTGAAAAACGAATTCGAGAGTTTTTCATGACCAGGACATGTAAAACCTAAAGGTACATGTCTTGCCTTTTAATTACACTGCACCCTGCCATCTGGGTTGTCCAGGGCCCACCTTAGGGATGAGTTTTATATGTACAAAAAGTGAAGGCTTTGGCCTGGAGAAGGTTTATTTTGGCAAGTCGAAATCGCAGTTCAAACTGCACACACCGGCTCTGCAGTGGGAGGCCTGAGACATGGTTAGAGGGCTACTTAAGTGGGTGGCACAAACAGTGCTGCAGGCCCACTAGTAGCGTTTACAGGCCCTGGTTATATATAGTGCACTTTACTAGGGACTTGCAAGTAAATTAAGTTTGCCAATTGGGTATAAGCTAATATTACCATGTTTAGAGGAGAGAGCGCGTGCACTTTAGCATAGGTTAGCAGTGGTGCTCAGAGTCCTATGGCCAATAGAAAGGAATTCAGCAAAAAGTAGGAGGAGGAAGGCAAAACATTTGGGGGTGACCCGGCAGAAAGGGCCCTTTTCCAACTGTGAGGAATTTTATGATGTACTTAATTTCTTGCGTCCAACCCCTGTGCCCAACCCGCATAGGCTGACAGCGCCTTTGCACATGGCCTTTGGGCATGCATAGAGGGAGTTGCTGGCAAGACCTAGCCTTTGGCCAGCCCATCTGTCCAACCTGCCCTGGGCGTTCACCCTTGCTGCGCATGGCCTTTGGCTGTGCACAGCGGGCTTTGGCCTATGGCCTAGTCCTGCGTCCATCCCACCATAGGCAGCCAACCCCTATATCGCAAAGGCCTGACCTGCTGTCACTCCCTATAGTTAACTTTCAGTGGTTGAGGTCTGCTCCGTCGAGCTTGGCCTTTGGCTTGGCTTTAGGTTTTCTTTTCCTTTTTTTAAAAAGAAATTCAAAGTTTGGGACTGCGAATCCATTGCAAGCTTCTTGGCTGGGTACTGAGAACCAAGGGCAAGCTCCTAAGACCCATGCCTCACTTTAAGAGGTTTGTGGTTCTGGATAGGAGTTGCATAGGTTGGGGAAGGTTTACCAGGCTTCATGGTACCCAGGCGTGAGGCTTGCACTGGATCTGACACCTAAATAGTGGTACAGCGGAACCTGACTGCAATTTTATGTATTTGGGATCTGTCGATCCCAAAAAGATGCAGCAGATCCCAAGAATCATTTTTTATTTTTTTTATTTACTCCATTGATGGCCTTTGAGGATTCCCCCCCACTATCGCCTAAGGTTCAGGGAGAGCTCTACCTTGCCCCTCTTCATGGCCTTTCAGTTTTTTTTTTATAGGCCACTAGGTCCAGTCCCCGCATCCTGAAATGAGAAAATGAGAGAAACTTTTCTCTTGCAGCAACCAATCCGATCACTCGATTTTAACCCTTTAATGCCCGCTATCCAACTTTTTTTTTTAAACTCGTATCTCAAATACTGAACAGATTTACACCAAACCAAGAGTAATTAAGTAAAGTTTTACTTTAATGCTAAGTTTGGTGTAAATCTGATCAGCGATTACCAAGTTTCATAAAAATCCGTCCCCGGGGTCACAAGTTGTAGGCAAATCCAAAAACTGTTTTTCAGTGGAAAAACACATTGGCTATCACCAAAGCATCAGTGCGCTGTGGCAGATTGGCTGTGCGCTGCAGCGTATTAGCCGCAGGAAATGGTCCGCAGAGAAGCCCTTCCCAACCCCGCCAATCCCTCCTCCCTACAGCCCCTGCTGCCACGTGCAGCCTCCCCATGTGTGGCCACTAGCAAAGCACAGCTGTAGTGCTCTAAATACTTTTCCCCCATTTTTTATCCTTTTGCTGAATCCTGTAATTGAAATATTTTTAATGATAATTTTATAGCCAGAGCAGTCCCTTTAGGGCTCCCCCACATGGACCTAAGGGTCACAATAGATTCACCCTGACCTCTTATTACCTCTTTCTTCCCCCCAAATTTGCCTGTGACAGCCAGTCAATCAGAGCACTACAATGGGGCTACAGGAGAAAAGCTCTCCAGGTCCATGGTATGCCTTTATTTTCTATTAAATGCATGAATCCACAGAGGACCTTCAAATTAGCGGTCCATATATGTGTAAAGTATAACCTCTTCATTCCAAACCCCATAACTTTTGTAAACTCTAATTTCTCATATACTACTGAACAGAAGGGAGTTATCATTTACAACCTGAATGTGTAGTGCAGTGAACCAGTCTTTGCTTTTACTTGCTGCTTATTACTTAACCTTTGCCTTGGTGGCACTTGGCTCCCCCCTGGAATAGATGTGGAGCTCTCTTACCTTCATAAAATTAGTCTTCTGTTTAATGTGGAGAGTTGTGGAAGGGAAAGCACTGCAGCCTCCATTTTAAAAACTTGAATACAAGAATCAAATACATTAACAAATAGGATTATTTACTGTAGTTTAAGAGAATTTGGAGGAGGTATGTTTCCACTGATATGTCTACTACTTTGACATGTGGTGCATTTTAGATATAAACATATGCACAGCAGTATTTAATGTATTCTTTAACTGGATCTAAAGTGAACTGTAAACTTAAAATAGAAGTTTAAGGGTATGAATCCCAGTTTCCCTCGCAGGAATTCAGAAGATAGGAGTTTTTTTCATTATTGAAAGATAAAGTGGTTAACAACATTTATTTGGAATTTAGATTTCATAAACCTCTGTCTATTTATCTCTCTGTCTATCTAGCTCTTTTATTTCGCTGAGGGCTTCTGGAGACATAAACTACGAGGCCAAAGGGTGCATGGTTTTTAAATGTCACCGGAAGCTCTATGTGGGGGCGGGGGGAGTATCATTTATTACGCTTTTGTGATTGTGGGAAGAGGTGCTTTGTTGGAAGCAAGGATACCTTTCATTATAACCTTCAGTTTAGCCATACACCCTAAGCTTCCTAACATAATCTATCAATAACTTCATATCCCCCACCCCTAATCATCACCCACCCGTCAGTCTGTCCCTCCCCCGCAATGTAACATGATCACAAATAAATTTTAACAACAAAACTCGTTTGACTTTCCATTCTTGCAACATCTTCCTCTTCTCCTGCCTGTGCACTCTGGTTCAGGAGGCCAGACCCTTATATTACCATGATATCTCTCCTCCGCTAAATCTTAAACTTTTCATCACTTTTCCCGCCTTCTTCTGAGCTCTCTTTTGTACCACCAGAATAACCCTCCCCGAGGTGTTCATTCTGATCCCCCTTTGTCTTATTCTCACCCCCTGTCCTTCGGCAATTCCTCCAACACTCCCATTACAGTCACCATATATGTCTTGTTTCCCAGTCCTGACAAGTGTATCCCATGTGGCCTAAACTTTATCTTGTAGGCTATGACTGAATGGTTGACCACTCGCATACTTCCTGCCTTTCAGAAACCGGCTATCTCTCACCTCCTTCCTTGCCTTGTCAGTGTCCGCTGGCTTCCTTGCTACTCTCCAAACTTGCCTGGGTAATAACCTTGCCCACATTACATTTATCATCTCCCATCTGTCCTTCACCGCCAACAGGTATTTCTTCATTAGCTTCAACAGCCCCAGCCTAGGCAACTGCACTAAATCATTCTCCTCCAAGTGTACCACTACCAAGTCAGGCCTTAGTCTGCTCTGTCTCAATTCCCACAACATTGGCAGACGTTTCCCCATCTCATAATTCCAGTTCCTTTCCATACTACAGCCACCTTGTTGTTGTCCAAACCCAACTGCTGGCCATAGCATTACCTCTTTGCAGACTTCTCTGCCCACTTCGCAATGGAGTGGTCGCATATTGATGTTTCTGTTTTCCTACTTTCCACCAGTGTCAATTGTATGAAGAAGATAAAAACATTGCAGTCTTACAGCCTTACGGACGCCCACCTCTTTTTTGATTGCTACCTTTCCAACCTGTTCAACCTTTCCTCCTGCCAGCCCAGTCCAAATGCTTCCTTCCCTGCACCTGTCGAAAGGAGTGGGTCCCAAACTCTCATTCCAAATAACCACCGGACCTCAGGCTCTTCTTAGTGTTAGAAATGGGGGTCTCCAGTTGGCAATGGTTTGCACCTTTGTCCAAGTAGGGACCCTTCTTCCTAGTCAGGGTAAGGGGGATACACTTCTAAAATAACCCCTTTTTTCCTTTCCCCCCCCCCCTTGGTAGCTTGGCACAAGCAAACAGGCTTATCTCGGAGGCAGTGTGTAAAGCATTTGTGCATGCATACAGTAACACAGTGAAGACACTACAAATGGACACCGCACCAGTTTAGAAATATAAGCAACACTTTATCTAAACCAACATGACCTAAAATGACAAAAAATCCAACATACAATACTGTAAAAAAAAAAAATTCTTTGCAAGAAAACCTTCAAGTTGGCAGCGGCTCAGTGACGGTCATCCAACGGCGTTGGTAAGGCCAAGGCTTACGATGCAAAGTGAGGCGGTGCTCGATGCCGTGCTGGCAGGTCACTGTGCAGATGACGGAGCCGGTCGATGTTCGGGTCAGGCAGCGACAGTGTCGGTGACGTCCGGGCAGAGTGAAGCGGGGCAGTGCAGAGTGCGGTGCCCACAGGACGCGGTGCAAGCAACGGCTCGGTGACGGTCGCCCAGCGGCGTCGGTGAGACCAAGGATGCGGTGTGAAGTGCAGTGGTGCCTTCAGGACAACGAACCAGCGACGGACTCGGTGACAGAGTCGGCTGCTTTTTTCTTCTGCGGAGACTGAAACCAGCAGTTCCAGAGACGGTGCCCAGAAGAATGGTGAAGTCTTTGCAGTTCCTGAGGCTTCTTGAACAGGGGGCAAGCTCTACCTCAAGCCCTTGGAGATACTTTATCAAACAGGATACACACACACAGTTCCTCTTCTTGGCAGAAACAGCTACTGCAGGGCAACCCCAGACAGCTCCCAGCAAAGGGACAGTACTTCTCCTCCAGCTTCTCCCAGCTCTTCTCCTTGGCAGAGGTTTCACTTGAGTTCCAAAAGTGATCTAAAGTTCAGGGGTCTGGGCCACAGCATTTATAGTCCATTTTACTTTGTTCTCTGTTGTCAGAGAGGCTCTGTGCTTAGTCAAAACCAGTTCTGTCCTCTCTGGTGCAGCTTCCCGGCAGGAGGTAGAGATAGCATTGTCCAAAGCAGACCAGGCCCATTCAGGTGTAAAGGAAATCTTCTCCTCCCTACTCTAAATGCAGCCCAGGTCTATTCAGTCCAGCCCTGACTCATACTGAAAAGGCAGGCCACACCTCGATTTCCCCCCCCCCCACCCCACCCAGTGGCTGTCTACAGTGAATGCACATCCCCAGCCCCTGTCACTCCAAAACCAGACAGTCAATACACAACCCAGCAGAGGCGCACAGGATGGCTAAGCAAGAAAATACCTACTTTATAAAAGTGGTATTTTCAAACACAGAATGGAATGTAAAAATCATCTGATAGACATCTAGCCGCAGATTCCTTAACTTAGAATATCCCCCAGGCGTCAGACTGGATCCGGAGAATTTTTGTCAGCAGCACCTCTGCGTGCCGGAGCACGGCGCCGCATGGCTCTGCCCTGACGTCGTCCATGGACATGACGTCAGTGGAGCCATATAAGTCCCTCCCGGCGCGCTGACGTCAGTTTCCTTCTTTTCCGCGTCCCAACCCGGATCCAGGATTAGCGGTTCCTCTGGCCTGTTTTGTTTTCAGGCCTTCTCGACGCCTTCCGTTTTCCTATCTTGTTCCCATGGGCAGTTATACTTATAAGATGTTAAGAGTAAACTCCCCATTCAATCCTATGGGACAGATAGCCTTTCAATTGTGAAAAACGAAATTGGCGGTATTTCACTATCAGGACATGCCACGCACATCAGAGAATGTCCTACCTTTAACATACACTGCACCCTGCCCACATGGGTACCTTGGGCCTACCTTAGGGGTGACTCACATGTAAGAAAAGGGAAGGTTGGGGCCTGGCAAGTGGGTGCAGTTGCCAGGTCGACATGGCAGTACTAAACTGCACACAGACACTGCAATGGCAGGTCTGAGAACCCTTTCGAAGGCTGCTTGTGTGGGTGGCACAACCAGTGCTGCAGGCCTACGACCAGCATTTGAGTTACAGGCCCTGGGCACACACAGTGCACTGTACTAGGGACTTATCAGTAAATCAAATAGCCAATCATGAAAACATCAATCCATCATAACAATTTACAGGGAGAGCATATGCACTTTAGCACTGATCAACAGTTTCCTAAATCTTTTCAACCCTGGAGGGGATCTGTGCTTGGCAGGTTTATTCCTAGGCCTTGAGAGCCTTTTCATAATATGTCTTCCTGTCGTTTGTGCACATCTTCATTTTCCTTTCCTTTCCCTGCACAGTGCCTTCAAATCTACCACTGTGATAATAGCCAGGGTAGCCGGTTCCAACTCCATGTCCATACACTTTTAATGGTCCATAAATTGGAGTAAAAAATAATTTGAAAAAATCAAAATTGACCCTATCAAAGACCTGATGATAATTAAAATTCAAAAATCAATTTTTGCTCTCAGTGCAATTTAGGGATTTTTAATTTCCATACTTAATAGCTGCGTGGTACTGCTAAACATCAGTTCTAGATGCAACTGCTGAACACCGGTGTGAGAAAGTGAATTATTAATTGGGGTGGATGGTAGTCCACGTTTAGTAATACGGTCACTATCTTTTTAGGTTGAGTTAAAGGTTTCAATAATTTAATCCTGAGCACAGCCCCTGGTAGGTATGGCACAGAGCAGACAAACTTAACTGCAGAAAATGTGTAAAGCATTTAAAAATAACAAAACAGTTAAAAAGTGAAAAACACAACTCAACAAAATTTGCACTACAATTTATAAAATGGAGAATACTTTAATGAACAAAATGACACCAAAGCAAAGAAATATCCAGTAAGGAGAACTGGAGATGTGAATTTTCAAAGTATTAAGTAAAAATAGTACCAAAAAGCGCAAAGCGTCAATGGTCGCTGTAGACCAGGATCTATGCACTTATTCTAGCCAACTGCGATGGAGCACAGGTTAGCTACACACCTAGTTGGAGGTTTTTTTCTGGAAGTCAAAATTCTTCAGCAGGGCAAGGCAGCAGGCTGTGTCCGAAAAGGGCTCTACAGTGTCTGATAGCCTTTTGACTAGGTCCAGATGAAGCCGTTGGTTTTGGTGGGAAAAGCTTAGAGCGGGAAAAATCTAATTTCACATCCAGGGAAGCCCTCTTGCCGGACAGATACTTTTGACGCCTTTGCCCAGTCAAGATTTCTACCTTTGGACTTAGTCTCTTTTTCAGAGCTCGGATTCCTCCAGTCGAGCAAGGCTGTAGACTAGCCAAAAAGGGCTCCACGAGGCCAGATATCTTCTCGGCAAGGTCCCGCTGAATCGAATTTGCTGTTGCTAAAATTTCCGAACAGGGAAACCCTGAATGTTCAGCCCAGCGGCAACACGTCTTGGTCGGATCTGTTTTGCAGGTTTGCCCCGGTCCTCCGGTGGTCTTTAACCAAAAAGATTTCTATGTCCCAGATTTTGCCAGGGTTGTTAGGAGCAATACAATTTGACACAACCAAAGGTGCCAGGATCTCAGGAACAACACTTGGCAGTCAGGACTTACTCCAGCAGAGGCCACCAGCAGGGTCCAGGTTGGGTCCAGTTGGGACTGGTCAGCTGGGTTCTTCGGGGAAAAAGGCCTCTTGCTGCTTTTTGTGCCCCTGTAGCATATACAGGAGGTTAGCCAACTGATCCTTGGAGTCCACTTCTTTGTCCTGGGTACAAGTAGGAGCAGGTCCAGCCCTTCAGGTCTCAAACAGCAAGTGTAGTCCTTTATCTGTTCTTCCACTAGTCAAGAGTGTTTTGAGGAGGGTGCCAGGGGATGCTACATTAGCTTTTGGGTGAAGGTACTGCCTGGCCACTCCCTAACCAAAAACGTTCCCAAGGGTAAACCTACCCACTTTTGCAGCAGTTCTTGTGTACCGTACTGCAAACAATTCTCCAGTGCCCCTCTCTGCTAAATCCAAGATGTAAAACCCTTGTCCTTTTGTGCAGTGCCTGTGTGCCCACCCCAGAGGTGTAGCCAGGGAAATGAGCAACCCCTTCTCTGTGGTCGCTTTAAACCAGTTCTCGGGGTCTCTCCTTCAACACTGGGATTGGAGCCCGATTGACTGGGGGAACAAAGAAGGGGCATGCCTAGATGTCATCTGGCATCTGCTTGTGACGGCGGAGGCCCCTATGAAGTTAATCAAGTTCCTTGGCACTGCCCAAATTTGGTAATTCTGCCAAAGGAGCAGAAGCACCTCCCCACATGCAGGCCTTTGTCTCTGCTCTGGCAGCAGTTTTCACACCTTATTCAGGGTTTGAGCACCCAGAGAGCTGTAGCTCAATGCAAATTAGCCTCCAGAGGGTTTAGGCACAGAAAAGGTAACTTTCTTAAAGTACATTTTCCTTAATATTTATCAAAAATCTGACTTTGCCAGTGAATTGGAGTTTACAAAATATTTCGAAGAGTCACAAAATGCATTTCTTAGGTGTTTCCTAACCACAGATACCATTATTAAATGTAACAGTGCATCCTATTACTTCTCTACGGAACATCCAGCCATGCTACAGTGAAAATAGCTTTTTGGTGCTATTCACTGTAAGGACATGTTAACTTTAAATGTCTGCATGTCCTGCTTTTAAATGCTGTGCACCCTGTCTTGTGGTCTACAAGGCTTTCATAGGGGGGTGATTTATTTATTAATATTTAAAAGGGAAGGTTTTCTCTTGTCAAAAAGGGTTAATTTTGACAGGTTGGGTTGCAGTTTTAAACTGCAGCTTCCAAGCTGCTGTGGCAGGCCTGGAGTCATGTTTGCCTGGTCACACTAGTGGCAGGCACAGTAGTGCTGTAGTCCATAGGTGACAATTTACTTTCCGTATAATAGGTGTACTTTGGACACCATATACTAAAGACTAGAAAAGTTAATTATACCAATTATTTGTGAGCCCATTTTACATGTTTTAAGGAGTTGGATTACATGTACTGGGATCTGATTAGCAGTGTCCCAGTGCACAGAGTAAAAAAACAGCAGCAGCATCAATCCACAACAAGCATTTGCAATGCAATAGGTCTCGCATTTGGAACAGTTTGAGCTCTTGGCATTGTAAATGACAATGCCTTTTTTTATGTGTTGGTTTATAAACATAAATAAAAGGCATTATCATTTACAATGCCAATAGCTTAAACTCTCGCAAATGCGAGACCTATTGCATCTTCAAGTAAGATGTAACGGTGTCCTACAAATATACTCCACAACTTCTTGAACTATTGGTCATCTTTTAAGTTCTGCCGGGGTTTGATAAACTAATAAAATTGATAGAACAAAAGTAATGATCAGATTGCGTCTCCTATGCCATTTGTTACACCCCTTGTATATATTCCCTGCTTTCCCTCTTTTATTTTTTCGACATTAGAAAACCATACCATTCTGGTAATAAAACAGCCACAGCTAGACACAGCAGAACATGTGTAACATTACATGGAGTCTCAGGGTTAGCAAAGAGGGGGCTTTACTTACTTAAATATGGGAACATGTCTTTAACTCCATCACTCTGCTCACATAATTTCATAAACTAATGTGTCTAAATTAACACCGTAACCACATGTGCCATTTGAGATATTGTCTACAGATTACAAACTGGAAACCGGTGATAGCAAGTTTACAATTTGGTGCGCCTACAAACACACATAGGCATACACAGGCAGATACATGCACACAGACTAATCTACAAAGTCACTTACAAATCTACCCACAGAAGCACTTTCACACAAAAGCAGGCACCCAAAGAGAGACACACTGACGCACAAACTTGCAAAGACACACAGATAGGCACTTTAAGGAAAAAAACTCATACCGTGACAAATTCAAACACACGGAGAAACCCACAGGAAAGTTGTTATCTCAATGTAGCAATTTATAGCTGTCTGCAAGCAGTGATTGACACGAGACGGTGAGGATTAATGCCCAAGGCTGCCTTGAGAATTAAGAAGGGATTCATTGAAAGAGTCAGTGGCAAAAACACGGCCTTTATGCTGTGTGCGGTGCCCCAAGAGGCAATGCCCTTGTAACTTCTTTCAGCAGCAAAGCACATCAATTACTGTACTGTAAAACTGACATGACACGCGGATATAAACACTTATACCGTGTCCTACATCTGTAGCAGCAAAACGAGGGTTTAAATGCATTAGGGCGGCAGGAGGGTAAACGTAAAGCGCCCTAACGAGGTGAAGATTATTTATGAAGTGTGAGGAGGGGTGGGTTTGTAGGGGGCCGTGGGTGAAAATTCCGGTTCCAGAGAATGGAAAGGGGCAGTGCTGCGTGAGAACAGAACCACGGGTGGTGAATATGTACCCCACACCCCCCAGGGTTGGGGATAGGGGTGTCATAGCCAGCGAGCTCCTGTATAATGCTTCACAAAACTTGCAGAGCACAGAACGTATCGCCGACACGGAGATGGAGACGCAAATAACACAGCCCTCTCACATTTCACAACCCGCATACCTCAAGTGTCAACACGAGCAGGACGAGTCTGAGGCGATGACCTCTTGGAGTCCTGTCACGGAGGGAGACCAACTCTAGAAGTACTGCCTTGGGGGCCTTGCTGCATCTGCCTGGGCCCAGAGGACTGAGGTGAGCTGGCCCATGTGGACTGCTCTGGTGCCTTGCCCCTAACAGCAGGGCCGACGGCGTGACCCCCGCACCTGGGAGGAAGAGTGTAGCCGGCTGTTGCCCTGCTGTTTCGGTGCCCCTTCCCTCCCCACTGGATGAAGTGGCGGCATGCTCCGGAGTCCGGGAACGGATTGAGAGGCAAACTGTTGCCGCAGGGCTGGGGGCCTGGTTCCCTGTTGCGAGGAAGTTGGGTGTCGCCTTGGACTGTTTGGGAAAAGGTTCCAGCCCGGACATTGACCTTCACTCCAGGCGAGGAATGCAGGGGCTCTGCGGTATCCAGTCGGGGGTGGGGGCAGAATGGCAAGGGCCCTGGGGGATCTCGCGCGGTGTGAGGGCGCCGTGAGAGGTGTGACTCACTCATAAACATACACGGCTCTGCAGTATCCAGTGGGGGCAGGGGGATCTCGCGCGGTGTGAGGGCGTCTGTTCCTCCCCGTGAGTTCCGACTCGAGTGGAGAAAAGGCTTCCGCTGCCAATTACTTGCGCCACCCTCAGGGGTTCGCGTGCTCCAGCGCAAAGCACTTTATAAAATCACGCCTCGAAGTTCAAAGGACATCTGCCACCTTTAGGCGCTAGAACCTAGATATTCAGTCAATCTGTCGGAGCAATGACGATGATATTTGGATACTGGGACATCCGGGGTGTAAGTTGGGAGTGAGTGGGAGGTTTAGGGAGGTGTGACGGTTGAGAGAAGGTGGCGAAGGCGAGCCTTGCGTGAGAGCGTCAGGTGGGTAGCAGAGGGATGAAGGGTGTGCATGGGAGACAGGGAAAGCTGAGATAAAGAATGGCCGTGGCCTCTCCAGGGTGGCGCTGGACGTAGGGAGGGAGTAGTGGCAAGGCTGAATAGTAGGTTGTACCAGAGCGGAGAACTGCTAGGCGGCAAATTCACGTTTTAAGGACATAGTCCACGATAGTTAGTCCCTGGATTGCCCTGATTTCGTCATGTAGCAGTCGCTGTAATGCACGAGCCGAGCAGATCGTCGGTACTGCACCTTGGGCCTTGACGTGGCCCTGAAATGCTATTCCTCTTGGCGGGAGTCCTCCCCGCGAGCCTCGCACGCCCCTTCTGCGCCTCTGTTACACAGAGCCGGCCGCCGGCCTTGGGGTCGACAGCGCCCCTAGTGGAGCAAGCATTGATTCTCCTCCATGAACATAGGCACATCATACTCTGAGCTCTGGTTGCAGTGCTTCCCCTCCCCCCCCCTGATGATACGGTTTCCTGCTTTTTGTTTTGTTCGAAAAACGCTAGTTTAATTTTTCATTTAATCCCGTACGTGGATCTGTGCTTTTGGTGTTGGACCGGTCCTTAAGCATTGGTGAAATCACAGTTGTACAGACAGTCGCGGTGGTAAAACTCGTAAACGTACACGGCTCCGCGGTATCCAGTCGGGGGTGGGGGCAGGGGGACCTCGGGTGCCGTGAGCCAAAGAGACGCCATGCGCGTGTACAGCTCCTGTCCGGGCAGGCCCGAGGAGCAGGAGACAGGGAGGGGGTGCCTGTGTCGGAGCGGGAGGGGGGGGGGGAGTGAAAGCCATGCGCGCGTTGTGCTGAACACGCCAGCCGTACGCGTGCGTGCACGCCTGTCCAGGCGCATGCACATCTCCTGTACCCCTTCGCTAGCTATCCAACCCGACCTACACGCGTCCACTGGCTGAAACAGCGTCAGGAAAGGACAAGATTGGCATTACCAAGAATCGATCCGGTGGGACGCACGTCGCAAAAATAACAGAGCTGTACCGCTGGTCTGCTTCGTGTACGTACACCCACTGTACTACCTAGCATAAACAAGCTCGCGACATTGCGCAAAAGGCTCTGAAGCCCGCGAGCCGCCGTGCGTGTGCACATCTGCTGTCCGGCGCCGGGCGACGTCAGTTGCGTGGGGCATGGGCGGGGCATGGAGCGCGCGGCCGGAGGTGTCCGGGGCTCCCGTGAGCTGAGGGAGCCCTGTGTGTTGGAGAAGCGAGGCGGGAGCCCACCCCGCAGAGGGAAGTCCGGCGGGAGCCCACCCCGCAGAGGGAAGTCCGGCGGGAGCCCACCCCGCCTTCGTGAATGCTGCATGGTGCGGCCGGAGCAAGATTCAGTGCAGAGTCCCCACAAGAGCCGGTGAGTGGGGATGAGCGGGAGGCATGCTGGACGCCGCGCCTGGACAGGACATGTGCACGCGTATGGTGCGAGCAGGAGTTGTAGAAAGACGCGAGCCGTACGCGTGCACATCTCCTGTCTGTTAAGCTTGAGCACAGACAGTCGATGTGCACGCGTACGGCTTGTGGCGTTATTACAACTTCTGCTCGCATCATACGCGTGCACATCTCCTGTCCAGGACTTGCCGTACGCCTAGCGTGCAGCGCATGGCGCTGCATCGCTAGGCGAGACCTAAAAATGGGGGTGACCGTGGAAAACAGGCACTTTCTCACAAGTTGCTTGATCAAAGCATAGGTTTGGAGTGGAGCAGGTTTACCAATGTCACAGTGACAGCACTCCTGGTTGTACTCTCAGCTCCCAAAACATACAGATTGCCATTCGGATTCATTCAATGACTTTTTGAGCTTGTGTTATATGCTTTTTTCCAAAGAGGCTTGCTAAAATTACATTAAAACTACATAATCCATCCTTTCATGTTGATCTCATGGCTGCTCGATTTCCAGATCATACTTTAAACTTGCAACCAGCATCCGTAAATAACGTTAACTTCCAGCCAGGACAGTGATTTACAAGTGTGCTAGAATCAATGTGCTTTAAAATAACAGCGATGACGTGAAGACGGTCTCTTAAAGTGTGCTTTTTTTTGCCAATATTAGTGTCCTCACCAGATTAGTCATGAAACTACAAAGACACAAAGCAACCTTGCCAATACAAGACCTACTTACCGCATACAGAATTTTTCCCTGACCAGCTGTACTAGTCATTACAAGTGACCGCTCAGACTGGATAGGATAAATTCGAAGGAAGTGGTCTAGTGTGTGATAAGGATATCTTGACAACACGGTCATTTGGCATCCTTAAGCTACGTAGTTTCACTCTTCACAGCGCTCACACTCCTGTTCAACTCGTGGTCCCTAGTGGAATAGAAGTTCTGCATCAGGCAAATCTGTTAACCAAAGCAGAGAACGAACTAATATACTATTACATCAATTATAAAAGGAAGCGAACATGTAGCAGATTTCCCTTTAGCTAAGTCTGGATGTGAAATGCTAACGGTGGAAAGGAAAGTGCTTTTAGAAATGTCAAGCACTTGTTCATCAGTGCATCAAAATTCTAGGAAAACAAGATGCGTGTGGGTGTGGTGTCATCTCTTGTGGTTCTGAAATAGGTCTTCTGCTCTTGCTGCTTTAAATTGTCTGATTATAGACAGGAAATAGGAGCAGGCCTTGTTTAATGGAGCCATTAAAACATGGCTCATCTGTTATTTGCAGTTACGTTTTTTCAAGGATATGAAAACATGAGGCACTTAAATCTAAAATGTGAATGTTAACAATCGCCAGCCATCTGGCTCCAATTGTGCATCTTCAGGATAGTTTATTACCTCCTTGGGCAAAGCAGTGGAAATAACTGCAACTATTATTTTTTAATTTTATGTTGTTCATGTTAAAAAATGTTTAGTTAAATTCTAATGGGTGAAATATTTTGTCTTTGCTCATAATTATTTATGGATGTAAGCAATTGAGTCATCTTGTCTGCACCGGCAGAGATGTGTTATTTGGGAATTTGTACGTTCTGGTCTCACCTCAATTTTTGTACATTTTATTAAGTCTTACATGCCACCTAGGCCGTATGGAGCACTGAAAGAAACACGTGAACTGTAAGAGGGTAGAAGCAGGGTTGGACTGGTACAAAAAATAGTCCTGGGCACCAAAATAAAAGTGGCACCCATTAGCGAACAAGGTCGCTGAAAAAGTGACCCGCATTTGCAAATCAGGCCAGTTTTGAACTTGTAAAGTCATGCTGTATGGGTATTTTGCAAGGTATTGGAGACTACACACTTTTTGTTTGCAAAATCAATGGCAATGCTTGTGGCAATATCAGTGAAATCAACAGGGAAAAAACGGCCCACCTGGCCCCCAAATTGCTAACAAAACTGCCCAGACACTGATGTGTGAGACCAGCGCAGCGGGCACTGTCTGATTGTCCTATAGGCCAGTCCGACCCTGGTTCTGAGTACGTGAGAGTTATCCTATAGATGCATGCACTCAATGGACCTAGATGGAGCATGCTTCCGGTGCTCTCATGGGGACGTTCAGCTTAGTTGAAAGCCTGTTTCAAAGAGATATGAGTGTTTCCCGAACTAAAAGCCAGCAGCTTTCATTTAGAGATGAGATTTAAGGATATGCCTTAGTTTTGGACACTAGAGCCTCAAGTGCCTTCCGCCATATTTAAGGATCTCAAAGGGGCGTTGTTCGGCTGTGTTTCGACATGGACTTGTAACGGAAGCAGGAGTTTGAACGTAGCCAGGCGCTTTGCCACAGTATGGCTTGTGCATGATGCGTAGAGCTTTGAACTAGATCCTAAATTTGTCAGGGAGGCAATGGAGTACATTTACTGCTGGCTTAGTGTGCACATTGAAGCTATGATGCTTTAAGGACGCTTGCTTTGTAGGGTTATTATGGAAGACGCCCTCTTTTTGTTCAGATGCCCCACCTTATTGATAGCAAGAATGTACATGTCGAACACTGTTATTTTGCACATTCTCTAACAGTTTTCTAATATATATATATATATATATATGTGTGTGTATATATAATATTGGGGTACCTATATAGTTGGTCTCTTTGCTAGACAAAGTAGCTTGGAAGTGACGTGCCACGAGCAAGCAGCAGCAAGGCTTCGGGCACGGCGTCTGCGTTGTCTGTGCTGGAGCACCTTCGAGCCTGAGCAATTAAATCACAATTAAATTGCCATTTCACCAACCCTCTATAAGGATACTGAGGGTGGTGAACAACGGCGAACAGTCAATGGACCTGGGCACAGGAGGGTTGCAGGGGTCGGCTCGGCCTGGGTGGCAGAAACGTGCTGTATCTTGCTATCGGCCCCGGTTTGTAGCCGCAGGTTCTGTTCTGGCCGGTTGACCTGTAGGAGTTTGGCCTGTCTGCAGCAAATCCAGCCTTGTTTTGTGTCCTTCAGGAGGATGAGAGGTGAGTGGGGGAAAGTGGCTTTTCGGTTGGAGTCTCCTAAAAGAGGGGGCCTATCCAGGGGGGGGAAGCGTGAAAGGCAGCGGAAGCGGCCGCGCTTAGGACGCTGTCTGGCTTGTTGCCCGGCGCCCCTCTTTTCCTGCCTTCTCATTCCCTCCCCATCTCCGCTGCAGCTGGAAAGGAAACTGGGGCTTTGTGCTTACGCCTCCAGGATGGAGGATATTGTGGGGGAGATTGTAAACTCGCCCGCATAGGGATTTGCAGGCTGGTGTTGTGCCCTTCAGACCAGGGGAGGTTGCAAGCAGCAGCAGCCCGAATAGAAAAAGGTGCCTCCCGGATGGTGTAGGGATCAAGGTCAGAAGTCATAAAAGGACCCGAGGAGCTACCCCCTCCTGATTATAAGAAGCAGGCCTAACCTATAGGCATTGGACGCTCCAACAGAGCATGATGACCACAAAGACGCCGAGATCTGGCTGCCTGCTCTTGGGGTGGGCATGTACTAAAACAACTTCCATCCTGTTACGGAACAGAGATCCTCTAGTCATGACGTTGAAGGGTAGGAATCAAATCTTCACCCTATAGGAAAAGGAGAAGTTAACGCAGGAGGATTTGAAAACAAACGCAAACCCTATGGGGGGTTAAATGGAGCTTTGCAGACTGAAAGCCCTAGTGGGACAAGATCTGAGGGGGTTATTTTAACCACAGTACACGCTGAGGAGGCTATGGTAACCCCGCAAAAAGAAGATCTGGGTCCTCATAGGGCGATCGCTATACTTCCTTCTGTGCTCTTCTCCCCTTTACACTTTAAATCTGATACTCCATTACTAGTCTCTGATGTGGCAGATAAGTCCCCTTTAGTTCCTCTTGAGGGTTTCCCTCAAAGAACAGACTTTGGGGCTCGGGATGAGGATTTTACACTGCCAGACCTGGATATAGACCTATGCAGGAGATACGGGTCGCAAGATGGGTTGCAAGATAACGATCATAAATTGCAGCCCATGGTGACTTCCTCTCCCCCCCCACCCCCCCTCCCGACTCTACCTATTGGGCTGCAACTCTTCAGTAGTACTCTGTCAAATCATTGTTCTTTGTTATCCCACCTGTCAGCGATGCCAGATTTGGAAGTTTATAACATTCAGTAGTCATCCCCCAGACCAAAAAGTAAAGGTCTCTACCTCTCTGCTCTGATTAGAATGACTTATCTTCTATTTTAAAGTTGTTGGAAAAATTTGTAGGTGGGTCAGATTGCATCTTGGATACTGTGACTGCAATTTTGAAGGAACTGATCAATGGCAAGAAGGACCAGGCTCCCGGCCTTAGAGAGCCAGTTGCAACGGAAGGGATTCCAATGACAGCCAGAATGGCTGATCACAAAGTTGCTTGTTTCCAAATTGACCTTAGTTCCCAGGCAGAAAAACCACCGTGCTAAGAGTCCACCAGAAAAGCCCCTCTCATCGAAAGTCTATTTGGCTCTATAAGATTTATCTTCGACACCACACCGGAAGAGAGGGGTTTAGTTAGAAAATCTCCATGGGTGGACCAGGAAGTGTTCCCAATTTTTAAACCCCGCACCAGGCAGGACATAAGTGTTGGTGAGTTATGTGCATCTCAGCCAAAGCATAAAGACAAGAAGAAAAAGCGTAGAGGGATGAAAAATTTTATTCATAGAATCTCGAAGAGGAGACGGAGGGAATTATGATTCAGAGAGGAGGCAGTTATTCCACAAAGACCAGCGGGTCCTTGTCAATCTCTCAATCAGTCCCTCAGGCAGTGAGCTTTGTTTATGGGTCCTCAAGTGAGTCGAATGAGAGGATCATAGAGCTAACAGTGGTAGAGGCCTCTACAGTTCAACCTGCTTGTATGCCGTCTTCTCTGAATCCAATGGCCACATCATTGGACGAAGAAGGGTCCTTTAGAGTCACATAAACTAGAAGAAAAAAGCTTCATGTGGCGTAATGTGGATATCTGTATATTGGATTTTATTCCCCTCTTTGATGCAGATTTAATTTTAAATAGGTCTTCTCTGCTTCAAATGTTTTTTGGACATTGAGACCTTGAATCTAATCCAAAGTACTGATATTAATCTGGTTTCCTTACTGCACTCAGGGTTTGGTTTTAAATCAAGGGTGGCCTTTCTAAACTCACAGCAAATGTGATATTACAAAGCTCTGAATGTTTGCAATTTAGGGGCATTGATGTCCTCCCAATATTAGAGGAGAAGGAGAGGCACGATGTAGGTACGGTTTGAATGATGAGGGGGGAAATGGGCGGTCAACCTGCAGGCCTCTGTCCCCTAGTGGTGTGTCCCCAGTTGATTTTCAGGGATGGCAGGTCACCTAGGGAGAAATGGTAGACAGGTGTCACTCAGGGAACCTATACCTTCCTCTGCTCAAGACAAAAATGATGACCCATATAGATGGAATTGGTTACCTGGTGTTCTAAATAGTGCATGCCTGACCAGTCATTTGCTGCGGCCCTGTAATTAGCAATGAGCTAAACGTTATTTCCTGGAACGCAACTGGAATAAAGAACAGCAGGGAAAAATGCACTACCTACGTTTGCTAAAGGCAGACGTGCTCTGTCTCCAGGAGACATGGTGTCATGGGGAGTTTTTGTGTGAAGATTACTTCATTTGGGATTGTAAAGCTAAATCCTCTAGGAGTGGTCACGCAAAGGATGGAGTGGCATGTTTGTTGTCCAGTAGGCTTAGTTGGAAATATGAATGTTATGGAGATCCCAGTAATCTGTTTGTCAGTAACTCTGTTTAATTCAGGAGGAGAGTTGGATTCATCTCCCCTTTTGTTGGTAAATTGCTTATATCCCACCAGATGCCAAGTCTTCTCATTTATTAAAACATCTTTCGACAAGGAGCAGGTTCCCCACGTAGTCTTGGTAGGGGATTTAAATTAGAAAATATCCAATTACGCTTTGCACCAATTATGTGATGATGAAAATGAGGAAGCATTGCGAATTCCCCCAATTGTCTTTCCACCAGAGATAAAAACTGACAAGAGAGGGAAGCTCCTATTTGACCAACTGAAAAATAATGACTGTACTATAGCTAATAGGAGACTACCCTCGGACCCTCTGACTTTATAAACACATCCTTCTTCAAGGGGAGAGGCAATTTTGAACTACGTGGTGGTAGGTTACACCTTGTTTTTTGTGTTGGGTGACTTAAAGGTAATAGACACTCACATCAGCGACCATAATCTGTTGATTTTCTCCCTGGGTCTAAATATGTTGCTTATTAGCTCATGGAGGTTGAAAGGGTGCTCTTCAAAATTTGATTAAAAAAACAGGGAGGACACAATGGGACCACAGGGTGACTATGGGCTTGAAAAGCAAATTAGAAGCTACACTTGCAGACCTGGAAGCCTGGATGGGAGATGAATTTAAATGTTTTAGTGTGTTTATGAAGCAGCTATTAGGAAGTGCTAGTCAAAAAAATCCAAGGGCGTGTTTAAGGCAATTCCCCACCCACTTCTCTTACTAAATAGGGAAATAAATGCTCTAGTTAGGAAACCATAAATGGTATACACCTCTGAGAGGACTACTAGGGTGTTGTTATTAAAAAGGAGAAGGAGTCGATTGAAGGCCCATATAAAAAGAGAGGCGTGGGACAGGCTTTGGATCAACCTAAGGGAAGCTGCAGTAAAGGGTCAGACAAGGTCCTTCTGGATGCTAGTCGCGGAAGGATGTGGGTCAAGAGGCAGATCCTTCACCTCCGCTATTAAGGAAACTAGTTGGATTTACTTTATCTCGAATCTCTATGCTGCAAATGGTGGGGAGGTTGATCGACCTGTTGCAGAAGGGGACACATATTCTTATGGTCCTCCCCATCTGAAAAAGAGATTGAGTTAGCTATTCAAGGAATGCGCAGCGCAGCTGCACTGGGGCCAGATGAAACTTAAATGTTGGTAATAAAACAAGATGCACCTCTATGGAGTAAAATACTATTCCTGGTTTTTAAATGCTGCTATTAAAACAACACCCCCCCCCCCCCCCCCCCGCCCCCTCTTCCTCCTGGATGGGAAGTATCATAGTATCTTTTTTCAAGAAAGGAGATCGAGAATTGCCAGGAAAATGTCAGATTGCCATTTTAGATGTGATGGCTAAAGTCTTTTGCAAATATTTACTGACTCAGATTATTGAGTGGGCAGAAGAAAATAAAATCATACCAATTGAGCAAACTAGGTTTAGGAAAAAACATGGAACTATTGATAATATAGCAGTCCTTCAGGCGATTAATGAAAAATATGTTTTACTGAGAGGAGGAGTGACTTAAGCAGCCTTTATAGACCTCTCCACAGCATTTGATAAAAGTATATCGATCTTTGCTGTGGGGAAAGCTCTCAAGATTGGATATGCTCGGTACCCTATTAGATCTAGTCATCTCCTTCCACCCTTTCACCTGGTGCAGAGTACTACTACTAGGTAGTGATAGGGGTCTCACTCAGGAAATACCTACCCTAAACAGGCTAAAACAAGGGTGCCTCTTAGCACCGCTACTTTTCTCTCTCTGTGTATATCGGACCTTCCCGGCCACCTGCTACAGAGCGAGGATATCGCGCCGGAAATTCAATAGTCTAATATATGCAGACGACATAATAATTTAGGATCTTAGCTCGAAAGTGTTAAATAGTCGTCTGGAGGCTTTGCAACAGTTTGCAGATTCCCATTACTTAAAGATTAACATTTCTAAAAGCAAAATCATGTGTTTTCATGGGAGGAAGAAACCCAAATATGGACATTTTACATGGCTCCTGGGTTCACAAAAGCTAAAAATTGTGATATCATATACTTTTGTGGGGAAGGTAATGTGTGGGAGCCTTAGTGAAAAGGCCCATATTGAAAATAACCCAAGCAAAGCCCAGTCTCAAGCTAAAGGCTTAGACGCTTTTTATAGGGCAACCGGGAGAAGACACTTCTCGCATCTATTAGAAGTGCCTTTGTTCAGGATCTGGTGGGGTTGGTACGCTGGGTCGCCTATCTAGCGAGGAAGATAAAAAGGGGCCGTATAAAGAAATCAATTTTTGCTAATACTAAGAATAAGTCAATAATTTGTAGAAACATTGCCTATGCTGCTGATATGCTTCAACTAGATTCTAACTTGGTTTTTGCTCTAACACAGCAATTACAAGCTATTTTAAAGCAAGCTGCATGGTCCTTATGTTTTCGGTTGGACATCGAGGCATGCCTCTAAAAAAGGGGCTTTGAGAATATAATAGACTCCTTTTGACTAAACCAAGTGCAACCTTATATCACTTGGAATTTTCCACATGGGTTGAGACGCTTTTGGATTTTGTTGAGGCAGGGTATGCTCCCGCTTAATTCCTTTTTGGCCATATGGTATGGAATCTCAGCTGAATGTCATCTATGTCGAAATAGTCTCCAAGATATGAACCATGTTCTCGGTTTACCCAGCACTTTCATTATGTCGTCAAAAATGGCTGAGACCTATAGGTCAACAGTTATCTATACTCTCTGTCTGAGATGCACTGCAGTCACTTTATGTACCTCCAATTTAAATGTTTTGCTACAGAATTTGTAACTTTTTTTTAACTGTTTTTTAATTTGTATTAATTTTATTGTACACATGGTACTTGGGTTTTATGCTGTCTTGGTTTTTAATGCTTTTTAATGAACCGATTGATAATGTGTAATATGTATTCAGGTTAATGTTTTATGTGGATTTCTTTGGAGTTCTGTAACATAAATAAAAATAAACTTGAAATTGACGGATGGTTTCTAGCTTTCAGGGATCAATCGGAGTTTGAGAAAGAGCTCCGTAGATATTAGTGGAGTCCCAGTTTCCCAGTGCTCGGTGATCAATTAAATGTAGAAACATGGATTACAAAAGACTTCTTTTGGGAATATGCAGGTTCCAAAGTACAGTTTGCTAAAATCGCATCCTTCCGTACATTTCAACTTAACATATTTAGCGGCAAGCGTTTGATGTAGAGATGAGCCCCAATCAAAAATTTTGAAAACATTTATTTAAAGTCTATATTTTAGAATATTTTTCAGTGTGTTTTTACATGGTTCCTCAAACCAGCAAAATGTTTTCTGGATCGGAGCTTTTTCCTGTTTTATACTTCTGTCCTCTAGATGGCAGTATTGACTTGGCAATGGTGCTCCTCGGCTCCCCAGCAAAACATAATAGGGAAATGGCTGAGATGAAGCAGAGTTGTAAAATATTATGTTGGATATATTTATCGTCACCGCTATTGTGAACCTGTCTAGTTAACTTTCCAAGAAGCCGTCACATCATCCTAGGGAAAGAAGGCAGCGAAAACAAAGCTGTAATTGGCAAAGCAATGTATGTCTAATGAGGTGGTGGCATATTGCGGCGACCTTTATAAAAATTACATTCTAACCTTTCTAACTGTACAGAAGTCATTTAAAAAATATTCAGAAGTGCATTTTCAATGCCCGCTTCACTGTGTTAATCCTATTTTTTGTTTGGAAACACTTCTGAAGACCTATAGTACCGAGGAACGCCAACTGAACATGAACAGTTCATACCTGAAAAATAAATCCCTGTGTAATTTACTTTAAAAAGATCAATGTACATAATTATTGTTTCCTACAGTAGGAAATAATGAAGTGCATTGTGTGTAAAAATGCAGCACTCTTATTCGTTTGTTTGATTGAAAAACACCAGTCTCGGGTCTGCTGCTATCAAATGATGCGGTTGGGAGAAGCGGTCCACGTCCACCAGCATACCCTGGACTTGTTTGCTTCCTTAGTAGAACCGTGCGTCCAGGACTCTCTACCAGGTATCGGTGTCGTTAGCTACCAGAGTTTCTGAAGGAAAGGAAAATGATTTTAAGGAGCCCTTGGCCAGAAACCTTTTCTGTCTTACTTTCTGCTTATCTTTTGTATGCCTTACTCTCGCCTTTAGTAGAAGTAGTAGAGCGCTGTACATAGATCTGCAAGATCGTGTACATCAAGTGGGGATTACACAAATACATTTTATGCATTTAGGCACAGATTAAAGGATCTGTCCAGAGTCACACAATGTTAAGCCAAACGTCGAGGCCAGGATTCAAATCTGGGTCCCTAGGGTCAATAGCCGGCTGCTGTAGCCTCTAAGCCACCGCTGCTGCATTCTTCGTTGCCTGCTACTAGAATGCCTTCGTCTTGTGCCTTCCTCTCCTGCGCCTCCCTCTCCTGCGCCTCCCTCTCCTGCGCCTCCCTCTCATGCACCTTCCTCTCCTGCGCCTTCCTCTCCTGCGCCTTCCTCTCCTGCGCCTCCCTCTCCTGCGCCTCCCTCTCCTGCGCCTCCCTCTCCTGCGCCTCCCTCTCCTGCGCCTTCCTCTCATGCACCTTCCTCTACTATGCTTTCCTCTCCTGCGCCTTCCTCTCCTGCGTCTCTATGATGCTTGCCTTTCACCATAAAGGGCTTTTTTTTCTGGGGAACTGAGACAAAATACTGTTGTGCTTAATGGGCTGACAGGCACATAGGACTGGTAAGATATTTTTACTCATCCCTTCTATGTTGGTTGTAGAAGGAAAGAAAACGTGGTTAATAATGATGCACCCCATTATTTCACACACTGCAGCTGTTCCCAGATTGTCATGCTGCACAATACTTCAGTAATCAAAGAGCAAAGTTTAACAGTGTTGCTGCTTTTTTGTTTATACATCATATTTCAAAAGGTAATTATGCTTGTACTGTGCTCTTTCTAGTTTTATTGATTAACTTTTACTGCTGAAATGGCAATTATATTTCTAATATTGTTTGGTCATGCACGGTGGACTGATTGCCTGTAATTGAAAGATTAGAACATGGATCGAAGTTATTAAAGCAAAGTGTTTTAGTGCATTTTTGTCAGAGTGGACTCTCTCAAATTAGGCTGTTCGTGAGCAAAAACCTACATTTCTAGTATGTGTTAATGATTAAAACCTACACAGGCGTTAATCTAATCAAGATCCATTGAAGAGGCTATTAAGAAAGGAGCAAACACTCCCATGTAATTTCCAAATACATCCATTACAAAGTGTATTATTTTGCTCACAGCTCTTGGAAAAGTGAGCAAAATACCCATCAAAAAAGCCATTTAGGAGGAAGTAATTACTAGGGGAAGGATAAAGCTGTGATTTATTTTGAAATAAGAAAAGAATATTTCAACTTGATCAGGAAATTGGTGAATGGTTTTAGTTTATGTGAAAAGTAGTGTTTAAAACGCAACTTAAATCCAGGTTAATTGGCCTCCAGTTAAAAGCGACGCAGGGTAAGATGGGAGTCCGATTAATTGCATATTCTAGACTGCCACAATCGTCATAATATAGGCCCTATAAATATTTAGCATCCCAGCCTTCAAGACAGATGTGGAAGATATACTTAAACATAGGTTTGGGGGTTACTTTTACGTCATGTATGTATGAAAAGGCCCCTGAAGGCTGGGGTCGGACTTTGAATCCCTCGAGAACCCCGTGAATTAGCCAAGCTGCTGTCCAGCGGGCCTCGGACGATGGTTACAGGGTAATGTAATGTGTAACAGAAGCCCAGCAATTATACAAGTTGTTACTAAAGTATCATTGTTCTAAGTGAACTTTAGATTTTTGCTCTAAAATTGTGCTGTAACCTTAAATAATGTGATTTGGGATTTTATATTATAATGTAAATAGTAACTCATGGACTTTTTGAATTGGTAATTTTTTAAATAGCGGTTGATTAACATTGGTTTAGTTTAGGTGAGATTAGCACTTCCATATTTTCGAATAATGTTTGTAATATGGTTTTACAAAAAAGTACATCACAAAGAATTCAATTATTTATTCGGTCTCGGCTACAGATAGCTTTAGCCGTTGCATCAGACCTGTTTCCAGTACGTAACATATATTTAGAGTGGCTTTGAGTCCGCCCGTTGCTCGTGGTTAGATGGCCTTCTAGTCTGTCTCAGTTGTCTGCTCCTGATTTGATGGCTTTCCTCCCTGTTTCTTATGTTTGTCCTGCCCAGCAGCATTTTGGTCTCAGAGTACTGATTAGACGAGTTTGCCTCTTCCACTGGAACATCAGGGAACTATTTTTATCTCTAACATGTTTCTACAAAATTCACCTTTTAGCACACAGTGGTGGTGTGGGCTCACACTCTTTCTCTTGATGTGTTCCCCCTTTTTTTGCTTGCTCTCTCTGTCCTATGTGTGTCACTTCCTTGTTGCTTATGCGCCTCCCTCTTTCCCCTGTCTCGTCCACTGCTTCTGCACCTCCCTCGTTGCCCGGTGTATGCTCCTGGAGCAGCTTGTTTGTTTGACTTTGTGTTGAAAGCCTTTGTCATAATCAGTTAAAGTAATTCTTTAAGGGTTGTTCCTCCCCTTGATACAATCCCTGCTTATGATTGGTCAAGCACATCTAAAGCTCTTCTCCTATTGGATAGCTAGTGCTCATTTTCTAACAGCTGCTGTTACAGGCTGCTGCCGTAAGTCGGGCTTTAAAACAAACCATAAATAGGATGCTTTGCATAAAACAAGAGAATGGGCAAAATAATTATAAATGACACTGGGTAAAAAGATACCCTAAGTTGCTTTAATTAAGAGTGCTTGACGACTTGGGAGCCTTCTCATCTGGATGTAGAGGGGTTCTGCTCAATCGGAGGAGTTATCGGAAAGATAAGCCACCAAGTCTATTTTACTGTTTTCTCAGCCCCTGTCAATTACAAAAGTAGCTTTCTGATTATATATCCTCTGGACTCCACTTATTGAAGTTGGTTAGAGTCTGCTGCAAGGCAAAAAACAATTAGATTTTTAATACATTCAAGAGCTAGATGTAAGGCTTGCACGTTCGGTTTCAGAGAGTTGGCGTGTGTGTGTTTGGTCGACAGCTATTGTTACATCAGCCCTAGTGAGTGAGGTGAACTAAAAATGCTTTGTGTGTGTCCTGCACAGGGGCATTTTGTTCTCCTTCCACTCCATACTTGAGGGGAAGGATACTACTGAACACTCCACAAGCGTCCCCTTGCTCTCTCTCCCTTTTTTCTATTCATCCCACCCTCTCTTTTCATCTCTCCCTCCTAGATGCTGCTCGTCTCGCTGCACATCCAGTTTTTTTTTTTTTTCATTGCTTTAGGTTGATCTGTTTGAGGGCCATCTGCTGCAAAGGGTTTCCGGGCAGCTTACTTCCCTTACTGCACTTCGTGCGCACCTCTTCTTCTTTTTGTTTTTTATTAACATTTCAATTTACTGTTCTAACATGGCTATGCAGAAGGACAGTACATTAAAAATTGATGTACCACGTGTATGCACATTGGCAGCCGTTTTAGTATGGATTTTCTTTAATAGAAAACGCATTGCAATGTTGTATTGTGTGCAAATCCCAGCAGGTCTTGTGTTATATATGCATGTTGAATTAATTTGGTATATGAATGGGTGAGTCAAAACAAATTCGGGGGAGTTGGGTCTACTACTGCTCTAATAGTTATGCATAGTAAACAGGAATGCATTCAAGCTATTGGTCTTTACAATAAATTGTATGACAGGTTTCCCCTAAATTAGTCACTTGTAGCACATTTATGCAAAAGAAATGGCAGCTCCTCTGGTTTATAAGCAATAAATCACCCTTTGTTTCTTGCAATTGTAGGTATCCGGACAGCCAATACATGTTTTGAGTTTTATTGCATGCAAGCCTAGACTTTTTCAAGGCTTGGGAAGTGACAAAGTTATCATGTCATTCGTCATTACCAGTACTCCTCCTTATTGGGCCTGGATTGCGGTAGATGTATTGTTTGTCCTTACGTTCACTAGAATTCCTGTTTTATTGGGAGAATTTGGGTTCTTAACCTGTGCTTTTGATGTTGGGAATCTCATATGGAGCCGGTCCTTAGAAGGGTAGTAGTTGCCTCCGTGGTCAGATTGATATGTCCTAGATCGGCTATAGAGCTGTCTGTCAGGAACTAGAGCATTCGTCTCTGTGGTCGTCCGTTTTCATGAGGTCTGTCAAAGGTTGCCAGCCATGCATGTGCATGTGTCTTGATGCATGCACACGGGCATTTAGGAAAAAACATGGACAAAGCCAATATCTCTGCCTTTTTGAGCTGGAGCCGTTGGCTTTGCGAATGCTTGTTTTAATTATTTATTGGTTTGCTGTCCGTCACTAAGGTGGATGGGAGGCTGGTGGGGCCAGTGGGACAATATAGAGGAGGACCTTAAAGTGTTGACTTGACAAGTCTACTGATTACTACGCCGAGCGTTAGCTTTCATTTAGACATTCTGCCCGTTTGATATTTAAGGTCATGAACGTTTGGTTGAACAGTCAGTGTTCCTTTTTGTACCTGGAATGGTCCTGTTGCAGCCAGCCCACTGGGTTTAGACTCTGGGTGTAGTATTCCAAAGCCCCGGACCTTAAACATTTCTAATAGACTTTAGTAGTGTTCTTTTTGGCCTTTGCTGCTGACCTCTGGCTTCAGGTAGTTCTCTATTGCAGTGGCGTAGCTAGGCACTCTGCCGCCCTTGGCGGTCCCTGCCTTTTGCCGCCGCCGCCGAGCGCCTAAGAGCGGGGGGGGGGTGGGGCTGGCGATAAATTTACCTGCCGCCCCCAAATCTCGTACCGCCCCCCCCTTGCTACGCCAGTGCTCTATTGCTGTTTCGGTTGGCTTCGATATTTTGGGTAGTTGGCCCAGAGGGCCTTATGAGTAAAAAGCTGGATCATGAGTTATTCTGTGTTCCAGCAGGAGTCAGTGTAAGTGGGTGAGAAGGAGCAGTGCACTGGTCTGAATGTTTTAGGCTTGGGACTACTGTGACTGCTTGCTTTGGACCACTTGAAGTTCTTGGTCCGTGGGAGTCCAGTGTACATGCCGTTATCATAGTCTAGGTGTGTCACCATCACCAAATGTGAAATGTCAACCCTGTGCTGGAACGGCACTATGGCAGCGCCTTTACTAAGGATGTGGAGTGGGCAAAGTGCGCCACTAGAAAGGGCATCCAGCTAATTATTATGTGGTAGAGTTCGATCTCAGACAGGTTTTTAAATTTGATTGCAGGTGTCGTGACTTCTCTCGGTCTCATTAGAATGACGTGGAAAGTGTTAGCCAGGCAGATTTTACATTCCTTGCTACGGTTTCTTTAGCTTCAGTTGAACAAGTGTGTATAGATTAGTAGTTTGCTGATCGCATTGAGACTTTTTGGGAAATGGGTGGCTAATGTTTTGCACAGTGGCTAGGGGATGCTGTTGAAAAGCAACACATTGGTATTGAATTTTATTGCAAATCGACTGAGTGTAAGAGTGTTCTAGGATAGGTTTGAGATTGATATGTGAGACGGTCGAGAGTTATTTTAAACCGGTTTATTCTAATGAGGGCACAGATATGAGTTAGTCATTGCCTTTTAGGACAGATGAAGATAGACCAAGGTCTTCCAAGAAAGGAAGCATGGTAAAAAGAGGCTAAATGTATTTTATGTGGGTGTTTTATGCGCCCTTTGCATGATACAGAACTTCTGCAGCTCGGTTACCTTCATCTCAAGTTCTTTCATTCGTCACCTACATGTCTTGGAATTTTCCAGATTCAGTTTTCCTTTGAATGTTTTGGTTTTCAAAACGAGTCCCTTGCTCGCAGCTTTTGGGAATGTAAACATGGCTGCCTCGTTTTCTAAAAAACCTTTCTAAGTTTCTGCCCTACTATTAAACCTTGTTGCAGTGTTTCCCATTCCGCACCAGGGCCCATCTGTCCCAGTTTCGCCTCTGCTTGGCGAGTAGATGGCAGGCTTCTTTGGTGAGGAGATGCTTAGAAGATTCTGGTTGTCTGCTTTACTTAAACTTCTGCTGTCGATAACTCCACTGAAGCCTTTCAACTAACAATTGCTCTGTCCCAGCTGGATCTTTACACAGATTTTATGCTGCGGTGCGAAGCAGTGTCCCGGCCTGGCGGATAATTGATTTAATTGCAGTTTTATTGAGGCAGACCAGGCCTCTAGGAGCATCAGAGCGCTTTTCAGACAAACACTAAAACATATGTAATGCAGCTTTAGTACAGAAATGTCACTATATACAGCATATCTGTTAACAAAATTGTATGTATGGAAAATAAGCAATAGATGTAGAAAATATAGGTTATAGCATAATATAGTATCAAGGCGAAAAAAATCAATTTATTGATTGCAGCCTAACAATTAAGGAAATGACAGACTAAGCACAGTTTTCAGAATATCTAGTAGGGGATTAGGTCAATTAAGATGCGTCAAAACAGAAGATGTTAATTAATCAGAATGTGTTTTAGGTCTGCTTTTAAAGTTAGTGTGGGAAGGGGATCTCCAGATTTTGAGGCAGGGCGGAGGCGGCGGCGGGGGGGGGGGGGAGGATACATTTCAGATTCTTAGATTGCACTTTGAGAAAGATTGTTCCGTGGCGCAGTGCTTCTCGAAACATGTTTTTTCCAGGAAGGAGGGAGTCTGACCTCCAGACTCCCCCAGATATGATCGATTTCTGTACTAGGTGGAGGGGAGACCCACTGTTTAGTGTTCTATACACCCGGAAGGTCATTTTGAAATTGCACCTGGCATCAATGGGTAGCCACTCGCTAGTAAGAATGGGGGTGATGCAGACGCTAAACAGGCAGTGGCATGTAGCGCAGCCTTGAGAGGGGCAAGATGCACTGAAGCGAATACTAATGAGTAGACAAGTGCAATAATCTAGCGTCAATAGTACCAATGACTAAACTGTGGAAGGATATAAGATTTTACCCCGTTTGAGTCTAAATTGAAACTAATCATTCTGACCATGTGATTGTTCTAGATATGGGGGGGCCACACCTTTTGTCTTAATAAAAAAAAAAGAGTAAGATTCTGATTAGGACTCGAGGGGTTGTTAAGTTCGTCCTTGTTTAGAGTATAAGTACTTGGGTAATTTACTTGAAGGCGCTTGGACTTTGAAGCCTATGATCAGAGTAAAGAAGATCCCACTTCCCTATGCCATCGATGTTTTAGGTGGCTTCACAGAATATGTGGTAGCCTCTTGTTTGCCCTAAGAAAAGCATGTTAGCAGCACCTATTATTTACAGACCAGTGAACTTCTAGTATTAGCCGCTTAGTAAAAAGAATAACTAGAACTTGTTTTTCAAAAAATGTAAAGTATCTCTTGCTAGCTCCATGTAGTCCTGTTGTAAATAACCGGGTTCACTTTAAAATAATTCCACATAATTTATTGCAGATTTTATTAACCTTATAATGATTAAAGGTTGGGTTTAGCCCACCAGGATTCAAGTCTGTCCTGCTGGTTGCATGGATCTTAACATTTGCTACATTTATTAATATTACTTTCATTAGCGAAGTATGAGCTACTTTGAGGTCTTGATGTGTACCTTATAATTGGTTGGGTCAATGGACATGCATGTAGCTGTGTTAAATAGGATCATTTGAACTCTAGTGCAGTTTTGAAATGTAGTTATGAGTATGAACGTGGGTGATCTCTTTTACAAAAAAATTTGATCTGGGTGGAAATGTAACTACTTATGCCACAGTGACATTGTAAGTGGAAGATCGGCAAGGGACCAGAGAGCTCGGTCTGTTATTATATGATTGTTCCCTAATATATAATCCTGAGCCGCTGCTGGACTCTATAGGTAAGGGTAATCATAGACTTACTCTTACATAATTTGGAAGAAGGGCTACAGTGTTTTTAGAACACTCATTCAAGCACAAAAGAGAGAAAATGGAATGTTGAGGATAAAGAGAATATACCTGTATCTGCCAGTCCTTGACACCCCATTATATTGAGGGGATCTCCCAACATTTCAGTGTTGTAAGATTAATTAGAACATGTGAATGATCAGGACTACACTGAAATCTAGAGCTGCAGTGGATTTTAACTGATGGCTGAGGCCCACATCCTCCGTATTGTGTTCGTTTCTCTCTAGTCACTGAATGACCATAGCAGGGCAATCCACACACAGCGACATATGCAACTCCCGCCCCTGCTAACGTTCAGTGATAGCAGCTGCGACTTGAAGTGATGGCCTGTCTGCCATAGAGATGATTTCCTGCTATAGTGCTATGTATTGTATCATAGCAAAGGGAGAATGGGAAATCATCGTAACCATGCCGGCTCTACTTAGTTCTCCACAAACACTGTTCTCCCAGTAATGATTAGACTTACTTCTCCTCCATGATTCTGCGTCAAGCTGGAGCCGGCGAAGCCTGGTAAACCTGGCAGCTGCTGACAGCAGGATCCTCAGGTGGGAGAATAGTGACTTGGGTAGAAGGCCCTATCCTGTAGATAATTTCTCTTCACTGTTCTAGGTGGTCCTTGCTATTAGCTTAAGATCCCAGACTTATATATTGGTCAGTTAGCTCACTTTAATGTCCGCTGCTCTTGTGACTAACACTATGTTATAATATTTGCAACTCCATTGAAAATAAAGGCACTGCAGAGGACTCCTGTTAACTGCCACAGGCCTCACTGCCATCAGCATTCCAATAATACTCATTCACTATCCCTTATTCTTTGTTGCTCTTCTATGCCTCCCCTCAGACAGAGGTTTAATATCCCATCATTCAGTAGTTTCTGCTGTCACTGTCATGCAGTAGGAATGCAGTTCGGCACATCAGAAGCATGGGCATTGGAGGCTTCGCATTATCTGTTCGGCACGTATTGTCGCTCATTGACAGTTGTTCGAGAGCCATGCAGGCAGGTGTGCATGGCCACAACAGCAGCTGTCAATCAATGAACATATGACCCTCAAAGGATGGAAAGTAAAGCTAGCAGGAGGCAGGGGATAGGTTTACATCTGAACATTTTGCACTAATATGGCAGAATGTTTGAATATCATTATAGCAGCCTGCTACAGACATCCAACCAGCCACTTTGCTCCGTTCTGATTGGGCGCCACATTCCATTCGGGCATTTAATTGTTGGTATGGCTGTGGCAGGCTATAGAACGCCTTCAATGATGATTTTGGATGTGTTGCAGAAGCCTTTAGTGATTGATGTTCATTGTGATTCTTTTACAGTCAAGAACTAGATTGTGTGAAATTGTGGGCAGGTTTTGTCCAACAAGTAGATCTACCATGATGTCCTGCTACAGAATCTACATAGATGGCCTGTTGTAGTACAAATGACAACATTGTGTCTTCTTGTAATAACTATTTGAGGCATTTGCCAGTATTTGTGAGAAATGTGGATTTCAGATCTTGCCACTTGCCATGTACTGAACACCGTGTGATCGTCGCTGCTATGCTTTTACTTTATTTAGTCACTGTGATTTGAATCTAGATGAGATGCACCATTTTCTTCTCGAGGGGCTGTGGTGAAAGCGCTTGGAACTGACTTATAGCTCCTGATTGCGGAGCTGAATCATTCAAACAGGCAAACTAAATACCAGTTGCCACTAGGATTATAAATTCACGTTTCTCCTGTCAATTGGTCGACAGTATGTAAATTGCCCATGTTTATATTCTTGTATTGTAACAGATTGTTCTGCTATGGCCATTTTATCTGACAAGTAAATTATCTTTTCTGATGTGGTCTTTTAGACATGGTTCTATCCAGTTAATTTTGACAAGAGTATGATGTACTGGCATCATTATATGAATATTCATGTAAGAGCACTGCAGAAGAAATCCTTTGCAGCAGACTTTGCAATGTCAATTTGTAGCTGGTTTAGTTATTGCTTGAAGAGATAGCCGCGATAAATGTCTTTGCTTTGATGCAGACATGCCACCTGATGTACTGTTTAAAAGCTTAATGTGATTTGCCTAGAGTTAAGCATTTAATGAAACTGCAAAACGTCAGACACTTCGGGGGTACATTGTCTGAGAAATCTTGAGATATCGGTTTTTATGGACTTCTTTTAGTGTAGACAATCTTCAAGTGAGCAACCTGGATGTAAATTGGCACATGCCACTGGTACTGAATAGTTTCACCAGAGAGTATTTGTTGTAGGCTGGTGAGGTTTAATGACCTCAAGGTGATGCACTAAAGTTTGAATTGAAAGTGAACACTGAGGATCCCGAGTATCCAGAGATGAGTTGGGCAGCTGGCGTAAGAAGGTACATTGACGGGACAATGGAAGGATGTGGTAAGGATGACAAACTGTGCCTTGCTGTCGTCCAGTCTTGAAATGGTTATGCATTGGATAGCAGAAATCTGATGGTGCTTTCACTTGTTCATGAGTTGTTCAGATACCACAGGAAGCTGCCTTGTGGTGTTGTGGGGTCTGTGCACAGCATGCCCTCTCCCTAGCCCAGCTTTGCATGTTTGGACTTCATCAGGTAGCTTCCTGCAGCTGGTTCATCATCTGTCCCAAAAGAAGAAGTGAGCTTTTGTGGCAAATATACCCACACTAACGTTCTTTTAGCTACAAAAGTCTGCACTACTGATTCCCTCTTGGGTTCCTCAGAAGCTTAAAGAAGAGTTAACAAAGTGGGCAGGTAGTGCAAGTGAGTACTTGTATTTTTATAGCATGCGATTTTCCATTCATGGTTAAATAAATAAAGCATAGAAAGTATAGATGGCAGACGTAGCATCCTGGCTCCAACAATACTGACTTAAGGGGTCGGGCCAAATGCTCTACCCCAACGACCATGCAAATTGTCACTTTTGTAAGCAT
This sequence comes from Calotriton arnoldi, assembly GCA_963921515.1. Classification (NCBI taxonomy): domain Eukaryota; kingdom Metazoa; phylum Chordata; class Amphibia; order Caudata; family Salamandridae; genus Calotriton; species Calotriton arnoldi. The sequence goes on from CAWUFW010009113.1 coordinate 813,726, forward strand.
ACCTGTATGTAAACAACTTTGATCCTAACTTCAGTCAGCATTGGAGACCCTAATAATTTCTCCTTCTTCCTAACTTTACTTCTATATCCCTCTCTGTGTGCTGTGTCAAACACTTGAGATGTATCATGAACAAAGCAGAGAACTTCTACTTAAGGTATGATTTTCCATTTTGCTACAAAATACACAAAACATTATGAGAGTGACGACTATCAGCCAAATTTGCGCATGTAAAGTACAGAGGCCATATAATAATCAATTTATATTAGTAATTGGAAGGCACACCTGGCCTGGCATCTGAGGACCAGCCCGCCACAGGATTGAAGGCTGAGGAGATTACACACTGTGAGTAGACATGGCCAGCGGTGTAGCGTGGGTTGTTAGCGCCCTGGGCAAGGCAAGTATTGCGCGGGGCAATTTGCGCCCCCAATTTTGCACCCTTAAGATTTTGCAGCCAGGGCAACCTTCCCTGTGGCCCCACCCACGCTACACTCTGGACATGGCACCCGTGCTTCAAAGCTGAAGATAACCTTCATCTGAGGAACAATACACCACCGTGCATTCCTCAGCAGAGCCGGTCAGTAGCAGTGCGGTTCAGGTTAAAACAGTGGACGTTCCCCAAATAGCTTGTGGGCGTCGGCATGTTCATAACGTAGCGAGTAGCTGAAGAGGGAGGGGCCTTCTCACCCGTTGAGGCAGTGTTCGAACATGAATACAAGCCCCACATTTAGCTGGTACCAGGCATCTTGGCAGGATGCCCAGGAGCACCACCCTGGCACCCACCAGCAAACCGGACCCCATAAGTGAAATGGCATCCGCAAAAAACATAAATAACTGTTACTTCTTTATTAACTAGGAATGCCTTTGATGTGCTTTATTGTCCGAGGCTTGCACTGCTGTATGGCTGCTGCCGATACAGTGATCAGTTATTTGTCATATGCTAACGTTTTTCTTGTGTTTTAGTTTAGTTTCGATTTACAAAACAATAGTTTTTATGCTTGTTTTGTATAATCAATCGGCGTGCAGTGACCACGACAGACCTTTCATTAGATTATCGTTTTACTCACTTCTCTCTTTAAATAGGTTGATTCTCCCAGAATGGACACTGAACTTGCGGTTAGGCCCATCCTTCGATCTGGGGTAGCCCCTCTAGTTAGATCACATAAGTATTGAATCCCCTGCCGTAATTTTTAAATGCCAAATCTTCTCCTGAATTGGTATTTTTACACACATACGCTGTAATTTGCGTGCATTGGAAGGCATTGCAAGAGCTAAACATTTTTATGATTTTATCTGCTAATGCAGCAGGAAAGAAAACTGTATTTACTTGAATTTTTCGACATCGCTAAAGGTTCCTCCTAACCGCGCCTCCCATCCCGATTACCCATTTCCAAGTAAACCAGTTTATAAAATCGAGATCGGTTTGAGCTTTCCAAATGTAAGAATCTCATTCAGAGTCAGTTGGTAAAATTAATGTTTTTGAGTCCGTGCGATCGAGGAAACCATCAGACCCCGCTCAAACGCCTTGTAAGCCGCTGGACCGTGCGCGATGACGCAGTTTGCGTACACGAGATTTTCAAAAGACCAAGGGGCCGATTCCGATCTCGGTCGGAGGCGCACCCAATACCATTCGGTCGGGAAAAAAGCCATGCGAAAGCCAGTTTCCCGACCGATCCGTACAGCACACCGAACGAGCAAGTACGATGCGCACAACAGCAAAAATTCCGGCCGAGCCGTACTCACCCAAACCAGGTCCTGTTCTCCGACCGAGGCGAATCCGGAAACGCCGAATCGAGTCGCACGGAAGGGAAAATGCAGCCCCGTCCGGCCGGACAAGTACGATGCGCTTTCCGTACGCGCCGAACCACGTCGCTACGCACGGCACGTCAAAGCATCCGGGAGAGGCGCACATAAGCTCCGAATCGCGCCACAACACGATCCACGGCTACGAGACGAACACAGCACAGACGAGGACGACGCGAGCGACGAGGACGAGCGCAGCGACGAGGACGAAGCCAAGCGACG